>CM040245.1:89278651-89709562 GCA_022545495.1 Chrysanthemum lavandulifolium | reverse complement strand
TTATTGCTAGGCCATTATAAGGTGACATGAGAGCCTTACTTGCATTTCTCTTCCTTTTAGCACGCATGAAAACATCCTATACAAAAAGTTCATCATTGAAATAACATCAAACTTTTGAACTACATGTGTTAACTTTAATAAATAATGTAGTCAGACTTCTGGTTATAGTCAAAGCCTTATTGGCTTGTCCGTTAGAATTATGAAACATGGCCTGTCTTGCTTTCACAGCATCAATATCAATTTTGTCTAATACCGCCTTGGTTGACAACTCATTTGCAACCACTAACTCACTTACTTTCTCATTAACGTGGCCATCAACATTGTATGTTTCATTATGAATAACCAACTCACGTAATTTCTAGTTAACATTCCCATCACCATCCTTATTCTCTCCAGGATGATTCATATGCTCATCCCCTATCTCTGCCATTTGTGACACTGCTTCACTTACTTTCTGACCATCATGAGAATCTATAATGTTATTTTGATTACCTTGAACCCCCTCTACAGATTTCTCAGCAACATTTAACACTGCCTCACTTACTGTCTCACAATCATGAGAGTGTTGATCAGTAGCATTGCAATCAACAATGTCATTTTCATTACCTTGAACGCCCTCTATAGATTTATCATCCACATTTAAAACTACTTCACCTACTTTCTCACGATTATGAGAATGTTGATCAGTAGCATTGCAATCAACAATGTCATTTTCATTACCTTGAACGCCCTCTACAGATGTATCATCAACATTAAACACACCTTCATGAGCATGTATGTTAGGAATTAGAAAATTCCATAGTGAAGAGTCGGTCACCCCAAATGTTATCTAGCTTAATTTAGCTCGTAGACTTGTCGTTAGTCACGTTATTTAGTAGTTTATTTATTAGTTTGTAGCGTAGTATAGCTTAGTGCAACACCGTGGAGGAAGGACGGGTCTTTACCCACTGTATCCCTGATCTACAGGCCGATAGGAGGTCGTTGTGTCTGTAAGTATAAATACCCCTTCCATCCATGGAAGGGGTGGTTCTTTTCAATCTAATATTCTACAATTTGTGTAAACCTCTAGCAAGAACACCCTCTCTCTCTACTAACTCTCTAACTATGGCAATCATGTATTTCCATCATCCAAGACCACCCGAATCATCAACACAATAAATATTATGATCCTACAATTGGTATCAAGAGCCAGGGTTGTTGTGTTTTGATGTTTTCTTGTGGTTCTGATTCGTGGGTAAACTATTTTTTTGTAAACTGTTGGGATGATGATTTTTTTGTGGTTATGATTTTATGGGTAGTACTAGGTTGTTTACATGTTGTGGTCGAATATGTTTTATGGGTAAACAGCTCTTTTAAATGTTTTGGTATTATCTTTGGTCCATCAATGTCTACAAACCCGTCTCTTGTCATGTCCGTGTCCAAGTCAAGATATATGTTATGCTTTTGTACCAAAAGTGTAGTCTATAGTTGGTCATTTGGTCGGCTTTTTAACAACAAATGGGTCAAAGAAGCATATTTTCGCATTTTCGGGTTTATCATGAACATGGTCGGAATATGATCGGAAAACTCATCGAAAATGTCAAATTTCATGGTAGCGACTTATCACTATTTGTCCGATTCATTGAATCTTGCTAGCGACTTGTATTTACAAGTTGTAGCGATTGACCATCATATAGCGACTTGGATATTCGTTTACTTTTTGAAAGTCAACAACGACTTATGTCAAAAACCAAGTAGCGACTTATGTTCATATGTAGCGAGTTGTGAGTAGAAAACAAGTAGCGACTTATGTCAAACCGATTTAATGACTTACCATTATTGAATGGTCGTTTAGTTGCAACTTGACTCATCTATTCTAGCGACTTGACTATTTAGTCAATTGTCGTAGCGACTTGACTCTTAAGTTAGCGACTTAGATGTAAAGGAAGAAGAAGAATGACCAAGACCACTATACCATTTACCAAACTTCATCACCACATCGGCTCATGACCCAAAAGTAAATGCAATGAATCAAATTACTTTCATCTCATCGAAATTTATCAATACAACTTCACCAACAAATATCAATCTATCCTAATCCTATCCTCCAACTCATCTACCCTTCATCAAGACTCGAACACATGATAAAAGAATCTCAGATTTATTCGTGTTTCAAAGGAAAACATCAAGACCACGTAGGTCTTTCACACGATATCACATCTTCATAGACTCAAATCAACTCACTCAATGTTTCGAACATAATATGACTATAATGAAAAGTTTGTGGATCTCAGTTTTTGTGAAACTACTACTTAGATCTTTTAAGATCTTGTGAGTTTTACAGTAATACACATCATAGATCTATGATTGTTTTAATGTCCGAATAAAGAAGAAAAATCAAAACATAACTGTTTCATCTTTCTTTAGTTTCGTTAATTCAACAAACAAGATAAAGAATCACAAGATCTCAAATAATCTTTTGAAATATAATTGATTCGCTTTACAACCGAACCACAACAGTTACTCATCATCGATCTTGTATAGAACCATACCCATCTTGGTAATATTCGAACATCATAAGAAAAGGAAACAACAATATCAAATATGTTGTTACCTTCCCTCTCGTTCGTTGGTTCAAAGAAACACGTGCATATCAATAGAAACCTACCTTATGATCTGTGATTTTATCTCGTAGTCAAATCCCTAACCATCCCTGTGGCTTTGTTAACGAGTCTACACCATCCTAGTGGCTAAGACTATTCGTCCGTCAAGCCATCCCTGTGGCTTGGATGAACCCACTTTTGAAGCTGAAGAGGAGATAAGTAATGGATTATTTTTTCGGTTATGTGAAATAGAATGTGGGGGCGGACAGTGATAATAGTTAGGGTTGTGGAGAGATTTTAGGGTTTGTTTAAAATGAAGCAAGTGTGTGATATTGTGTGTTATATACCCCGAAATTTAGGGCAAGCATCATGGGCTGTTTGGACCGGGTAATACTTTCCTTAATATGGGCTTCAGTTGAATATGTCAAAGGTATTGGTCAAGTTTTGATAAAAGGGTATAAACGGACAGGGTATCGCTTATCTCAATTGGACAAATTCTTGTGATAATTTGGGTGTATTTTCGTTGGATGTATATGGAACGGGTACATTTAAATGGGCTGAAATGTTCTTGATTGACTAAATTGACATCCAATCTTCTTGCGATAATTTCAAATTCACCAATTATTTATAGTATAGGAGTAGTATTTCTCTCACGGGGATATTTGTTCACGGCTTGTGTTATTGAATGAGTTCGAGGTCCTTGACCGATATTAATTTAACGGTTCATACGGTGTTATCTGGGATAATTGGACTTGTATGATTAGATCGATTTGTATAGACCGGCCTTGATTTTTCCAAGTAACCAATTTTAGGTCGTACACATGATTGGGACAAATGGGCTTCTCAAGAATTGGATTTAACGTGAGATTTTTTGATGATGAGTTCTGAGGCGTGCGTGGCATAATTTGATGATGTAATTTGGTGTGATAATGAGATTCGATGGGTTATAAGGTTTGGCACTTTGGTGTATACTTTTCACAAAGAATATTATATCTCGGCTTGAAGTATTTATTAGAAATATTGACAACGGGTTGTTTGGACGGTATTTCGTATTTGGATTTGAAGTGAGGTCTTCCGGGTGTTTACTTATTTTCATCTTCTTTCTTTCTACCTTTCCGAAGATGACTTGTTTGGGCATTTATTGAGGGTGATAAAGACTTGGCTATTTAATTACGGTTGTGATTCTTTCTCGCTTAACCCACAACGTAACTATCACTTGATGTCTCACTCGATTGAGAATGTCAAGAGGTTTTGTACATTGGGTACACCGTTTCTTGTTCACGAGGATTAGTACAAGTTTAAGTAACAACTGGGAGTTTTACTTCATGATCAAGTTTGGCATATCATGTTTACTTCTCCATGTGGTCACTACAATAGCCGATGATTGCGTGAATGATGTGTTTACCAAAGTATTGATTGGATGGTTGATGATGTTGATGATGTTGGATATTGATCCGTTGATGAACCGCATGTTCCCCTAAAATGATACTCACCGAAACCAATGTTGCCATAACACATTCAAGTCGACATAGTTTACGGTTTTGTCTTGATTTTGTAAAATCCGAAAGAACCTATTTCTCGGTTTAAATCATAGACCAGAAAATCCCGTGACAATGGAAACATCCCGGTAATTGTAAAGTGCATTTCGGAACTATCATACGGTTTATTCTTGGTTTTGTAAAATCCCGAAAGAAACTATTTCTCGGTTTAAACTATAGAATTGTAAAATCCGTGATAATAGAACCATCTTGGAGAAAGGAAAGCGTATCTCGAGGTCTTCCGATGATGGTGTTACGGGTTCTGCTTTCAAGAAGGGATAAAAGGGTGTACTTCATAAATTGGATGTGTGTTTGGATATTCGTCATGGCGATATGGTTATTACTTGGTTTTACGGGTTGTGTGTTTTTAACCATGGTTGGGATGAAACCATTATCATAGTTCACTTTAAACGTCAAAAGAGGCTAGAATTGAGCTTTTAATCGTAAGAGGTGACAACGGAGTTAATTCACTATTATTTATTTGAGGTTGAAATGAAATATCACGGCGAGTGTACTTAGTATCCGAAGGTATCGGGATGGTTGGATGAAGATTCTTCATGATCCTTGTTCGAGCTTATTATCATAAACGAAGACTTGGAAATCTAGTTATTGTTGGGTGTCTCTTACCTTTTCTTTACCACTGGGGAATTGGGCTCATACCACCTCAAAATAACTATCACTTTAAGGAGTTACGCTAGTGCTCAAAGGTCACATTCAATTGTGGATTTTCAAGAGGCAATGTACGCCTTATACTTGATGGTTGGTTGGTTGAAGAGTATAGAGTACATAGAGAGTACTTAGAGATGCTAATGGAAATCGACACCGCTCTTTGTTACATATGTGCAAGTTTAAGTCACGAGGTCGGGATAGTTTACTTCACACCAAATTCATCATATTGGGTTTTCTCCATCACCGTCACGACAAAATGCCTCACCGAATGATAATGGGGTTGATTACTTGTTTTGCTAAGAGTGATGAAAAGAGAGATTATGACGACAACACATCGGTTCATGCCTCGTTCTCTAAAGAAAAGAAAAGTGTACGTGTCAAGCGCTTTATCTTACGAAGAGAAATCTTCTATTATGACCATTCTCATCAACATGCTTCATACTTTTTCAATGCGCTTGGTCATCAAGTGAACCGGCTATCATTGATTGTTTTCTCGATTCCACTTTCTCAACTATAATGACGATGGCGACATCCTGTGCCGATTTTATGGGAGAGAAGTGTGAATAGACTACATTTGGATAATGTTCACTTGTTTAATCAAGAATGGCATCTCCGTATGCAATTCTTGAGGGGAGAAAAGTGTGAATTTTTGCATTGTTGATTGATATTAGAGAATACAAATGGTCATACGGCTCTAAACTCATGTAAGAACCGAGCTTCTTCTTATCGGGTCATCTTCACATGGA
Organism: Chrysanthemum lavandulifolium; assembly: GCA_022545495.1. Taxonomy (NCBI): domain Eukaryota; kingdom Viridiplantae; phylum Streptophyta; class Magnoliopsida; order Asterales; family Asteraceae; genus Chrysanthemum; species Chrysanthemum lavandulifolium. The sequence continues at coordinate 89,704,027 of CM040245.1, read as the reverse complement.
GTTTTTCTTCTAAGAGCCGTTGGTTGACATCTTCACTCGGATGGATGAGTTTATCGACAAAGTGCTTCCGGTTAATGCTACACGATACATCAACATGATGATTCCGAACAATCTCTCTGTTCTTGTTTGATGTGATTGGTAGTTTGGTGTTACCATCTTGTGTGTTCGTTATGGCTCGATTGTCGATTTCCTTGATGAACATCTTTCCGTTCTTGTTTGATTGGGAGGATTTTAGTTAAGGGATTTGCAAGATGTAAGTTGATTGGGATGCTTTTGGTGATGTTCTTGTTTTGGTAAGTTGAAGATGTTAACTATCTATTTCCCAACCGACAATCTTGAAGAAGGTCGAGTCTACAGATCTATTCTACATTTTCGCTACATGTTAGAAGACTAAAAGACGAGTTGCGATTGATTATCAAAAGACTTCTTCTTAATCTGGTCATTCATCATACAGATTGTCAGTTTAGGGGAGAGCACTAATTGGGGGAGAGTGATATGTCGAATTTAATCCCCAATTAGACTTGCTCATACTCTTTAGCAGTGACTCCTTGAGACGTTGTTATTGACTATTTCTCGTATTGGACATTTGACACAAGTTGATTACTTCAGAATTAATCATTTATCACTTATTTGATATTGAAGTTGACTTTCACAAAGGCGTGTTCTTATTTGATAACTTGCTCGGGCTTAAGAATTTGAGTTGAAGAATTGGTTTATCTAGTTACCGTGAGTCGAGGCGGATGGTTGAAGACCGTTAACTATCACTATTAGGAGTTACTTTGTTTTACTCGATGGTCACACGATATGACGGTGTGGATAATCGCAAGAGGTGTTAATGTCTCATACTTTGTTTGGGTAGTGAGTACTTAGAGATTTGCTTGAAGCATAAATTCTCTACACCGCTCTTCCATCATTAGGTGCAAGCTTAAGATACAAATGTGAGAAGTTGACTTCGCTTCAAGTATGGTATATCGGTTTTCTTCTTCAATGGTCACTTCAAATTATCTACATAAGGGTTGATAAAATAGTCGAAAGAGTCTTCAAGAAGTTGATTCTCACAAGAGTTCAAGTGTTCTTCTCATAAAGATTTCAAGTATTTGGGCTTATACAATGTTGCTGATTCTGAAGTATCAAAACCAGAAAGGGGCAAGGAGACACACATCTAAACACAAAGCAAGTAAACTTGATGAACTTAATTCTTCTAAGTGATTGAAGATATCCGGAAGACAAATGTTATTACCGCAGAGAAACTCAAGGTTTGACTCATGGCGAGTAAACTTGATGAGCTTAATACTTCTAAGTGATTGAAGATATCCCGGAAAACAAATGTCATGACCGCAGAGAAACTCAAGGTTTTACTCATCAAGGCTTTTAGTGTTATTATTCCAACGACGTGGGGAAGTGATGTAAAAGAAAGTTTCAAAGATAAAAGAGGTACACAAGTGTGTGATTCATTGGGGAGAGATTCGTACATTGGGGATGCTCACTATTTCACTTGAGTGCTTAATCGGTGATTCGTAGATATAATCACTTATTCCTGTCGACATCCGCAGAGATTGTCACCCGCAGATAATCGATGACTTGGCCTCGCTTCTTCAATGTTATCGCTATTCATTCCTTGTGTATTGGTATACTGGATACTTGAGCTTCATACACGATCATCGGGAAGAAAATGTGAACATGGGGAAGTGTTTTCATTCCCCATGATGTGTATTCTGGAGAGCTCTGGGTATTGGTGTACTTGGTTCTTGAGCTTCATACACGATCATCCGGAAGAAAATGTGAACATGGGAAGGTGTTTTCATTCCCTCATGATGTGTGTTCGAGAATTCTTGAGCATTATACAAAGAAACCGATCGCTTCAATTCAACTACTTGGGGAATTGTTCTCTTGACACCTTTTGGAACGGATTGCTTGAGACTTCAAAGGAAATGAAATTTGAGAAGATTATTTATGAGTGGGATGATACATTGTCGTTCTTCTTCTTGATGATATAACCCCGAATGGAGATCCTCGAATATCGTTCTTAAAAGGAGCAGCGGGTTTATGATAATGTTGTGCTTTTCGCACTGCTAAGGCAAGCTTGAAATAGAGCTTGAATCGCTCATCACAAGGATTTTCGGTTTGGGGAAGTCGCCAATGTCTCTTTTCTCAAAGGCTCATGTTCTTTCTTCTATTCCGGAGCCTCGAAGCTTTGGTGGTGAATGTTTAAGAGATGATGACTTCTATCTTCTACAACGGGTCATTGATATCCTTATCTAGGTACTCGTATCATCATCTTCTCTTACTATATCATCTTCTATCTTTGTATATATTTTCGGAAAAGCAAAATACAAAAATATAAAACCAACAAAACCAAATACAAAATAGAAAACCTCAAAAAGAAAATAGAAAAATATAAAACCTTCAAAAATCCATAAAAATCGAAAAATTTCAAAATACCAAAAATATGTTTTCTCAAGACATGTCTTCGGTATCGATAACATCTACGGTCTTAGAAATGTCATTCAATAATGGCACGGGACTTTAGATGAAGTTCGAGCAGGAGGTGTAAATATTTCTTTCTAAACATGTCACAAATCTAATGGCTTACGCTTATTTCGATCAGAACTCCGACTTCAAATATGGCTTACGCTTATTTCGATCAGAACCGCTTCAAACTATGGCTTACGCTACTTGATCAGAACCCGTGCTTAAAACCATGGCTTGCTATTATTTCGATAGCAACCCGCTCTTAAAGAAAGGAAAGTGCTACGCTAAACAATTATCAAATATTTCGTGCACTTATCCTAAAACAATTGAGGAAAGTATGTCAAGGATCTGTTGTTCCTACACAAATGTTTTTCCGCCTAAAATTCTTCGAAAAATATTTGTTGTTTTCCAAAATGGTGGTAGAATGAGTTGCTTTAACAACAATCGCCAGTAGTTTTTATTAAATCGCAAACTCAATCAATGACTTCAAAGACTTTTAAACTTTTCACAAATTGTGTCATTGATTGAGGAGGATAATGTTTTAAAATCTATATCATCTAACGGGCTTTCTTAATTATCCTAATATGCTTAATTAAAATGATGTTAACCTATGTTGAAGGACTAGGTGCCTAGGATATGATTGCTAGGATTAGATGATTAGAGTTTGATGTACACATTATTCACATACATTTATATGATCCGATTGATATGTTACATTGACTTTTATTAGTCGATTGTTGTTGGGTGATGTCGACCACCATATATCTGTGTGTTCACTAACGTATGCGGTATATTGGTATATAATAATGTTCCCGATCCGGATCCCACAATTGAAGATGATTGGATGCCGAAGGAAAGGGTAACTATATCTTGGGTTGACAAATGAAGAAACGGAGCTTAATTGGACTTCTATGGAGAGTTGGCATAAATGCAACGTAAGAGGTCTCACCGCATCGCAGATGGTTTTCTTCTAAGTGATTGAAGAAACGGAGCTTAATTTGACCTCGCTTGGCATTCAAAATGCAACGTAAGAAGAAGTCTCACCGCATCTCAGACGGTTTTTCTTCCAAACCCTACAAAGAACAACGATGTAAGCTTCTCAACCACCTAACGTATCTTTAGTGCAGATACCATTTTTAAACAATTTTGAATAATTTAATTAAATTGTTTTGAAAATGGAAAATATTGTTTTGAAAATATATTGGACTAATTTTTGAAAATCACCGGACTTCATGTTATCAAAACCTAAGTCACTCAATTATTGACTTACGTCATGGATTGAGGGGAGAGTGATTTAAAATAAAATATTTTCAAACGATGTTTCTTCACAAAAGTTTCGCCTTGTACGATAATAAGTGGTGATCTAAAGATTTAATGTTATGTCATGGTATGATTTTTCTTTAGAATCAAGGTCTTTCAAAATGAAATTTTTCTCGTTCTTGTTTGATTGTGAAATTGTTTTGTTTTACTTAAAAGATCTCTTAAAACTATCATACCCGACACTAACAATCTTTAATGTCTTAAAATGGTCCTTATCTCGTCATCTTTCAAAATTGAATCTCGCCACGTCTTTCCCCAAATTTTTCTAAATGATTTAATCAGTTGGGATCACAAATCTCAAATGGTTTGATATTTCGATCGGGGTAGAGATCGTGATTTAAATCTCAAATCTGCTTTAATGGAATTGATTTTAGTCCTTTAAAGGCACTCCCGCCTCCATGTGCCAAACGATTTCTAATATACAATGCACATGTTGAGGAGGAGCATTTATCCAAAACAAGATGAGTATTTAAACCCGCCACATTTTCTCCTATGTTTTCTAAACCTTATTAAATCACTTGGGATCCAAAATCTCAAAGGGTTTGACATTTTGATCGGGGAGAATTTGTGATTTAATAATGAAATTTGATAAAAGTTGATCGTTTTTGATTCGGTTGTGCAGGCTGCTCTCTCATATGTGCTAAACGCTTTCGAATCTCGAAGCATATATTGAGGGGGAGCATTTTATAAGAAAATAAACTATCGAGGTACAAAAGCTTTTATGTTTTAACATAATGTACCTTGATTGAGTTTTCAAATGGTTTCTTAAATGGCTTTTGTAATCGTGGATGTGCTTCAAAAGAACTCTTGCCTCTATGTGATAAAATGATTTCAAATATCCTATGCACATATTGAGGGGGAGAATTTTACCATGAAAATCAAATGGCTTTTTCGTATGAAAATTGTGATCAAAGAAAATATTTCAAAGTCCTCTTGCCTCCTTGTGCTAAACAATTTCTAAATCATACGCACATGTTGAGGGGAGGTTTTCTAAATGATCAAAACTATTAAGGTACAAAATGCTTTGATCTCGTATCACAAGTACCTTGATTGGTTTTCCAAATGATTTTCAATTGGTTTCATGAAGGAAAGAACAATACCAAAAGACCGACCAATTTACTTTATGCATGGTGTTATAAGGATGGTTAGGTTAGGTATTTGTTCCCACGATCCGCGAACCGGAGGATCTACCGAGGACAATCCACTAGATAGTGTAGAGTCCTTAGGTATATTGAAAAAAAAAAAAAAGGAGAAAAATGAGAATATGGCAAGAGTGCGGATTGAGACAGCTAATAATGGAATAAACCCAACAAGGTTCTAGTAATAAAGTCTCGAAGCATTGAAGGGTTAAAGAATGAAAAGAAATGAATGATAAAGGGTGAAAAGAAATAGCCCTCCATCAATTCAACCTTAGGGCGTAAACCTGGTTCAATTCATATGCTACCGGTGGTTACTAAGGTAACACCGGTATTGAATACAAGACATCATGGACCCAAGGATGCACTGCACTAAAACTTCCCAAACCACTCAAGTTCCTCTTAAAAGGGTTTGTTTCATTCTCACGGGAACCTACATAATCTATCGACTTTCTCTTAGAGATTGTTGATATTGAAGAAGGAGACCCTCTCCCTAGTCTCCGAGACAGGAACCAAAATGCACTATTGAGTCTAGAGCCAAGAGATCATCCACAATATCTCGCTAGGACACTAAATTCTTGAAGACTTGCTTTTCACACAATGTGGAAAGTAAGTATATATTAAGAGTCCCACGATTATCCTTGTGGTATTTCCGAACATCCGAGTGATATGAAAATATTCACGATGAAGATGGAAATCCTTCTAGAGCCAACATCAAACAAGCTCTTGGTGGGTGACATGTGAAATCTTACAAAAGATCTAGCTTGTGACAACCGGATAGAAACGATGGGGCGATTCATTATTGAATCAACCTTGGTCCGAGAATGGATTTGACGAATACTTTTGGAAAACCGTTCGATGTGCAAACCTTCTTTTCTAGCACGTCGAATGTGTACTTATGTTTTCAAATTCAAAAAGTATCTCGATTGAAAAATATTTTTAGAAAAACCGCTCGATGTGCGAATCTCTTCTTTTCGCTAGCACGTCGAATGTGTACTCATTCTCTAATACAAAAGTATTTTGATTGAAAATTGATCTTTCTCATAAAACCTTCGTCAGATTGCAAACTCTTTCTTCTAAGTAATACGCGATTGTTTTTCAAATCATTTTTCATCAATCGGTGAATCTCAATTCATTGGTTCACTCACTCCGTGTTGTCTTCTTTGAGACGTTCGGTTTGAGAACAACTAGAACAATGCGAAACCTCATCAAGGAGATTCTTAGGAATCCTACCGATCACAGCGGTATTTATATTGATCAACGGGAACCGTGGGCGTGTACCTCAATTCAACGAAGTGATCAAAGACCCTTCGTGTGTTTTGTTGCTAACTGTTGTTTGCGGTACATTTGGACGGTTGCAACCGATCGAATTGAAGAGTCAATCCATAGCCGCATGCTCACAAGATCCACACTTAATTGAAGAAATCATGACCGGTGCATATCTACATAACTCGGCTCGATATTTCATACTATGTTTACGCTACGCTGCCGCAAATATTATGAGCCAGAAGGCTTCCGCTACTCGATGGAAAGATGTCATGATTCAAAAGTGTGAGCATGTCGGTCCGAAAGTCACAACTTCACATGATGGCAACACAATAAAGGGTGATCCAGAGATTTCATGTGGTCGATGATCTCAATGAAAGCTCAAGATCATCAAAGATGTGGAGCGCACCAAAGACCTCTACTAAAAGTACAAATCTATCACGGACTTTGAAGAATCACTGCTAAAGCACGTAGATTATGGAAATGAAGAATTCAAGTCACGAGCTCAAGACCAAGTTAAAATAGAATGCTAGGATGCAAAATGTAAACATAGGGTGACCTCCTTGGGGAGATTGTTAGGAATTAGAAAATTCCATAGTGAAGAGTCGGTCACCCCAAATGTTATCTAGCTTAATTTAGCTCGTAGACTTGTCGTTAGTCACGTTATTTAGTAGTTTATTTATTAGTTTGTAGCGTAGTATAGCTTAGTGCAACACCGTGGAGGAAGGACGGGTCTTTACCCACTGTATCCCTGATCCACAGGCCGATAGGAGGTCGTTGTTTCTGTAAGTATAAATACCCCTTCCATCCATGGAAGGGGTGGTGCTTTTCAATCTAATATTCTACAATTTGTGTAAACCTCTAGCAAGAACACCCTCTCTCTCTACTAACTCTCTAACTATGGCAATCATGTATTTCCATCATCCAAGACCACCCGAATCATGAACACAATAAATATTACGATCCTACAATGTATCTCAGTAGCTTGAACCGCCTCTCCGGGTTTATCATCACCAGATTTATCATCAACGTTAGACACACCTTCACTTACTTTAACAGTAACATCGGAATCATGAGCATGTATCTTAGTAGCTTGAACCGCCTCTCCGGGCTTATCATCACCAGATTTATCATCAACGTTAGACACACCTTCACTTACTTTCTTCGTAACATTAGAATCATGAGCATTTATTTCAGTAGCTTGAACCGCCTCTCCGGGTTTATCATCAACATTTACCACTACCTCACTTGGTGTTTCATCATCTTCCTTGTTTTCAGCAGCCTTTTGTTCATCTTGCTCCAGCTGTTGATCCTGGAATTCCGAAGATCCATAAACAGAGAAATCATCATCAAAGTTTTTGCCCTGTAATTATACAAGAAAAACACAACTATATAGATGACCAAATCTAGCAAACATCTATAGATAGTGCAGGTGAAATTAATATATACGTACTTCAACAGCCGATTGAGAAAATTTTTCATTCAAATTAGGTAAATTCATATGACTGGGATCATCATCTGGAATGTGATCAACTAACGGCAATGGTTCGCCTTGAAGAAAAAAATCCGCAACCTGCGACATAGCTGATGGAAAAGCGGCAGGGTCTATATAATTAATCCCACCTTGTTCGTTTCGATTAACACAACTCGATTTCTCGTAAGATTGATCAGGTTCTAGGCTTAAGGTCTGTAGTTAACAAAACTGATTTAGGTATGTAACAAAATAACGATAAAATAAAAAAGTACTATTAAAAGGAACATAACCTTTTTATAATCAGCCGAATGAACATCATGAGAATGAAGATCACACAAACTAGGACTACCATTCCAAGTTTCATTATGAATTGGACTTGAAGTCTGATTTCCATGGCATTTTGGCCAAAACAATCCTCATCCGATTTGTCGTGCATATGAGTTGAAGTATGAAATTTAAAATATACAATCAATTATACTACTAAATAAACGAGACCTAAATGATTAACAAATATTAAAGGAAATTACCATGGCATCTTTGGAAGCCAAATTTTCATCAACACATTGCCTTATTTGCAATTGTTCCTGAATAATGTATATATATAATCCATTAGTTGGTGAAAAACCAAAAAATATTGCTATCTAAATGATGTAGATTAAAAATTAATGTAAAGAGCATGCTCACCTTTGGACGTTGTATCTTTAGAGCTTCCTCAACAACAGCAAGTCTATTTTTAATATCATTAAGGGCCTCCACATTGGCTCCGGGTTGTATCTTTAGAGCTTCCTCAACAACGGCAAGTCTATTTTTAATATCGTCAACCTCGGCATGTATGTCTAGATGATTGGAACTTTGATCTTTATCAATTATTGGCACATCATTATCAGCTAAGGCCACCTCTTTATCAACAAAGGACACATCTCTATCAGTTATCACCAACTCTTCATGTACCTACAAAGCAAGATCGAAACAGAATGTGCATTGGTCAATTGTCAACGTGAATAGTCGCACAAACGACGTGGTTGATACGGATGAAAAATAAATGATACAAAATGGGCAACTTACCTCATTAGTGGGATCATCGGCAGGTAATTGATGTTCTAGACTATCCAACTCGCTAAAATAAGCATTACTAGGTGCAAACCAGGGTTGTAACATTTCCGCATTTGTTGGAACAAGATCCAATACTGGAATAGAACCCTAGTAAACAAACAATTATAAAGTCAAAAACAACTATAAAGAAGTGGTAACTTATTTGACAAATACAAACGAATGGAAATGCTTACAGGACCAAAAAGTTTGCCATAATGCCGTTTGGCAAATGTTTTACCCTTTGACCAACAAAGACAACGTGGTATCTTTGACGGGTCTTTGTTCCACCATGAACTGCTAGTGGGATAACTCTCAAGAATCCATATCTAAAATGAAGGAAAACAATAAAATCATTGTACAATGAAAAGCAGTATAACAAATTTGTATCCAAAAATAGTAAACAAAAACTGATATGTTCATAAAAGTCTACAAATCTAACCTTAAAAGCCAAGAGAAAGCCAGAAATATTATATGTTGCAATTTTAGAATGGTTTTCTTGCGATTTCTCTTTGTAGTGAGCATTGTAATGCCGGGGTACCACATTGGCTAAATTTTTGTAAAAGCGGCTCCACAAGAACTCTCCCCATGGATATGCATTCCATGCCCCAAAATCCTCAACTAATTGCAACAAATGATTGTCAACGATGTACCAAGGTCCACGACCTATGAACACGACCTCAGCGACTATCAACAGACATACCCTTACCGCATCCTCATCTGATAACTTTGAAAATTGTGTGTCATTCCCAAACAAATCTAAAAGCTCATTCCCTTTACGCTACCTTTTCTTATAAATTGTTTTTCGTGAAAGACACGAAAACAAAAGGATCAACGATCAATTTCTGAGGGAGGCAACGACCGAAACGAACCGTCATCAATAGAAACTCTCCCCGACCGAATTTCAATACATTATTCCCAATTTCGTATAAAATGGGGACAAGAATCAAGCTTTGTCGATATATACCGGTGTTGTAAAACGAAATTCACCATATGATTGCCTTTACCTAGCCGAGGAATATCTAACCATGGCCCAAAAACAGTTGCTCTAAACAACCTCATTCGATCCGGATTGCTTAACAATTTAGACTTAATATCCGAAGCAACTTAACACGGGAACGAACCGTTACCTTAGCATCAAAATATTGGGAATGTAAGCCATTTGGGAGTTTAATTGATTGAATAATTAGGGGTTGATTTAGGTTTCACAATTTTGAATTGTGTTTTTCCGTAGTAGAGTGTTGGTGTGTGTGTTTGTGTGTGTGGGTAAAAATTTAAAAGAAGGGTAAAAATTTAAAAAAGGTAAAAGTACTGTTAAAAAGGTACTATAAGGTACAAAAAGTGTACAGTAAAAAAGTCGCTACAATTATTTCGCTTAAGTCGCTCAGCATTGGGAAGGAACTAAAAGTATAAAAAAATATTTTAGTATGTTTGACTTTTTTTACTAAAGGACAAAAAAAAATTCGCAAGTTCTTAAAAAAGTCGCTGAGATTCGGTCGCTGTACTATCATAGCTGGTAAAAGCCAGAAACAATAATTGGGTACACAAATTACGAGGGACACTTGTCAAGCTTAGATTAAAAGTAGAAAAGTCGCAAGTCTCAAGGTCTATTTTGGAAATACCCCAACTTTTTTTCTAGAAAGTTTTGACACCTTTAGCAAAAGGTGTATTTACATAATTACCCCAATTTTTAAAAAGGTATATGAAATCTATACTCCTTTACAAAGTATTTGGTACTTGCTTATAATGAAAAAAAAAATTAATATTCAAGGCTTGTTTATAATGGAAAGAATTGTTTTACTTTTCCTATTAAATCAATACAAGTTTATCTATACATTTTAATCATTACAAGTAAAAAAGTTTTACTTACAAGTATTTAAAGCATAAATACATTAATACATACAATTAATACACCATTTAAATCATTTCTCACTCAAATATACAACCATTTTATCACATTGTACAATCTAATCAAGCTACTAATCATAAAATTATTTTGTAGATAGTAAAGATAAAGTTCTCATAAAATTATTGTTAAGAAAAGCTTATACTTAAAAAGTATGGCTAGCTGAAAATTTTAATTACGGGTTACCTGCTGCAGCAACACGTGAGTATCCTGCTAGTTCTTCCTAATATCTATATGACAAATGCTCATATAATTATGCTAAGGGCAACAACATATCACATTCACCACCGTTATTATAGCGTCACATTAATTTTTCTCTCTACTACTAATTTCACCACCAACATAGTGTAATAAGATAGCCAAATTCATCATTTTTTTTTCATTTTCAACTTTTTAAACACAAAAAATTAAATTCACTAATAATTAAAATTAAAAACACTACAATAAAAATTCAAATAAAATAAAACAACAAATTAGTGTGCATTTGCTCGACGCCAATTGTATTCACTAAATCGGCTTTAAGGCTTAAATGAGTTTCCTCGTTGACTAAATCACTAACAATTTGTAACGTTTCTTCATGCATTCGTACGAGATCATCATAACGATGTTACTTCACTCGATAAAAGTCGAAAGAGATTGCCCTCGCTTTGTCATTCATAATTATATTATTCATAATCATATTAAGTAATATGATACATGTGAACATCATATTCGTTATTTTCGTAAGAGTCATCGGTCCTGTGGAATTTTTTATTATAGCCCACTTTTTCTTCAGCACGTCAAACGCTCGTTCCGCAACTTTTCTTGTTGCTTCATGCACTTGCTTATACATTATTCGCTCCGTATCATTCGCACATGGATGTGAAATAGACTTAAAAAGAATAAACCATTCCACATATATCCCGTCAGTAAGATAATACCCTCATTTATAAGGCACGTCGTTAGCCACAAATGGAACATCTGGTGTTTTCCCGTCGTTAATATAATTGAAAATAGGTGATTGTCGTACAACGTTGACGTTGTTGTTCGCCCAGAAACACCAAAGAAGGTATGCCATATTCATAAGTCATGTGAGGCATCTGCTTCCAAAAAATGAATGGATGTGGCTCGTGATCACCCCTACAATATTGAGCACGATATGCATTTGCTACAATCAGCCTATGGCCAACCAGTACTGATAACATCAAATTATCCTGAATATTAAGTGTCAATTTCCCCCGATAATGCTTGTAATTTATATCATTTTATATGGATTAACGCTTGTTTTCCATTATATCCACTTTCAGGAAAATTACGAGCATTGGAGCTAAAGAGACGCGGAATTGGAGAGTTATTAAAGATTTATCATAGTATGCTCACTTTGAAGAAGTTACGGCGTAACTCATCTCTCACATTACGTCGTAACTCAGAAAACCAACTTATCAGAAGATTACGGCGTAACTCTCCCAAAGATTACGACGTAACCATATTAGGTCAAATGAGGTTCCGCGCCGCTGATAATTACGCCGTAACTCATGCATCAACTACGGCGTAACCAAGATTTATTGAAGATACTGGTAACTCCTTCTAAGGTTACGCCAGTAACCAAAGATCTAGTGCAATTTACTGAAGAAGTTATATGTTACGGCATAACTATTTTATTAGTTACTGTAGTAACCAAGACATGGCCTATAAATACCCCACGATTTCCAGCATTTCAAAGCATCCCATTTCACACACAACAATCAGAGAATGTTAGAAGAAGCCAAAGGCAGATCTAGAGGAGCATACAGAGCTATCTCCAACGGAGAAATCATTCCCCTACGATAAGCATTAGCTTTTTATCTTTTCTTTACTTTCGATTCATGTATTTCGTAACATTAAACATTGAATTGATTTGTATGGTTAATATGAGTGGCTAAGCATCTCTTGGTGCTGGCCTAGTTATAATTCCTTAATTGTTTTGTTTGCGTTTACATTACTTCTGTATTATTATTTCTAAGTGTATGCATGCATAGTTTATTGGTAGCTACCCTTGTTTCGGTAGTTTTAAATGGCGGTAGAGGCTAGTTGCTTATGAGATATGACCAACTGACCCTAAGTGAGTAGACTGAGACGGGAAGGGTAAGATATGACCAACTGATGACCCTTTCTACTTATGCGATTTGACCAACTGATCACCTACCGTTTGGATGAACTTAAGAATTAGGGGTGAGTGTCTAAGATGCTAGCGCCCGGGAACTCACTATTATAAATCTAGCATGTTGGAACTTAATGACTCGGCTTAGGGACCGGGAACAAGCTGGACTTATGAGGGACACGACTTCTCCGGTGGTGGCATCTTTCTTTGATAGGTTAGGCGAACCGATCGAAATGATGTCCTCTCGACTTTGACCCCACCAAGTAATTGGAAGTAATTAGACGTAAGCATTACTAGCTAGAATGAGTAACTAGGTTATCACCACTCTCCTCTATTGATCACATCTTTGCCTTTATTTGCTTTAGTAGTTTATTAGTTAATTCGATATCAAAACCATCTTAAAATCTGTGACACCTAGACTTAGTATTAATCCACACACATAGCTCTTGGGACGACCTCGGTTTTACCGAATACTACACTACACATGACTGGGTACACTGCCCGTTAGTGCATTAGGGTAGACCATAGGTATAACGAAACATTATAAATATTAAAACACAGTCAAGAAAAACTGCATCAAGTTTTTGGCTCACGGGGGAGTTGTATTAGGATTGCTATTAAGTCTTTCATTTTGTTTTATTTTAAAAAATTTCTCAAATTCTCACGATCTCTTTTCGAGTTTCAGGTATTATGGAAGTTGTTAACTTTGATGACCTCACTCTCGAGGAATATTTGGCGTTGACAAGAGAAGAACAAGGGCCGGGGCTCGTAAGACCGAAAATTGGAGCTGATGTTCGTTTCGAAATTAAAGACCAATTTATGAGGGAGCTTCGTGCTAACCCTTTTCGTGAAAGCAGGGACTAAGATGCATATAAGCACGTTGAGAATGTCTTCACATCGCAAGCCTTTTCAACATTCCGGCGTGTCTCATGACGTTATGCTAAGGGTGTTCCTATGACTCTTCTTGGGGTCGCCGAAGATGGATCAAAGATTGCACTGCCGGCGCGCTTAATACTGGGCTCTACTAAAGAAGCACTTCATCCAAAGGTATTGCCCTCCGTCAAAGATATCTAACCAGCTCTTGGAAATCCATAATTTCAAGCAAGAAGGCGATGAAACGTTGTATCTAGCCTGGGATAGATACAACGATCTCCTCTACAAATGTCCTACACATGATCTGAACAATCAGCAAAAAGTCAACATCTTCTACAAAGGAATCAACGTGACTACAAGACAGATGATGGACTATCAAGGATCGATCCCGAACATGACTCCTACTTTAGCAATTGAAGCCATTCAAAAAATGGCTGATCACTCCCAAAAATGGCACGATGGAGGAAGCAAAAGAAACCAAGGCGGAAATTTTGACGGAATTGTAGCCATCGCTAGCAAAATTGAAAATCTAAATCGAGATATGCTAAAAGTCAGAGAAACCGTTCATGCCATCCAAGTAGGTTGTGAAAGCTGTGGGGGAGGACATCTCACCAAGAATTTTCCTCACAAAAACGATGAAAATATAATCGAAGAAGCTAAATATGGAGAAAATCGACCATTTTACGGAGATAATCATAATGGTAATGGTTTTCGTGGAGGATCTGCTGGAAACTACAATCGTGGGCCTTATGGAGAAAGAAAGCCCAACCTTGAAGAGACAATAAACAAATTCCTGGAAAGTTCAGCCCAAAGACAAAAGGAACAAGATGAATGGCTAAAAGAATTCCAAGAAAACACTGACAGAAGTCTTTCCAATCACGATACAACCCTAAAAAACCTTGAAACAATGGTGGAAAAGCTTAGTGAGAAGGTAAGGAAGAATAACACTAAACTGGAAGGAACAAAACCCACAATAGAATGTAAGGTCATTTTTGCTGATGATGACTCGAAGATACAAGCTAATTCTCACACCGAAGATTCAGATTCTAGTGAAAATTTCGGCGACAGATTGGAATTACGCCGTAACCTGTCTGAAAAGTTACGGCGTAACTATGTTTTTGACAGCGATCGTGGGATTATGAAAGATGTCGATAAGGATGACTCAAGCGAGTTACGCCGTAACCAAACATCACAGTTACGGTGTAACTGGGATACATGGCAGACAAATTTTCGAAGTGGACGAATCAGGAACACAGGTAATTAACGGATGGTCCCACGACATTAATTTATGCCCTCTGTCCCCATCTAAAAGGAAATATCACTGGTGCAAGAAGATACCCGTAGCTAAGGGGGACTGGTATGATCTATGGGCTTCATGCGACCCTAGAAATGAAATTTGCGATTGAGGAACCGATAAGGATAGGGTCAAGAATAACAAATTCATGTGGGCTGCATATACTGATAAAGAAAGATTGGAAAAACTCTCATTCAAGAAAGAAGAGGAGCCGCCTATCACTCACTGGTGCACTCCGATAATCATAACTGACGATGAATCCACACGAGCATGGCCTACGTGCAACCCTTTCCGCGAGTATTGCAACGGTGGTGGTAGCTTAAAAGAAGAAGAATGTACGTGCCCTCACGAGCTTGAAAGACATGATGTCAAGTTCGGAGATTTGACATTTGATGATTGGTACGTAATACAATTCGGGAATGCTAAAATTAACCCGAATCTTCTTAAAAAACTCAAGATTGACTACGAGGATCATCATCAGAGAAAGGAATTGGTTAATGATGACATCTACTGCGTGGAAGATCCTTTAAGAAGCACTGATAACTAGGAAGCCCAAAGTCATTGGTGTGAAAAGATAAAATCTCCTGGGGAAGTTTTCTGGGCATCATGCAACCCTTATGACGATAAATGTAATTGGGGAAGCAGTTTAATGAGAGTTGGGGAGGATGAATTCTTTTGTTCCTCGACCAAGGATACGGAAAGAACAAAATTTCCTTGGTTAGACAACTTGGGATCTGACAGTTGGGTCAAGATCAAATATGGAAAAGTTGATACATTGACGAAGGAAAAGATCTGGAAATAGTATTTGAGTAACGAAAATCCGAACAACGAGAGTCCTAACAACTTGAGTGACATAACAATCGAAGATACCAAAGAGTCGATAAGAAATGAGAAGGAAGAATGCAAACGTGTACTGGTAGAAGATTTGCTCGGCGAGGAATGGTTTAAAGGCACCGAGTTGGACGACGATGACATAGAAGGGATTTTAGATTACCTTGAGTTACAAGGAAAGGAATTTACTGACCCCAACGATGAAGCATATGAGCAAAGGAGGTGCAAACCCTTGGGATTCCATATAAGAGGCCACCCCCAATTATAGCCGAAAAGTATGAGTTAACTCGATACCACTTGGGGCCGGAGGAAAAATTTTGCAAAATTCGGAAGATCGAAACTAAAGAATACCTCATGCTTGCCACAAATGTCGCTTGGTCGAGACATAACTTAATGAAGGACATGAAGGAAGTTGGCCAAGTCCAAAGGCCACCATAAAGCCCCGAGGCTCGAGTCTAACTTAAAGACTCATAAATAAAGAAAAGTGCTCTTTCGGAGACAACCCGAATTATCCCTTTCATTTGTTTTATTTCCTTTTACATTGGGTTTGTGTTTTTAACCATTTTTGCGAGAAACAAAGATAAGTTCTTCTTGCATCATCTTGATCGACCAAAGTTACGGGCAGTAACTCATTCTCATGGTTACGCTGTAACAAGCCTCCTTGCAGCAGAACTTTGGATGCATTACCAATTACGGCGTAATCCCATCTCGGTGGTTACTGTAGCTACACTCTTGCAAACAGTATTCCGTGTTTTGCCTAGTTACGGCGTAACTCCTTCTAATAGTTACGACGTAACTATCTTCGATTACTTCTTTCATTTTAAACACAATAACCTTGTATTAGTATTTTAAATGAACTTTGTGGGTGTGTTCGCTGTAAACCCTCACGAGACTTCACTCGTCCACTTGGGACACCAAGTGGTTTAAAAGGCTTGTTTCATTTGCTAAATGCAACCGTGATTCCTACAAAAGTGAGTTAGGTTTGTTTTTTATTTTTCATTTTTATTTTTTAGAATTATGCTTGTCGGTAGTGTGATTTCAGGGATTGAAGTTTGCTTATGGATGCTTATACGAAGGCACGACTCTCTTTCGTGGGCCTTCTTTCTTTTTGGAGCTAATTTCAGGGAAGTTCTCACTCTAATTCTACTTTTCTCTTCACCTTTATTTAACGCTTAGTACAAAAGGGACTTTGTACAATTCAAGTGGGGGGGACGGGAGTAGAATTGTCTCTTGAACTTTATTTTTGCCCTCGTTTTTCTAGTTTATTTTGAAAAAATATGCCATTTTTTAAATTTTAACATGTTTTTCTTAACCTAACTAGATTAGACTTTAGCCGAGCACATACAACCCTTGATATTATATGGTGAGATTAACCTTATCCGTTTCCAAAATTTTACCCCAAATCCACCAAATTATGGGTGTGCCGGCAGCTTGTAAACCTTTAGAGCTTGGCCTTTGCATCATTTCGAGACCATAGACGAGGTATGTTGAGTTAGCTCGATGTATTTGGACTTTTCAGTTTAAGAAGGCAGTATTATAGGATTATCACCCAAATAGCCTACCATTGTGTGTCTATCGATTAGTCACCCCGACTTCTCGATCCCCATGTGAAACCCTTTTGTTGCACTCACCTTTAGTGCAAGATACCCCTAGATATACCCATCTGAGCCATTCCTTTCATTTTGTTAACCCAATATATTGTTTCGTTACACCTATACACCTTAGTCTACCCTGTAGTCTCTATTTGTGATTGGGAAGTCATCATTTGCCTAAGTTCAAGGTTCAAGTGGAAAGGTTCGGGAATCACGCTTTCGTCAATGACATATTCTTAAAGATCATTGAAGACCCCCAAATTCCCATTGTTCATCTCAAGTGGGGGGATGTTATGTTTATGTTAAAAAAAATATATATATATATAGTTATTGTTGGGAATAATCTGTTACCACGGATAGTAGTGGTTTACACTGCTTGGTTTAACACTAGCAGTGGAAACGTATTCCCACTGTAAGTTCACTTTTATCAGTTTATGATAAAGTTAAACGCGTCTTGATAAGTATAGAATAGATTGTGTGTATATTCTATTATGTTAACTTTATTCTTATCTTGTAAAGGACTCCTTGTTGTATAAAAGGAGATCCTAGGTTATTGTCTTAGGTACGTATTACATTACAATATTACCTACGAAAGCTTCAAGGTGTAACCCTAGTGATACTAAGATCACTCGTATTATTTCATTAATAATATTGGAGCTTGAGTTTTGTGTTAACTTGTGTTCATTCTAATTACGTCATATAATTCGTCTTCTAAGTATTACTTAAGTAAATTCCGCTTGCTTGATAATATTATACAAAATATCATTGACACAAGGAGAGTGTCCCAAATCCATCAAGTGGTATCAGAGCGAAGGTTCCGATATTTTGTTTTAGAAGATCCAAGGAATTAGCTTGACTCACTCACTCAATTCAATGGAGATGGAAAACAATCAATCAAACTCTTCTTCACACCCAAACTCCCTAAGCTTAAGCTTAAAGAGTTTGAGATGTGGAGGATACCGATTGAGCAATACTTCCTCATACAGGACTATGCTCTATGGGAGATCATTCAACTTGGTGATTCTTTCAAATCATGACCACTACTTCAAAAGTTGGTGACACGGATGTTGTGAAAGTTTCGTGCTGAATCAAATTCGAAAAAGCTCAAAGAAGAATGATCTTAAAGCTAGAAGTCTGCATTGTCGATGACTCTTCCTAGAGACCAGATTATTGCATTGACAAGTTCAAGACCTGCTAAAGAACTGTTTGAAGAGATTTGCTCGGTGTTTGGTGGTAATGATGCTACAAAGAAGACTCAAAAGACATTGTTAAAGCAAAGTTATGAAAACTTCTCTACTTCAAGCAATGACTCACTTGATAGCATTTTCACCAAACTTGAAGATTGTTACACGCCTAATCGTGTTTGGCATTGAGGTAGAAAAGGAAGACCTCAATTTTAAGTTTCTAAGAAGTTTGCCTTGTAGTTTCAAACCAATGTTACCGTCGGGAAAACAAAGCAGACATAGAAACAATGAAGCTCAATGATCTTTACAACAACTTCAAACTTATTGAACAAAGGTTGAAGAAGGCGGAAAACTTGGTACAAGCTCTAGTAGCTTGGCATTGTTGTTAAATTCGCTGACGGTGATGATTACGAAGATGAAAGTGATGATGATATTGCCACCGTAGGTTCAAAGTTTCCACCGGCAATGTAAATATTGCCACCGCAGGATCAAAGAAGAAGGTTGCTAGTATTGGAGATCCTACCTTTTATGCTTTTATCTCCACACAAGTTGATGGCTCTCTCTAACTCATGAAGACATAGAGCAAATTGATGAAGATAACTTGGAGGAGATGGATATAAAATGGCAGATAGCCCTTCTAGCATGAGGGCTAAGAAATTCTACAAGAAGATCGGCAAGCCTATTCACATTAATGGTGATGATATTGCAGCTTTGATAAGAAGAAAATGGAGTGCTTTAAGCGCCACAAGTTTGGACATTTTGCTAGAGAATGTAGAAGACCAAAGACAAAGGACAACGGATCTACATGGTACAAGCAAAGAAGGGACCAACTGTGGAAGAACCAAAGGCAATGTTGGCTATTGATGGTGTGAGCTATGATTGGAGTTTCATGGTCGATGATCTTGAAGAAGAACATACCGATGTCGCTCTTGTTTCTGCTGAAGTTGCTCTTATGGCTTTCTCGACTCACGAGGTACAAAACCACGAATGTTGCTCTAAAACTTGTAGGTCGCTAAAGAAGTTGAAAGACTTAATGATCTATATTCTAATGAAAGGGAAGAGTTATACATCGCTAATTATCTGCTTGTTAATCTTAGAAGAGCCATGGCGCTTTAGAAAACAAATAGAGCACTATCGTGCAAATGAGTCAAATTATAATGATGATATGATTCTTCTTGGAGAGAGGTAGAACATACAATCTACCGTGAATGAAGCATACCAAAAGGAGCTTGAAAACTTCAAAAGAAAATTGAAAATGTCAATTTAACTATAGACACATGTTATCATCGATCGAAATAATTGATAAAATTTGGAATGCTCAAATATATAATAAAGCTAAGTCCGGTATGGGTTATAATATTGCGCCTCACCACTAAGGGTGTTCATTCACCTCCGTATAGATTTAGCTCATACAGCATAGAGGATTTTAAGGATCTTGAAAGAGAATATGGTCCTTTAAAAGACACAGTTGTGAAGAGTGAGGAAGAGAGTAAGCTAGATAATGATGTTTTTGAGAGTGCTAGTGACTCATCCGTTGTAGATGAGAGTGTTAAAAAGAATGTAGAGACTACTATCCCAAAAGTTGCTAATCATCATACAGAGGAACCTAGGAAACCGCTAATAAACCTAGACCAACCAGAAGGTATCTTTGAGATGTATAGGAACAAGCCTCGACTCCTAGGGGTAACCGAGGAGTTGGAATCATGTTAAATCTCAACAACTAGGTAGTGATTTTGTGATGAACAATAAAGCATGCTATATTTGTGGTAGTTTTGATCATTTACATGCTTATTGTGACTATCATGTTGGGAGAAGGGTAGTCTATGGGAATAAAAGGGTGGAGTCTAACAGATATCAACATATTGTACACCCTAGTTCTAATTGCAAAATGGTCCCAAGAGCAGCTCAACTTAGAAGTGGCCTCAAAACATTTGCCATCGCAAAACTGTAACATCTTTCACCCTAAGTCACTGTTAAAAGTGCAAATACCAAAACAAGCTTTGTAAAATCTGCACAACGGGAAAAGGACCTTTCAAGCTAAAAGGTTAACAATAACCAACAAGGGTACCTAAAGAAACCGCGGTTTCCACCGCTCATTCAAAAGTTACCACCGCAAGGGTTTTGAACAAGAAAAGGGGGACATGGGAAATGTTGTGAAGGCCTCAAAGACGTTGGGAATGGAAACCTAAAGGAAACACCTCTACAACCAATCCCAATGGTGTATCAATGACCTTTGATAGATTTAACTATATTGATACACGAGGCGGATCCAAGTCAATCATGGCTTGGGTCCCCAAAAGAAACTAACTCTTTACTCTTATGTGCAGAACATCCAAGGACTAAATGATTTGATATTGTATTTACATATTATGGGTGTTCAATGCATGGTAACCGGCAACAAGTCTTTTCTTTTGATTTTGTGCATACTAATAGGCGTACATCGGTTTTGTTAATGAAGTTAGTGGATTGAGATGTGTGATCTTGGAACACTAATGATAAAAGAAAACATGGATTATTATTTTTATTACAAAACCGCACCGAAAGTGCGATAAAATACATCCATGAGATAACGAGTACAAACATTACTACATCAATCGAAATAACAACCCATCCCCTTCCTACCCATCATTCATTCGTTATGGCTTAGAAAAGCCCCACAGGCATCACCTTAGGAGCTCCACGATGTTAATCCAAATCATACACCCTAGGGCTTGCTAAACCCATCACCACTATACCAAGGGTGGTGAGGATTATGAAGGAACTGTTGTTGGTGGTCTTGGTAGCAATGGTAGTGAATGTAATGATTGCGCTCTTCGTAAGGAGCTACTGCAAGAGGAGGAACACTCAGACTCTTCCGAAGTCTCATCATCCGTGACATATGGAGACACATAGGAGCTGATCTCTAAGCTATTTTCTTTGACTGCTGCATCCCGAGGCTCGGTTGTAGTGATGAAGGTCCAAAGAAAAAGGATTTGAAAGAGCAAGTAACGCTTTCTTCTTGGATACAACTTTCTCATACTCCTCTTTTTCAACTCTCCCAGGGTTTTTCAAAACAAAATCATCCCAGGAACTATCAGATGAACTGCTAGAAGAGAGATTGATTGGACTTGATTGACTCATGGTGTTGTTTTGAGAGTGAAAGTTATGGAGTATGTGATTTGAGTAATTTATGTTGAATAATCAGTTTAATATATATTAAGTTGGATTCAAGAAGTTAATGAGGGGAATGTGCAAGTAGTTGAGGAGTAAATTGGAGTACTGTGCTCTTGGAAAATGTATCAATATTTAAGTGTTGACTTTATTGAGTATAGCCACTGCTATGCTTAATTCTTTCAATATGTTAACCATTGCCAACGAAATTATGATTCCGGTGTTTGGCTTATGTTCATAAATTGCAGTCTGAAGGATTTTTGTTTTTAAATTGTTACTCTCTGGTGAATCGATGCTCTAGGTTTATTTAGACCTTATCTAAGTTGTTCACTGATGATTCTGTTTTACAGTGGGAACTATATTGAAACCAGTGGTAACATGCTTTCAGTGGAAAAAGGAAAAATAGAGGAACTTCATTACTAGCAAATAATTCATTACAATCAAGATTACTCCTAGTAAAACTAAACACAAAAGACTGAAACCTAGCAAATTCTTCATCTGACTTCAGCTATTCCATTGGTCTCTTGCCCTTGCCCACATAGTCATGTTTATTCTTTTGGGCTCTCTTCTCTTGTTCTCAAATGTGATTGCATTCTTGGACATGGAAGCCCAAGAATCTGTGGAGGAGGTCTTGGTAGCATTGCGGGCCTTGTTGGAATTGATATCACTTCACATTGGAGATAGTCATTTTCAGTGCTATTGAAAGAGCTTTTGGCAACTCTTTGCCATGGAATAGGTTTCATCATTTGCATCATCATCATCGATGCATCGGAGTAGAACTCAAGAGATTTTGCGAGCTTAGTCAGCGGGCTTTAGCTAGCGCTTTGGTATATCTTTTGGCCCCGGTGGAAAGTAACAAAACCATCCTGATGCTTCTGAAGATGATTCTGATTCGATTACATACTCTTCTTCTGAGTCAGAAGAGATGTTGATTGTGTTGGTGGGATTGCTCATGCTTATGGTTTTGGGGTTATTGTGTTTGAATGAAAGTTGATTAAGTTTACCTTAAGCCAAGTCTCCTTATATAGACAAAGTCGGTTGAAGGGTTATTTAATGAAAATATTTACCTTTTTCTTATTTTGGTAGGTAAAGGAGTAAATATAGATATTATTGAGTTGACTTTGGAAGATATTTTTCTTGGGAAATAGTTTGGTTAAAGGTAACTTTGGTATATACCAAGTTGGTTCTTCTCATCTTGTATGAGTTTGTATATCAAGTTTTGATGAGGAGTTGGAGTTAAAAGGTGTATATCTGAGATACACAATAAATGGTTATTGATTCACCATGTCTAGTACACATAAGAATCAACTAGTCCAGAGCAAGCGACTCTTGGTAAAGACTTGACAAATTGTTTATGGTTGATAGTTTACCAAAACTATATGGTTATTAACTCACCATATTCTTTATGATTAAGAGTTGGCTAGTCCATAGCAAGCGGCTCATGGTAAAGACATATCAAATCCGTTGATAGGCGGTAGTTTGCTAAAACTATGATGGGAGCAATCTAGTTTACTAATGATTTTATTTTCCCATCGCTTCTTTGAATTTTTGTGAAAAATTACCACCGCTAGTTCACAGCTTTCGACAGTGTTATTTTACCACCGTTGTTCTAGCCGTTACAACTGATTGTGTCAGTAATTTATTTTTTACTAGCCGTTGAAAGTAACCACTGATTGTCATATATATATAGGGTTAAAATTTTAAGTAAATTATCTTCTTTCCAAATTATAAATACTTTCTAAAGATAATTTTACTTGCGCAATAATTATAAACCCTAACCCTATATATCTTTCTTTCTCAATTGGCTAGTCATTCTTTCAATTCTTACTAACATAATAATATTTTTCATCAAAAGTTTCTATGGCATCTTTGAACTTTGCAGATGAGCACAACCTAGTGGCCTACCTACAAAAGTCTAACGAGAAGAATGGCCCTGTTTTTCATCAGATTGTGGATCTTCTTCATACCACTCACATAAGGTATGCTTTGCTTTACAAACCCACAATCTATATCTCTCAAATCAAACAGTTTTGGACTTACTCGGTCCATAACACTTGAAATTGGAGATGCATGAAACGTGGATGCTCTCGAGCCATCTGTAGATGGGGTAACCATTGATGTTCTTGAGGCATCCTTGAGGAGAGTACTTCACTTGGATGATCTCAATGGTCTCATCACATTACCTATGTCTGACATTCATGATACTTATCATCCATGGGGTATGATACCACTGACAAAAATGCTACTTTCAAAAAGAGTGGTTTTTGTCCCCAATGGAGATTTTTGATTCATACTTTGTTACATTGCCTTAGTCCTAAGAAAACATCTTATGAGCAATTTAGTTCAACCATGGCTTATCCTTTGGTTTGTCTTGTTACTGATAAGATTTTCAATTGGTCAAATTATATTTTACAAGTATGAAAGGCAATGTACAAAGTAAAACCAAATTTTAATGTATCCAAGGTTTGTGCAAGTTGTGCTTAATGAATTTCAACTAACCTCACACTTCGTTTATCAAACCGGTTGCCTAAAGCCTAAAGTTTTCAAAATTTGAATAAAGATGGCAATATGATTTTACACCTCTCCCACCCCAAATGCTTGCTAAAATATCCATCGAACAAACCACACCCATAATTAATGTTCCTAACATTGATTATACACCACCGATTTCAAGAACCTATGAGAGAAGGTCAAAACATTCAACTCCTCTCATGACAACACAACAAGTTTCGAACCTTTGGTCTAGGAACAAGCGTTGGTGGTTCTAGACTTCCACTTAGTCCTACTATGGAGGAATCGGACCTTTGCCCATGATTCACCTCTCCCAACAGGTAACACAGTTGGAAGTCTTTGAGGCGATTGACCAAATGGAATTGATGGTTTGTGTACCAAATTAGCAAAGCAGTTGAGTTTCTACAAAAAGACTTGCTCTTGTTAAGAAGAATCATGCCAAGGATGTTCAATTATTAAAGACAGAGATTCGGACCTTAAAGGATGAGATGCGAGAGGTTGAAAAAGCAGGCGGTTGCAAAGATGGTGATTTCATCTTCATCCTCACCTTCTAATGGTGATTCGGTGATCAAGATTTGGGAAATTTCTCCAAACAGGGAGGAAAGCAGTTCGACACCGAGGGAGGAAAATTGATTTTGAAGATGAAGGAGATTCAAGTAAAGGAGCAAAAGAAGTTTGAAACTCATGGAGAGCAACTTGAAGATCAAGACATATTCCAAACCGCAATCCATTTTACCATCGATTTTGTTTCACCGCGAGCCAAATATTGCCACTGCAAGTGAAGAATTTGATAAATTGAAGATGACAAAGGTAAAGCGGTTATGGAAGATGTACAACTCGAAGGTAAAACTTCAAAGAAAAGACATGTTCGATTGATCTTGATAGAGAAATTGCTCGAAGATAGCGAAAGATCAAATTGCCGAGAAAGTTCTTTGAAAAGAAAATATTGCAAGAGCTGGAAGTTGTAAGCTTTTGGAAGCTAAAAGATTGGATAGAATGGAAGATCTTGATTCAATTTCCACCGCTCAACCTACAATTATGAAAGAAAAGGCTCGAGTTTAGCTATGTTCCCTCTTGAAGAAGATATTCAATTCTTGATTGCTAATAATACATAAATCAAGAAAAAGGCAATGGACCTAGTTCTTGATGCATCCTTAATCGAGGAACAAAGAAACATTTCGATTGAAGGATTTTATCATAATGAAGAACAATCAAGCACTTGATAATGTAATCGATTCGATCAAGAAGAATCGAAGAAACAAAGACAACCAACCAAGGCACAAATACTTGCATATATGAAGACTTATTGTTGTCATGTTGGTAATCGGAAAAGGCATCAATTTAAAGGAATGTCGATGATCAAGTTGAAAGGGCTTACTACATAAGCGTGAAACAGGATAAATCTTTTATTCCAATGGGTTCGAAGAAGAAGAAGAATATTTCCGGATTGAAGAGAAAGGCCAAAGTCGATGATTCTCAAACTATTAAGAAGACTAAGGTTGATGAAGATCATACAAAGTCTCTTGAGAAGTTCACTAAAGATCAAATGACCGATATGATTGTGATTGAAGACGACATTTTTATCGAGAACCACCGCAAATTCGACATCCTATCATTGATTGGGAAGTTTATACTACTAGCAATCTTGCTTCAACATGGAAGATTACAAGGTGGGAGGAGAAACTTCATCTTTCATAACATTTGAAGATCTTATTAAAGCTTTTGTGAGAGATGACCTTAATACACTATGGAAATTAGTTCAAAAAGTTTAATGGTCAAAATCTCAAAGATACAAAGGAGATGCGATTATGGGTAAATCTTAGAAGGCTTTTGAATCAAATCACGATGATGACTCTTGGAAAACCTTATTCACATGTCTTGGTACAAAATGGTTTTATTATGATTCATGTGAAGTTCATCATGTCTCTACGACTAATGGAGAAGATTTTTTTATGCTTGCCGAGAAAGAATATCCACTTAGAGTGGAGCTCTTACAAGAATGTTAAGCTTACACATAAGAGTCAATGAAGACAATGAGAAGGTTGAGAGCATTATTACAAAGGTTTCAAGATCGGTGTTCAAGAGCTATACAAAAGTTAAGAGAAAAGAAGTGATGTGTTTGATTGAATTCCCAAATCCTTGAAGTTAATGCATATTGAAGAAACTTATTGATTCTGGAGAAATCATAAGTTTAGGGAGGATTGTTAGGAATAATCATTACCACGGATAGTAGTGGTTTACCTTTGCTTGGTTTAACACTAGCGGGAAGCGATATTCCCACCGCAAGTTCTTTATTACCACCGCTATCGGTTTATGATAAAGTTAAACGCGTCTTGATAAGTATAGAATAGATTGTGTATATTCTATTATGTTAACTTTATTCTTATCTTGTAAAGGACTCCTTGTTGTATAAAAGGAGATCCTAGGTTATTGTCTTAGAGTACGTACACATTACAATATTACCTACAAAGCTTCAAGGTGTAACCCTAGTGATACTAAGATCACTCGTATTATTTCATTAATAATATTGGAGCTTGAGTTTTGTGTTAACTTGTGTTCATTCTAATTACATCATATAATTCGTCTTCTAAGTATTACTTAAGTAAATTCCGCTTGCTTGATAATATTATACAAAATATCATTGACACAAGGAGAGTGTCCCGGATCCATCGATTATATTATTCGTTTATTGTAAAGTGCGATGTTATAAGCACTATGTTATGAGCTTTATATAGATTTAGTATCGAGGGCCACCGGTCACATTTGAAGATTTGAGTTGGTAATTGCGCCAACAGTTGAAGAAAATGTGTGTGCCCATCATGACGCCCTCTAATGACACATCTACCCGGTGATTTCATGATCCGGTTTCTTAACTTCAAAGCTTGAACTTTGGGCGGACGGTAAGTGGTGATGACTTGGTTATAGATTTAGACTATCTGCTTGATTTTTATTTTACACCATTTATATATCCCATGTCTTATCCTACCCTTTAGTCATGAAGCATGTCTAGGTGATGCAGCCAACAATCTTTGGTGTCTTGGCCATGGATTTGGTCATGTATCATTGATTTTATCCACTTCGCCGTGACATGTTAGTAATGACAAATCACCCTTAACCTTGTCGTGTGAACCCATATTGCCTTCGAGAATTGTTTAGCCCTTAATTCTAGTGGTGGAGATTTGTGTAACCGCCAAGCTTATGATAGAATACATTCTATGGTATGCGATTGAGTGATTCCCGAAATTGACACTTAGAATAGTTGAGAGATTTGAGTGTTTCGTTCCCATTTCGTGAGGTGTTCGCTTTGTTTTATTCTAGCATAAAGGATTTGCAAACTTATATTTTCCGGGTAATGGGAGATATCTTTTAGGAATCTTTCTAATAAGGTCTACTTGAGGGCAAGTAGAGTTCAAGTGGGGATATTTGATAACATCAAATTATCCACGAATATTAAGTGTCAATTTCCCGATAATGCTTGTAATTTATATCATTTTATATGGATTTACGCTTGTTTTCCATTATATTTCACTTTCAGGAAAATTACGAGCATTGGAGCTAAAGAGACGCGGAATTGGAGAGTTATTAAATATTTATCATAGTATGCTCACTTTGAAGAAGTTACGGCGTAACTCATCTCTCACATTACGCCGTAACTAAAGCGTGATTCAGAAAACCAACTTATCAGAAGATTATGGCGTAACTCTCCCAAAGATTACGACGTAACCATATTAGGTCAAATGAGGTTCCGCGCCGATAATTACGCCATAACTCATGCATCAACTACGGGCGTAACCAAGATTTATTGAAGATACGGTAACTCCTTCTAAGGTTACGCCGTAACCCGGAGATCTAGGGCAATTCTGAAAAGTTATATGTTCTGGTAACTATTTTATTAGTTACGCCGTAACCAAGATCTGGCCTATAAATACCCCACGATTTCCAACATTTCAAAGCATCCCATTTCACACACAACAATCAGAGAATGTGAGAAGAAGCCAAAGGCAGATCTAGAGGAGCATACGGAGCTATCTCCAAGGGAGAAATCACTCCCCTACGATAAGCATTAGCTTTTTATCTTTTCTTTACTTTCGATTCATGTATTTCGTAACATTAAACATTGAATTGATTTGTATGGTTAATATGAGCGGCTAAGCACCTCTTGGTGCTGGCCTAGTTATAATTCCTTAATTGTTTTGTTTGCGTTTACATTACTTCCGTATAATTATTTCTAAGTGTATGCATGCATAGTTTATTGGTTGCTACCCTTGTTTCGGTAGTTTTAAATGCCAGTGAGGCTAGTTGCTTAGGAGATATGACCAACCGACCCTAAGTGAGTGGATCGAGACGGAAGGGTGAGATATGACCAACCGCGACCCTTTCTACTTGTGCGATTTGACCAACGATCACCCACCGTTTGGATGAACTTAAGAATTAGGGGTGAGTTTCTAAGATGCTAGCGCCCGGGCACTCACTATTATAAGTCTATTATAAGTCTAGCATGTAGCGAAACTTAATGACTCGACTTAGGGGACCAGGAACAACTGGACTTATGAGGGGACACCTGACTTCTCCAGTGGTGGCATATTTGCTGATAGGTTAGGGCGAACTGACCAAATGCTGTCCTCTCGACTTTGACCCACCTGAAGTAATTGAAAGTAATTAGACGTAAGCATTACTAGCTAGAATGAGTAACTAGGCTAGCACCACTCTCCTCTATTGATCACATCTTTGCCTTTATTTGCTTTAGTAGTTTATTAGTTAATTTGATATCAAAACCATCTTAAAATCTGTGACACCTAGACTTAGTATTAATTCACACACATAGCTATTGGGACGACCTCGGTTTTACCGAATACTACACTACACACGACCGGGTACACTACCCGTTAGTGCATTAGGGTAGACCATAGGTATAACGAGACATTATAAATATTAAAACATGATCAGTAAAACCTGCATCAAGTACAATCAACGCTTCTTAACATCTTAGGGAACCCATATTTCTCCTTATGATAAGCATGGAGTTTTTCGACATTAACATAAGTAGGTCCACGCAAAATTGTCTACATATAAGTCCATAATAGCCTCACAGAAATTTTGGATAACATCACTGAAAGTTTTCTCATCAATTTGCAAATATCAGACTAAAGCATCAGGATTGGCTTCGTATGCTAATTTCTGAATTGCAAAGGTACATTTCATCAATGGGAATGACAACTCGTCCCGAACAACACTTCTTTGTTGAAAATACGGTGAATTATCAGTTATTTCCCTCACAATGCATATGAATAGTGATTGGCTCATTCAATCGCTTACGGTTTTTGTCCTCCTGCTAAGAAAGCATGCATTTGTCGGCTCATTTCTTAAAATACTTCAATTGGTACACGCAAGAAATAGGCCAATTCAGCAGCTTTTATTTGTCATACATTGAGTGTTGAGAGAAGTAAGTGGTCACTAGACGATCCTGAGCACCGTAACGATTTGTAGGTATCGTGTTTCGTGGTATCGGGGATTTTGAGTATCTAGAAGTAGAAGCTTGATAATTCACATAGTATGTCGTCCCCTCTTTTAAAAACTTTAGCTTGACTTCTTCTTCATATGAGGATGTAAAAATATTATTCGTAATCTATTTATTTTAGATGAGAAGTGTAGAGTTTATAAGAAAGAATGTGGTTGAAATTGTAAATGAGAATGATAGAATTTTGAGATATTTATAAGGATAAAATTTACAAAAATATCTTGTTTTAAAAAAAGTGCCAAACATCTACTATTTTATTATCTTTTACTGTTGGCCTCATTTCCTTCCTTCTACGACTCGTTCTAGCACACGACCGAGTCTTGCATTTTCCTCATCTTTGATGCGTCTTGGGGATTTTCCGTAACAAGGAGAGGAGGTGTAAGATATAACTTTTCACATACACATCAAACCATAACACAAAGTAGCATATAGATGGAATTCTAGAGAGAGAAAGTTAGAGGTTTAGGGAACTTAGTGAGAGAAAGTGAAAGATATTATTATGAGCTCAACTCTCTACCTTGGAAGGTAGAGTATTTATAGTCTTACATAAATCGCCACACATCGGGTCGTGGATCGTGCATACGATGGGTAAAGACCCGTCCGTCCTCCACGGTGTTACTTAACTAAATACTACTTAACTTAAAATAACTACGACTACGAGCTTTCTAACGATTACATATTCTTGAGGTGACCGACTCTTTAATACCGGAATTTCTAATTCCTAACAATCTCCCTAAGGAGGTCACCTCAATCATGTACCAAAATTACATTGAATACAAATAGATATTACATTAAAAATTGTTCTTGCATTCTTGATGTAGTCCTTTGTTCCTAAGCTCGTAGTCATTGATTCTTCACATTGCATGTTTGGTTACTTGGTGGAGGTCTTTTTCTCGATCCACGTGATAGAGATCATCGACAATCAAACATCTCATGACATCCATTGTGGTGTTGGTATTATGTGATGTTGTGACATTAGGACCGACATGCTCACATACGGATCATGATATCTTCACATCGAGTGGCGGAAGCATTTGTTGAATCATGATATTGGCGCAGTGGCGAAGCATGGAGTGAAAATATCGAGTCATTGATGCACTAATCATGATTTCTTTTGAGATGAATGTATTAAGTGAGCATGCGGCTATGGATTGACCGCTTCATTACGATCGGTACAACGTCGGGCGTACTGCATACAACAATTAGCAATAGATCGCACGAAAGTGTCTTTGATCACTTTCGTTGAATTGAGGTACGCCCACGGTTCCCGTTGATCGATACATGTCTTGCTGTGATCGGTATAATTCAAAGAATTTCCTTGACGAGTTTCGCAATGCTCTAATTTGTTCTCAAACCGAACGTCTCAAAGAAGACAACACGGAGTGAGTGAACCAATAATTTTAAGTCCACCGATTGATGAAAAGAGATTTGACAAACAATCGTGTATTGCTCAATAGAAATTGTTTTTTTTTTGCAATACAACGAAGGTTTTATTGAAAATCAATTATTAATCATAAAACACCTTTTGGTTTGAAAAATGAGTACACGGTCGATGTGCTAAAGAGAAAGTTTGTTAAGCACAAAGACCGGTTTTTCAAAGGTATCCGTCGATCCCAACTCGAACCGAGATTGATTCAAGAAATTGAATCGCCCATTGTTTCTGCTCGGTTGTCACATGGTTGATCCATATAATAGATCTCAAATGCCACCTACCGGGAGCTTGTTTGATGTTGGCTCGAAGGCTTTCCATCTTCATTGTGAATGTAAACACATCACTCGGATGTTCGGAAATACCACAAGGATAATGCGTAGGACTCAAGATATAATCTCTCTTTCCACATTGTGTGAAGCAGAGAGTCTTCATTGAAAGTGTCCTAATGAGATTTATTGATGATCTCGTGGCTCTAGACTCAATTTGTGCATATTTGGATCTGTCGGAGACTAGGGAGAGGTCTCTCCTTCAATATCAACAATCTCTAAGAAAGTCGATAGATAATGTCGGTTCCCGTGAGAATGAAACAAGTCCTTTTAAGAGGAACTTGAGTGGTTTGGAAAGTTGAAGTGCGGTCGTCACATCGGGTCCATGACGTCTTTGTCTTCAATACCGATGTTACCATCGTTAGCATATGAAGTGAACCCGGTTTACGCCTAAGGTTGAATAAATGGAGGCTATTTGTTTTCACCCTTTCTCATTCAATTCTTTTAATTCTTCAACCCTTGATTGCTTACGAGACTTCATAGCTAGAACCTTGTTGGGTTTATTCGATTAGCTAGCTCGGTCTCGATCCGCACTCTTCCATATCTCACTTTTCTCCTTTTATCATCATACCTAAGGACTTCTACACTAACTAGTGGATTGTCCCTGGTAGATCCCTCCGGTTACGGCGGATCATGGGAACAAAAACCTAACCTTATCATCCTTATATCACCGCACATAAAGTAAAGTTGGTCGGTCTATTTGGTATTGTTCATCCGCCATTGGAACCAATTGAAAACCATTTGAAAATCAATTCGAGATACTTGTGATATATTATCAAAGCATTTTGTACTGAATTGTTTTGATATTTTAGAACGAGAACTCCCCTCAACATGTGCATCAAGTATTTGAAAATGTTTTGCACACGGAGGCAAGAGAAAGAATTAACTTCTTTGATTACCATTTTCTAAAGATATCAACATCACTTCCCACATCAAATCAAGTAGATATAGCATTTCGGAAGGATGAGGTTTCCATAAATTTGCTCCCTCAATATGTGCCTCGAGGTTTGAAAAGAGTTTGCACATACTAGAGGAACTTGCACATTGAGATAAGTTGATCACATTTCAAATCATAGGTTTAAGATAGATGCTCCCCTCAACATGTGCATGGAAAATTTGAAATCGTTTGTCACATGTGGGCGAGGATAGCATGTACATCCTTATAAAACCATTTGCCGAATTATCGGTTTAAATCCAATTTAAATCACACATTCTCCCCGATCACAATTATCAAATCATTTGAGATTTGTGATCTCTTATTGATTTAAATTGATTTTGAAAGCTTTTAAGGGAATTGTGACTTGATTATGAAAGCCTTTTAATCGATAAGGATCGGATTTTAAGACTTTAAACTCCATTGATAAAACATGCATGTATATCTTTTGAAAACGATTTAATGCCAAATAACTTTTTAATTTAATTGAAATCATTCTCCCTCAATCAATGACATAGGTTGTTGATTGAGATTGATGTTTTGACAAATAAGTCCAGATGATTATCAAAGATAGAGTCCGAGTTATTTTTCAAAGCATTTAGTTTTCAATGAGATAAATGTTTATAGAATCGAGCATGGAATTTTGAAAGCATGATAAAACATGGCTCGTTTCTTTCTTTAAAACAGGTTATTGCCTCGAAATGACAAAAACCATTCTTTTCTCTTTCTCCCAAATTTTTTTTTTTTTTTTTTTTTAAATTATTACAACATCTAAAGTCCCGTGTCATTCTTTGAATGACAACATCAAGACCGTAGATATTATCGAATCGAGAGAAACATGACAAAATGATAATATTTTTGAAGATTTTTCAATTTTTCAAATTTTATGGATTTTGAAAGTTTTATATTTTTCTATTTGATTTTCGAATAAATATTTACAAGAGATAGATGAAGGAAACCTTTACTCCTCGTCTTCCTCCACGAAGACATTTGAGAGTTTCGGTTGAAGGCTTTTCAAGCCAAGGCGTGGAAGAATAAACTCAAAACGTTCTCTTGGAAGAGCTTTGGTGAAGATGTACGCTAGCGATATTCGAGACCTCACAAAATATAGTTCCACCACACCTTTTTCCACTTGTTCTCGATGAAATGATGTCGAATGTCGATATGCTTTGCTCTTGAGTGTTGAACGTTGTTGCATGAGAGAGCAATAGCACTTTATTATCACAAGATGCGGAGGATTTTGTTGAATACAAAGCCATAGTCGATAATTGAGATCTCATCCATAAGATTTGAGCACAACAGATGACATGGCTATGTATTCACCTCTAGAGGAAATAGAAGTGCTCATTTGCTTCTTTGAAGACCGACTCACAAGCTTATCACCCAAAACCGAGCACCTCCGGGCGTGCTTGACGTGTATCTTGACAACCTGCATGATCGGCATCCGTGATAGGCCGTTAGTGACATACCGGGGTGTCCTTGGTGCCAAAGACCCATATTGATGGTTCCTGGAGATACCGAAAGACCCGCTTAACTTCTTCAAGGTGCTTTTTAGTAGGCTTAGCACGGTATCTAGCACATGCATCTGAATGAACAAGATGTCCGGTCTACTAGCAAATGAGGTACATCGGGGACCCAATCATACTACGATATTTCTTTGGTCAATCATGATCCCCGAGTGGTCCTCATCTAGTTTGGTTCGGTCAATCATGGGGGTGTCAACAGGTCACTAGAATCAAATCCAAATTTCTTTAAAATCTCTGTTGCATATTTAGATTGATTTATGAAAATGCCTCCGGACTTTGTGAAATTTGTAATCCCAAGAAAATGACATTTGTCCCATCATTGACATTTGAAACTTTGAACTCATTTCATTTGAAAATGATCACATTCCATTGGGTCCATCGAGGCAAAATAATATCATCAACATAAATTTGAACATGAGTTAAATGTTTGCTCGACTTCGGTGAATAAGGTAGGATCAACGCTCCTTTGTCAATCCGGTTGATAGAAGAAACTTTGACAATGTATCATACCATGCCCTTGGAGCTTGCTTTAAACCGTAAAGAGCCTTCTTCGACGATAAGCGTGAGTAGGATGCTCTTGATTCACAAATCCTTCAGTTGGTGACGAGCGACTTCTTTAAGATCTCCGCTTCGTAAATGCCGTCTTCACATCCATCCGATATACTACCATGTTCTTACTAGCAAGATTAGCCGAAAGATTCGATTGCCTCGATTCGAGCAACCTGGAGCAAAGATTCTTCAAAGTCTATACCCTCCTCTTGACGATATCCTTTAGCAACTAATCGGGCCTTGTTCTTCAACACATCACCATGCTCATCAAGTTTCACTTTGAAGATCCATTTAAGGGCA
Organism: Chrysanthemum lavandulifolium; assembly: GCA_022545495.1. Lineage (NCBI taxonomy): Eukaryota > Viridiplantae > Streptophyta > Magnoliopsida > Asterales > Asteraceae > Chrysanthemum > Chrysanthemum lavandulifolium. Next base: position 89,669,225 of record CM040245.1, on the reverse strand, counting down.
ATAATCATAGCACGATCTGAGGCAGTACTAACTCCCATACATCAAGTCGATCAAACTCATGAATTTCATCTTGCATGGCATTGAACCATTGCCTTCATTCATGGCGGTTTTAACATCTTTTGGTTCGATCTTAGATAGTACGGAGTTGAAGAAACACCATAAGGCATCGGTTGCAAGTTGTTTCGGGTTGATACAGACGAGAGGATTTCAATGATGTTGTCTAATGGATGATCGTGAGTCCATTTTCGAGGTGTTCATGTGGCGCTTGTTGAGGCCGAGGTAGGCGAGTCGATGTCTCTCAAGAAGATGGTTACGATGATGATTCGGGAGTAGCAAATATGTTTTCAAATGGAGCATCTTCGGGAGTAGCAAAGGATTAACTTCATCATTGATGCGTAAACATTTCCATGATGTACATTTGAAGAATGATGATTTGTTGATGAGGCGAAGGATCGCAGCAGTGCTTCTTGACTTAAAGATATTGAGATCAAGGATTGACTTCATTCACGTGAATATGAGCATCCTCTGTTGTAGGGATCAACACCTCATTAGTAACCGAATCATACAGTTCATCAAACATAGGATCAAACAATTTCTTTAAGTCATCTTGGATGGAGGTACATATGGAGTTTCTTGAGAAGAGTTTGGAACAAGAGATGATCCAATGGGACTGTTTTGAAGTGCGGGTCCCGAGTGGAGTGTCCAGAGCCATTTGACCGTCACCATCAAACGTGGCGTGAATTGTTTCCATGATATTTCGGGTTCTTTTGTTGTAGATTCGGTATCCCTTTTGTTTGATGCATATCCTACAAATACTCCAATGTCGACTTTAGCCCTAAGTTTCCCTAAGTCTTGACCTCATTAGTTGGATAGCACAATGCACCAAACACACGAAGGAAAGAGAGATTAGGTTTTCTGTTGTGGACAAGTTCATATGGAGTTTTTCCATGTACGGTGTGAATTAGGGAACGATTTTGTGTGTAGCATGCAATGGCGATTGCTTGACCCGAGAAACATTGGAACCTTTGAGTACATCAAAGATTGTTCTAGCGGCTTCAACCGAGTTCGATTTCGTCTTTCAACTACACCGCTACGCTGAGGAGTTCGTGGAACACTTCTTTGATGGTGATTCCAACACTTTCATAGAATTCATTAAGTTGTTTGTTGACAAACTCGGTTCCATTGTGCTGCTCGATAATTCGGCGGTTTTGTTAAGTCGAACTCTGCAATTTGTTTGATGAGTTTGATGATGATATCGAGTTTCATCCTTTGTCCTTAAGAACTTGACCGGTGAATCTAGAGTAATCATCAACCACAACTAACACATATTTCTTCCCAAAGATATTCTCGCACCCTCATTGGTCCATAAATCCATATGAATCATATGAAGAACTTCGTGACGAGTTAGTGGGTTTGGGTTTATGGGCATACTTCTTGCTTTTTCCCAATTGACATGTTGAACAAAGATGATCCTTTTCATACTTTAGTCTAGGTAAACCTACAACTAAGTCCTTTACGGAAAGATCGTTGATGGTGCCGAAGTTCAAGTGATTGAGACGACGATGCCATAACCATGACTTTGTTTTTGAAGCCTTTGATAACAAGCGATTGGAGAAGCCCTCATCATGTCATCGATAGAGATGGTGTAAAGATTTGACCCACGAGTTCCTTTTAGCAGTTCCTTACCATTAAGATCTCTAACAAAGGTGTATGTTTTCGAAGGCAACTTCTAGATCGTAATCACGAATTGACCAACAGAGAACGATTATGACCCAAACCTTCTACATAGTAAACTCTAGAGATGACACTATCACCAACAACATAATCTCCATAACCCATAATAGCACCGAAATGATCATTACCAAATCTATGATCTCGATGAATTTGCTCACGAAGTTCATGAGCATGACAGGTTTCAAATATATGCTTGGACAACTGAGTCCGTGTACCACGTAGCGATTTGAACGATCTGCGGTTGAACACGAGACAAGAATGGATAAGCGGATAATTGGGATCCCCATGCAAGAATGGGTTCCATTTGGTTAGTAACAATGTTTGGAACACCCACATCGAAATAGAAGCATTCATATCGGAAAGTGAGGCAATGGAATCGCTGTGAATAGATGCGGTACTAGTGTCGAGATAGCCACTGCTTCACGGTGTGATCACTTCTTAAGGAATAGTTCTACCAGTGGGCATCCATTTTCTAGTGGGCATTATCGATTAGTCTTAAGACCAACGGTGTCCAATAAAAGCCTATTTTATTGAATGTTCTTCCCGTGGGTTTCCATCGTTTTCTAACTTTCTTTCGTTTTTGCCTTTTAGCCTTCTTAGCTCAATTTTAGCATTAACAATATTAATCGGACAATTAACATCATTAGGCGAACGGTAACACCACATTCATGATTAGAAAGCGAATTCAAGCGGACATCGGTACAAGGTTTGCAAATAGTATCGAATTGAATTAATTACAATGCGCCTATGGCTAATACTAGAATCAACACGATTCGCTTTATTCAATTCAAGCTTAAAGTTCCTAGATTGTTCTTCTACTCTCTTCCAAAGGCACATTCTTAGCTTGAGAGGTCCTATCATTCCTTGTATTGTCTTGAGACTTTGACCGCTCCGTTTAATCTCACCGATTACTCCTGTAGGGAATGGGAACATTTGTTGGTTTAACTACTTTTGCATCACTGTTTAGACGTCTTGGGAATCCGAACTACATGCAGTGCACTAAGGTTCACTTTCTTAAAACTAGAGTCTTGTGATTTGTACTCCTAGAAGGCACACTTGAGTTCTCTTTCTTAGCATTGATGATCTGAATCGAACTACTTAAAGGCACACTACGGTTCACATTCAAAACATTGGGAATCGAATGCATATCATACTTAGCGTTAGGCATTGAGCATGGAATCAAAGGATTAACTCTCTCACCTAATGACTTTGGGCATATTGTGATCAAGCATTCTAAGATTTCTTGAGATCGTTTGGCATATAAGCATGCATGTCCAATTGCATTATCATGAGGTTTCTCTAGCTTATCCTCTTCAACAATCTCACGCAGACATTCTAGGCAATCCTTAAGGGATGAGAAGTATGTTTGAATGGCAAGTTTGTTGTTCCTTAGATGAGGAGGGACATATGTCACGGATAAAGCATATTTATTACAAGAGTGAACCTTTGATACAACATTCTCCCATTGGTCATTGGCATTTTCCTTTTACCCGACTCTTGATTCTCAATTTCCTTTTGCAATGACGCTATTTGATCGTTATTTTTGTTACGAGTGACTTTAATTGATTCAAATAACTCATTGAAATGACGTTTAACCTTTTCATTTTCTTCTAGAAAACTTTCATTTTCCTTTTGTAAAGCATTTACTAAGTTTTGAAGAGGAAACGTTTGAGAATTACGAGAATCTAAAGGAGGAGGCATTTGGGAGCTGTCATATTGTTCGTTTGACCCTTTAATTGAGAGATTTGGGCTTTCAACTTTACGATCGTGTTGCACCGAGCTTGAATCTGCTTCATCACGTTTGTTAATTTGAAAAAGCGCATCAAACTCGGAGCATCCGAAGATGTCTTGATATTTGAAGTTTTGACATTTTCTTTGAGATGTTGATATTTTAGTTGTAAATTAAAATAATCAACTTCTAGTTTAGAAAAATGTTTAACCAAAGTGTCGTGATCATCCAGTTCAATTTTCTCGTTTAGTTTAGAATTAGTTTTTCAAGCTCAATGACACGATCATGGGAGACTTTCGGGGCAATGAGATAGTTCATGAAATTTGGAAGCATTAATAGAGCAATTTGAAGCGGTTGAAAAAATATCTTGAGCAACACATTCGGTAATAAGAGTCTCATTTAAGGTATGCAAGTTCTTCCTCTCAATCTCATTATATTTTAGTGCACGCTCATAATCACTAACTTCACTACCATTGCATCAAATTCCTTTTCCATTCCCTTGATATCGGTTTCTATCCCTTTTAAGACTCTCAAAGTGATCTTTCAAGAGTTTAAAGAAAGGCATGACCTCGGTTAAATAACATTCTTTCATTTGCTCAAAACCCCTTTCTCCTTCATATACCGGTGGGTGTGATCCTTTTCTTGCAAGTTTTCTCAAAATCAACAAATAGTTGAAATATAACATATTGACTAATTAAGGTCTTGCTTTTAGTGGCAATTTTTCTAGGAACAAGATGCATTGGTGTATTAGGAGGATACACGATCGCTCTAGGCATTTTCCATAAAGGGGTTTGTTTCAACAATATTTTCGACTTTACGCTTATCTAAATCCTTTTTCCGAAAACTTGTTTGGGAGTCAACAATGTTTGAGGCTTAAACATGTTCAAGGAAATCCAGGTTTTCCTTCTTGTAGTCATGGGAGTGATAATGATCTTTTCTCTTTGCATTTAGGGTCATCTAGTTTTTGTTCATCCTTTCCCTAGTGACTTCATCGATTTCTTATCTTCCTCGATGCACTCAACGCAACTAGGTTTACGCCAGGCTTAAGGATTTCATTACCATCATAAAGCACCTTATGAGCATTTCTAGCCTTTTAATTACCTCGGATTTGGTTCCTCAACAAGGGGAATGCTATGCTTATCGCTTAAGACTCGATGTTTAGTGACCATGTGAAAGCGATCGAATGGTGTTTCCTTGTATGTACAACTTGTTTTCAAGTTTGTTTTCAAAGTTTTGATTAGAAAAATCTCTCAAGAGTTTTGATTCCTTTGCATTAAATTCTTGCTTAAGCATTTTCACATTTCTTGAAGTTCTTGTTTTTGTTTAGTTGTTTAGAAAGTTTTCTTGCAAGGAATTTAATTCTTGTTTCAATACTTCTTCTAAACTTACTTTTTCTAATTCTTATACTCACTTGGTCATCCATTTCCCTTTCACGGTGGTCAACTCAAACTTAGCACGTTGTTCATAAATAGCAACACGTTCTTTATAGGCATTTAGTTCGAAAATTCTGAGAATCATCGGGGCACATGCGGTGTATTCATCAAAACATAGTCATTGTTGACGCAGAAGATGCATCACTTGGTACAACTTCACTTTCACTTTGTTTCACATATTGATCATATGGGACAATATCGATATTACCCATATTTTCAATATTTGATTCAATAGTTTCGATTGATTGTACTTTGTCATGCATCTGCTGCACATCGACATCATCGTATAGTTTTAATACCTGCGAGATGAGCTTGTCATGGGATGGGCCGACTAGTGATGAAGAAGAGACCTTGGGAGAAACCATTGGAGAAATGCTAGCCATAAAAATTGTGTGTCAGTAGGTCCATCATCCACATCGTAGTCGTATGCATCACGTCACCGACTTGAAAGGCATTCGATGATTGTGACCTATCTCCCGAATAGGTTGCTCATCCACATCTCGCATCATAGGTCTTGGCATTGCCTCGAAGAAGCAAGCAATTCCTCTTCATCCAGCACCCATTGTCCCGAGCTTGTGCGGTGATCTTATCTCTCGGTAATCGACGATTCATGGGCGCTTTGGAGATGTGCGCCTTGCAATGTGTCCTCACCACCACGGTTATAACATTTGATTGGCTTAGCTTGACCTTGGTTACCATTCCTTCCTCGATTCGGTTGCCAACATAACCTCTCCCAGCCCACCTCGTCCCCGATCATCTGCCTTTCCTGAATGGTTGCACCACGATCCTTCCATCTTTAACGGTGGCTTGATTGTGTGGTTAGATCTCGCTCGAGGTTGTTGTTGGTTTGTGGGAGAGAATTCATGTTTTGACTAATGAGAAGAGCTAGTTGATTAATGAAGTTACCCACGTGAGCATCGACATCGACTTGTTTGTACATAGGATCGGGAATGAGTTTGTGATTACCATTACCCAGGGTATGACTTGTGATGCTTTGGTTGTGATTCCGATGTTTGAGTAGAAAGTCAGTAGAGTCATTAGACGAGCTTGTCTCTCCTGGTTGGTTTTGAACCGATTGAGAATCAATTTTTCAAACATAGCATGTCTCTCATTCTCGAAGGAGGAAGGCATAGAGTTGCTCATGGTTTGTATTCTTCAATCCTTTAGTGAGCTTCACATGGTAACAAACTTGTGCCATTCGGGATTCATGTTGTTCACAAATTTTGAGTTCAAATTGAATGTTAGGCATAGTCATTCGATGTTCCTCATGTCATTTACTAACTTATGAAATCTCACATAGTACTCATAGACATTCTCATCTCGGTTTCATCTTGAAGTGCTCAAATTAGTCATAGAGTTGGGATTCTCTGTCTTCCATAGTTAATTACGAACCCGAGAGAAGCATTTTAACATTATCCCAAACCGCCTTAGCATCGGTGTTATGATTGATCGACTTGTAGATTTCTTTAGGAAGACCTTGAAGAACAATGTTTGAAGCCACGATATCGCATCAAATCTCTTTTTATCCTTATCATCAAGCTCATCATACATCTTAGGTCCGTCCATTCCGTAAATGTGGAGTACCATCTTCATTAGTATCAAGTATGTCTCTAGTCGTCTCAACTCGATATGGTCCTTCATCAATGGATTTGAGAATGTTGACACCATTTTCCTTTCCAAGGCAATACAATCGATTCGTTGAACCCAAGAATCGTAGTCGCCTCTGTCGAGCATGGGTGGGCGAGTATCCGAGCCACCGCTTGAACATCCTCGACAACGATGGAGATGATAGTAGGAACGTTGGTAGACATGTTAACAGATTATACGGATTTTATAACTCTATGATTAAACCGGAAATAGATTCTTTCACGGGATTTTACTAAATCAAGAGAAAACCGTAAACAATCACTCAAGTCGCTAGAAAATAATGCACTAAGTCGCTAGAAGATAATGCACTAAGTCGCTAATACTTAATTCGCTACACCACTAAGTCGCTAGAGTCCCAAGTCGCTAGACAAATGCAAGTCGCTAAGTAGTAACTCGCTAAGCCTCAAGTCGCTAGCAAAATTTTGGCGAATTAGCTACTCAAGTCGCTAAAGATACAAGTCGCTAAAGAGCAACTCGCTCTGACTGAGTCGCTACCCGTGGTGGAGAGTCCACTACTTGTCTTGTCAAATCGCTAGATCTAAGTCGCTGGGTTTAGAACGTAACTCGCTACAAATTTGTAAAGCAAGTCGCCACGAAGAAACTAATCCGGTGAAGTAAGTCGCTAGCATGAAAAACCACATAAACATCACTTTTCAATCCAAAACAACCCAACCAAGATGATTTAAACTACCAAGTGATAACCTACACACTTGTGATGATTCTAAACATAAAAGTACTAACAAAATCCAAACTTTAACCCAAGAAATCAACCAAATGATGCAAAAACCACTAAACTTTTTCAAACTCAAAACCACCTAAAACCACTAGAAATCCAAAGATGTGCAAGATATGATCTAACCATGGCTCTTGATACCAATTGTAAGATATAACTTTTCACATACACATCAAACCATAACACAAAGTAGCATATAGATGGAATTACAGAGAAAGTTAGAGGTTTAGGGAACTTAGTGAGAGAAAGTGAAAGATATTATTATAATTTCCAACTCTCTACCTGGAAGGTAGAGAGTATTTATAATCTTACATAAATCGCCACACATCGGTCATGGATCGGGCACAGGTGGGTAAAGACCGTCTGTCCTCCTCCACTGTTCTTTAACTAAATACTACTTAACTTAAAATAACTACGATCACGAAACTTTACAATGATTACATATTCTTGGGGTGACCGAATTTTAATACCGAAATTTTAATTCCTAACAGAATCGCCGTCCTCCTTGTCTAAACATTCGGTCTTCCGTGCCTTCTTACACCCGGTTTTAGTATGAAAAAAGTTGTTTCACATAAAACGAAGATTCCTCATGTTTCTATATTACATGTTGTTGCCTTGTGGTTTACAATCAATATATTAGTTGCTTAGAAATAATTTCTTTTAAAGTTTAAACGCAATTTAAATTTCAGTAAACAAACGATATTAATTTATTTTAAGTTTTTCAATTATATAGTTGACGTTTCCTTCATAACCAAGGATTGCAATTTTTATGTTGTTTCAATTTATAAGTTCATGTTTTTATTTTAGGGTATCTCAAACTACTTGAATATTTTTATATTTGAACCAATCAGATAAAACTTTAATAGACAAAGATGATATTTGATTAGTACATATTCATAGGAGTAGTATAATATTTCTTAGGGCTAATTGTTTTTGTTGTTGTGGCATGTTCAAATTTGCAACTCTTGAATTGTAAAAATTTATTTGTTGGTGATAATATACTGCCGATAAGATATTAGTTAATTTTAAAAAAGAGCATCAACGTGTTTAAAAAGCCCAAAATATAGGTATGATCATAGTGTGATTTTCGAAAACCTTTTGCGCTAATAAGTAGAAGGCGTTGCACTTCTATGTCAAAGACATTGTTCGTATATGCTCGTGTATAGTTAATACTTAAAGTGCGTTTGGTATGTTTCCATGAATCACAATGAATAGCGGCGTAGGTATAACGTGAGCCCTTTAGAAATGAAAGATTCATACATTTCCTTTTTGAATGATATGAAGTATGGAATATATTTATATTTCATTCTTATATTTGAAAGATTTTACATCTTAAATAAATACATAATTGGAATAAAAAATCATTCTTTAATTCTCATTCTGAAATACCAAACACACACTTAATGAATATGTACTACTTGTATTTAAGAATAGAAAAGTGTAACCTGTTTTAAAGGAGACTTGTGCGACTACACTTTTGGCATGCTTTAAAACACCACCAAGAAGATGTAAAATTATACCCTAAATAGTCTTATGTGTAATGATTTAAATATTAAAAATCAGTAAACACCAAGATCACGATGGTTCTAAGTGTTCTACACCTAACTACCTTCCTAATTGTCTCTACATATTTTCTTAGGTAGGTGGATGCATTTGAAAGTTGTTTTCATATAATACGTGTCTGGCTCATTGAATAGATAAAGTGTAGACACAATAAAAAATGAATGTACATAATTTAAGGTGGTCGACTAGTCATAATCGACCAGTATTCGAATAATAAATTGAATAATGACTGGTGATTTATTGTAGCTTTGTCCCTCACGTTATCGTCTTTTACATGCATGACCCACGGGCATGAATGCTGTACCGAAATATATGCCGAGCCTTAACATGTCTGATTTTGCTGATCGATGTTTTTTCTAGCCGTTTCAGCTGTGCAACTATCTTACATTTTTACGAGTCATTTACACGACTGTTCTGTGATTGCAATATATAGAGGTACGAACATGCTCCATTAGAAGATGTGGCGAGTTTCATAGACGAAGAGAATTTTGCTCCCGTGAACTTTTGGGCCTTTTGTTGTGCCAAGTCGGAATATCAGACTTCTCATGAGTTGATACATTAATTCAGTTGTCCTAAAAAAATAGCATGTGATAATGTAACTTACGATATCATATTTAAACTTATTATAAATCAACCACTGATTATTCATAAATAAAATCAATTTACAATAAATATATATCCACAATCAACTGTAAAAATGTATACATATATAGCCAGCGTAGGTATGACGACTATCAAATGCTTATGCACCCTTAAGCTGAATAATATGTACAAATACTTGGTCTTGGTCTTGGTCATATTAATAGTACTAGATAAATAATTAAGTTGCTTTTAGTTGAAATGAACAGATTATAATAATACATGTCCTTGTTTACTTGGTAAACTCTGCCTGACCATATAATGTGTAAAACTGTAAATTAGTAAATATAAGATGTAGGTCAACACTGGTTTCTTCAATGATAGGTAAATTATGACATACAATATCACAAATTCACAATATTGATACTTGATAGAACATGAACATCATCTATGTTTAACAATGTGTTCATTGGTTTTGAAATTTGCATTCGAAACCTTTGTTAAGATCTCTCTATGATCACGTATACAATATCGATCAATCATTTTGTAGATTGGTTGCTCAAAACCATTTATCTCATTACAAATTAATAAATCATAAGTTACAACTTACAAGACACGTACAGTAATAAATATATCTAAATGTGATTATTTGTCAAATTTGTCTTTTTATTTTTTGGAATACCAAGTGAAAATCACAAATTGAACAATAACTTTAAAAAACCAACATGCTCAATCTAACCGAAAATAAGGATAATTGATATTGAGAATATACAAAAGACAATTTTCATATCGTAAAAAAATAATAATAATAAATAAATAAATTGAAAAATAAAATCAAATCAGACAGAGAATTCTATATGCATTCAAAAATTCAACATTAAAATATCACATTTTCAAAAATATAATAGTTTTTTTTTTTTTTTTTTTGGAATATAATAGTAGTTTTTAATGCATGATATATAATTTATTTGTATTAGTAAAATGACATCTTGGTATTTTAGTAAATATGAAATTAACCCATTAATAAACACTCTCAACCTTTCAAACTACTTGCCTTTATCAAAACCAAAACACAATTCACATTGAGTCATATTTCCATTGAGTCATATTTTGTTTGTTTCAAAAGCGAACAAACTTAGAAAAGTCACTTCCACATCAATCAATTAAAAATAGGCCCAAATCTACACTACTCCCCCACACATCACTTCTTTATTTTACCCTCTTTTTATACACATTCAAAGCACCAACAAAAAAGAAACAATCGTTACACATAAAAAAAAAGACGTGGGTGCTTGTGTTTCATCACCTAAAACATCATCTGCAGTGAAGAACATGTCTTATGGGTCTGGCCGTACACATGATGACAACAACGTTGTGATCGTCAAATCACCTGTTAAGGAAAAAGTTATGGTTGTTAATGAGAATAATGTTGTTGTTAAGCCTCAGTGGCCTTTGGTTAATAATTCACGTGATTTTGGTAATTCTTTTTACGTAATTGTTATTATATTCACGTTTTTTATTTTTATTTCTGTTTTGATATTTGATTGTTTAATTTAAGTATGAGTGTTTTGATTGGCTTTAGAATTTGACAAGTTAACACAAAGTCTTTGGTATAGTAGCATATCACGCTTCTTCAACCTGTAGGGGTTGTATCTTCATCGTTTCGTCGAGTCGTTTAGTGAGATATATTATGAGACAAGCGTATTTGAGATTGGTTACTCAAAACTATTTATCTCATTATCAAACTAATAAATCATAAGTTACAAGACATGTGCGGTTAATATATCTAATGTGATTGTTTGTTAAATTTGTCAGCTTATTTTTTGAAATACTAAGTGAAAATCACAAATTGAACAATAGCTTTGAAAAACCTACATGCTCAACCTAACAAATAATTGCTGCCGAGAATATATAAAAGATAATGTTTCATATCGTAAATAAAACTCAGCATAAAACAACAATCAAAACAGGCAGAAAATACTATATACATACAATCTCAACATTAAAATATCATATTTCCAAAAGAATAAAAGTTTTAATGCATCAATTTACTTGTAACATTTTTTACTCTTTGTCTCAAAATAATTGTACCGTTTTGACTTTTGAAGTTTTTTTTTTCAACTTTAACATTAACTATTATTTTTTTGTTATATAATAATTGATGTAAAATATATGAATGAATTGAGTTTTAAAAATATTTTCATATGTATAATTTCTATCAAATATTATATAAAACAAATAAAACTACCTAAGATCAGTAAAAAAACGAATTCATTATTTTTAGACGAAAAGAGTAATAAATATGACATCTTGATATTTTAGTAAAATGAAATTAACCCACTCTTAACATTTAAAACTAGTTACCTTTATTAAAACACAATTCACATACTTGCAAATAGGGGTGGAAGCAGTAGCCGCGAAAAATTCGATCGGATCGGTAAAAAATCGAGCAATGAGTCGGCTTTAAACGAGCTCGAACCAGCTGAGCTCCAAGTGGGCTCGTTTAATAATCGAGCTCGAGCCCGAGCTCTGATAGAGCTCGTTTAGGCTCATGGCTAAACGGCCCTTTAAATATATACGTATCTATATTTTCTATACGATAACTGCTAACGTACCGAACTCGCGTTAACAGAAATGAAACTTTAAGTTAATCTAATGAAATTTCGAAGCATGAAAATTTCACGAGCCGAGCTCAAATCAAAACGCGAAGCTGAACGAAACTTCATTTCAGCTTTTATATATAAACAGTAGAAATTTACCGGCTTCTTAACGAGCTCAATTAATCATTCATTCACCCCTACTTAGTTGCAAATCATACCAAAATAAAAATATCTTCCCCCAAACCAAATTTCCACATTTGCATTGAGTCATATTTTGTACTTTTCAAAAACAAACAAACTTAGAAAAGTCTAATCAAATAAAGACTCCTAAAAAGCAGCCCGATAACAGTACAAAACACTTCCACATCAACCAATTAAAAACAAACAGGCCCAATTTACACTACTCTCTCACACACCACCACTTGTTTTTATATATTTTTCACCCTCTCCATCAAAAAGAAAAATTGTTTTTATAGCAGGTGATAGTTGGTTAGAAACAATCGTTACACGTAATTTATAAAACATGGGTGCGTGTGTTTCGTCACATAAGAAAACATCTGCAGTGAAGAGCATGTCATCTGGGTCTGGTCGTAAACATGATGACAACAACGTTGTGATCGTTAAATCGCCTGTTAAGGAAAAAGTTGTGGTTGTTAATGGAATGTTGCTGTTAAGCCTCAGTGGCCTTTGGTTAATATTTCACGTGATTTTGGTAATTCTTTTTTTTTTTTTTTATACGTGTTTTTGTATTTTTTATTATGGTCTCTTTAATGTTTGATTAGTTGTGTGTGTTTCACTGTTTTGATTGGTATTTTATTTTTATAGCTTTAGAATTTTGACAAATTCGGGGGCGTTTGGGATTGTGTTTTGATAGCTTTTGTATAAAAGCAAATAAAACCACTAAGGACGCATAGTCAAAAAAAGGCATGCGACTATTATCACTAATATGTAAAGAGGTCTCAAGTTCAATTTTTATCTGCACGCCAACCTCATAATATAGGAGGGTTTTACCCCGTTTGAGTCTGTTTGCCGAAAGATTGAAAACCATTGTTACCAAAAAATAGAAGCAAATAATTAGTATAAAGGAGTGTTTGTAAACCTTTTGAAAAGAAGCTATTTGCTTTTCGTTAGGAACACCAATAATCATATGACATTTGATCATAATCTTAGAGGTAAAGACGTGTTTTGCAAACGCATAATCTGTTTTGAAAATGCAATCCCAAACACCACTTAACATTTTTAGTGTTTATTTCCAAAGGAGATATATAAATTTTAAAAAAAAAAAGAAAAAAAAAAGGAGGCAATCATTTTGTGCTTATTGGTTAACTTATCAAAGATACGGATACATAGGGGTTTGTAATATTGGTTGGTGGGTCTGTTTATTGAGGTACCATGTTCTTTTGGAGTTTTGGTTATTTTAATCAGTTTGAGAGCTAATTATGGTTTTTTATCGGCTTTTGTTTATAAATGATACAAGTATAAAGTTAGTCATTATGTTTGCTTATTCTGGAAAAGTAAGAATGTATGGTGCTGCACTGCTGCTTAATTGAATATCTTGTAATAGTGTCATCAACATATGACTTGAGTCTTTGGTGGTTGGCTATCAATAAGTTTCAAATGTGGTTTGCTTTAACTAAATGTTATCCGGTTGCTAATTTGTGTTTGATACGGTGTATAAACAATATGAGTCCGCCGGTCATTTGAGGCATAGCCATCAGGTAGCACGTCTGTCGGGACATTGATTTTTTAGTTTTTGTTTCAGGTTACTTTGAAGTGACAGTTTTGACCCATTCACTAAAGAATGAACTGATTATGCCTGTGTTTTATGTCTTACACTCAAATGCGTAAAGTAATAATGTATCCAGTGAAATGGCCGAATTTGTTATATGGTTAAATGAGTCAAAACTTGCCTAATGTTTTTTGTGATCTTATATTACACATTAGTGAACTTTTTTTTTAAATGGATGAGAAAGTGTTTGGTGTTAACATGTTCTGACCCTTTAACCAACCCGGCGAACTTATTATTTATCTCGAGGTTGTTATGTAGGTCTGTGGGAGTTTGTAAGATATTGTACTGCGATAATACGAAACTACAACTTCATTTTATAATTTTAGTTGATATAACAGTTAACATCTTATAATTTTAGTTCATTCTATAATTTGAAAGACACTTCGCTTGAGTTTCTGATTTACGTGTTCCAATTCACGTTGCAGGTAGTAAAGAGGAGACATTTTTCGATTCCCAAGCATGGTTAGACTCCGACTGTGAAAGTGAGTTTATGAGTGTTAATGGAGGTAAGATTTGTGTTACATATATACAACGACTGATATATGTTCTTAACTAGCTATATACTTGTCGTTTTTTCTCACATTTCAGTTTTAAGTTTATTCTTGTATCTTATTGGTGTTTAAGTTGCAACTTTTTTCTCCTTTTTTTTGCAGAATTTACACCATCAAGAGGCAATACTCCATTGCACCATGATTTCCTCAATGGAACTCCACCAGTAAAGGGAGGATTACCTATCTTCCCAGTGGGAACACCACCAATGAAGGGCGGAGGACCAGTCATTAACGACTACAAATCTTCTACGACCACATCTGACCCATCTCCAATAAAGAAGAAAAAGAGACTTTCTGAGCTTTTCAAAGAAAGCATAAGAGAGGACCATAATCTCGATGAGGAGAATGGCGAACCAACCAATGAAAATGGAGCGTCTGGGAGCCTTAAAGGTACGTCAGGTCATGTTATTGGCTCAAAGTCGAAGAGGGAGAGGTGGGTGGAGATTGTGCAGGTGAACAGCTGTTTACCAAGGGTGCTATCTAGCTGTAGGCCTGTAACTCATCAACAAACACAAGTAAGAAGATAATAAGCCCGAACTGGAGCCCTAATATATGCGTGGTGATAAGTGGTCCTGGGACTGTAATCGGGAATGTATAGGAATGAAAAGTTTGTGTCTGAGATATTTATGTAAAGGCTACTTATTATCTACTGAGAATCTGAATATAAACAGCATAACTGAGTTCTCGTTAAGGGAGTGCATTGGTTTAAGACAACGTAAAGAAAGGTTGTCTCAAATTTGAACAATTTTAAGCCCTTTTGAGAAACGAAGAACATGGAACTCTTGAACTATTATTATTATTTATATACAGAGAACCAAGCTTCACATGATTTGGCTGTAGTTTGGTTTGGTTCTTCAATTATGCGGTGACTGTGTATTTAGGAGTTACTAACATAAGTCTTCAAATAAACTGTAATAAACTAGCCTATAGATCCGTGTTTGAAACAAAATCCGGAAATGATGTTTGTTGCTGTTTTGTATTACGTTAAGATAACTAGCTTAACTATTGATAAAATGAGCAAAAGTGACATTTCTATAAAACAATGTTCTTCTTACGGGGATTCACGTAAAACATTACCTATCATACGAACATGAGCAAAAGTAACGATTCTCTTTTTCTAGCTTTTTTTTTTTTTAATCAATTGTTGCCTTAAAAGAATACGGAGTAGTTTAACTTTTGCCATTAACATGCTAATTT
The DNA here is from genome assembly GCA_022545495.1 of Chrysanthemum lavandulifolium. Lineage (NCBI taxonomy): Eukaryota > Viridiplantae > Streptophyta > Magnoliopsida > Asterales > Asteraceae > Chrysanthemum > Chrysanthemum lavandulifolium. Next base: position 89,653,670 of record CM040245.1, on the reverse strand, counting down.
ATAGATGGACTAAGTTTTGAGAATTTGACAAAATAACTAATTAGCTACGTAATCAAATTTTTCTTTAGTGACATATATATTGTTCTTTTTTTCTTTTTTTGCCAACAGCTAGCAACATTATACAATGTATTTTTGTTATGAGTAAAACATCACCTACTAAAGTTGATTAAACAAGTTGTTCACACAAAACAAACATCAACTTGTATATTCACATGAGCCTAAAATCCCAAACAAACTACACTCTTTTAGTCTTTTTCATAATTTATAGAGTAAATTACACCATTCGTCCACTGGGTTTGGGTGAAATCCTGTTCGTCCTCCTTTTTTCTTGCATCATGATCCCTATAACCAGTTTCGTCCATTTGTTGTTCCCTATCACTACGGCCGTTATCTTTTCGTTATCTCAATAGCACGTTAGTCCTAACCAACGAACACTTGCGTTAGTCCTTTATACTAACGACCGTTAATAACTCAAAATTTTATTAAAAAATCTTTTCCGATTTAAAAAAAATACATTTTTTTTCCGATTTTCAAAAGTTTTTCGATTTAAAAAAATCGTTTTTTTAATCGACGATTAAAAATTTGCGTTTTTATCCGATTTTAAAAAGTTTTTCCGATTAAAAAGTCCGCTTTTTAATTTGATTTTAAAAAGTTTTTTCGATTTAAAAAAATCGCTTTTTTTATCGATTTATAAAAAGATTTTCGATTTAAAAACGTAATTTTTAAAAACGTGATTTTAAAAAGTTTTTCCGATTTTAAACGTAATCCGAGTAAAAACTTTTAAAATCGATTAAAAACGATATTTTTAAATCGGAAAAAAAAATTTAATTAGATTAAAAAAGTCATTTTTAAAAATTACACCGTATAAAACGGACAAAAACGTAAGAAAAGCGGACAAAAGCGTAAAATGAAGGAAAGCGGACAAAACGTAAGAAAACGGAAAAAGCGTGAAAACGTATATAAACGGACAAAACGTAAGAAAAAGCAGACAAAAGTGTAAAACAAAGAAAACGATAAAAGCAGACAAATCAGATTACAACGTAAGAAATAGATAAAAGCGAGAAAAGTAGAGGAAAGCGTATAAAATCGGATGAAACGCATAAAAGCGTAAGAAAACCAAGAAAACGATAAAACCGCGTAGAAAAGATTTTTTAATAAATTTTTGAGTTATTAACTGACGTTAGTATAAAGGACTAACGCGCAAGTGATCGTTTGGTTAGGACTAACGGTGCCATTGAGATAACGAAAAGATAACGGCCGTTAGTGATAGAGACGAGCGAGTGGACGAAACTTGGTTATAAGGATTCATGATGCAAGAAAAAAAGGGAGGACGAGCGTGAGGATTTCACCCAAACCACGAGGACGAACGGTGTAATTTACTCTAATTTATAAATCCCAAATATGACGTTAGGTCGGGAGTGTTTGGATATGTGTTTTGAAAGTGATAATGCAATATTCAATAACTCTAGCATAGTTATTAGTTAGTGTAAAGCTTATAAATGTTATAGTTGATTCTTTTATTTTAAAACATGTTTAACAAAATAAACAAGTGACATGTTTTGTATTTAAAAAAAAAAAAAAAAAAAAAAAAAAACCTTAAAAGGTGTGGCGTAATGGTGAAGGCTTGAAGTTTTCTAATGGGAGGCATCAAGTTCGGACCTCGCATGAAAGGGCTAGCCTTGGTGCCTATTCTCTCGACACGAATTTCTTTATGAGGCCGGGAAAGTGGGGACATTTGAAGAATTAAGTTACACGTTTAATCTTAACTCTATCTTGTTCATATAAAATAGCTTAACATTGCTTGAGACTGATCTGTGAGGAAGAGTGAGTCGAGGCACCAATACATGTACCGAGTTAAAGGTTTCTCCGCCATTTTGAAGAAGTATTCTATACTCTAAGGGAATTGATACTTACACCACATTTTTTGATGCACCCACCACAATTTTTGCATTACAGTTTGTACCGTACAATACTGTAATGCACAATATGTGGTGAATGCATCAAAAAATATGGTGTGAGTATCACCTCCCATACTCTAAAGCATACATATCTTCAACCAAATCCCAAACAGTACTCTAAAGTCCAAACCTCATTTTAGATTCAGATACTTCAAACCTAACTCCACAATCAACTTTTAACCCCCCACCTCCTTCTCTTTAACTTTCAAAAGTTTTCCCCCAATACATTCTCTTTTTATTATTAATCATAAAATTAATGCATATAATTGTGACTGCTGCTTTTGACGGATAATATGTTAGGGTGTGTTTGTTGAAACTAGTAATGTGATTAACATTACGATTTAATTTATAAAAATATTTGGTAAAATAGTTATATCGTAATTTTAATATGTAAAATACGTAATGCTAAATGCAAAATGATTATTCCAAAAATTGAGAAATTAGCGTTTTTATAATTTTATAAATGTTATATGTTTTCTTTCAAACGAATTTGTAATAATAATGTTAAATGTTAAATACTAGTTATAAAATATATTGCTATCGTAGCAAAGAGAAAATATTATGATGTGGACTAATTTTGGTACATTGGATCATGTTACTCTTTAATCTCAGCCATATAAAATCAAAATATATTGCTTGCCGCCAACAAAAACCCTGTTATGGATATGCAGCTGCTAAAAAACAAACTACTCTACAATTTGGGAAATGAATATGTACCCTTTCTTTGCCCAATTCATTTGATTCATATATCTTTCTTTTGACACCTAGGTTTTAAACTTTTGTATATGTCTTTTGCCGCTGTTACTAATGCATCACCTAAGGATTGTGTACTATATATATGAGTGGTCACTTTCACTCATTAGCTACAAAACACAACCAACTATTAGCAAGTGTCACCTTCACTCTTTACATACAAATCAGATAGGCAAACCATCAGGTAATTGTGTCTACATATTATGTGTTCATACATCATATACAAACAAGTGTAGTCAAGTATGCATTATAATCTTCTTTTACATCAGGATCTTGCTATTGAAATCATCCATAACAACTAGCTAGTATGTTTTATATATCATGCATTTTAAACTTTTTTAATGACGTACTTGGTTTTTCTAATATATTGTATATTCTATCAGGGTATGGCGATCAACAATGATTCCAAAAAGAGAAAGCGTGAAGAGAATCTCAAAAACTGGAAGTGGACTAAAGTCATTGACGTTGATGATCTTCCTGATGATGATGAACCTGTCCCAAATACTGCTAATGTCATATATAACACAATCATGCAAGAAGTTAGTGATGATGAAATACCAATGGCCCCGATCAAGAGAAACAAAATAAGTCAAATAAAAATAAATGGAAGAAACAGGTTCAAGCAACTATTTGATGAAGATGAAAGTGAAGAAGATGATGACTGGGTTTAGCAATATCATAACTATTTTAAGCTTTAGTTTCAATTCTCATGCTACTATCTTAGTAGTATCTTTCTTTCAGTTCCATCAGTTAAACTACTATTCACTAGTATGTCTTTCATTGTCTCTTTTTAGGTGATCAATAAACAAATGGTTTACTTTATATTGTTAGTTTACAAGAATGATATGCCATTGATGAACGAAATTTTTGATTTGATTTAATTATTTAACAAAAATGGAACAATTGATGTTTCGAATTCGATCTTGGTTTGTGCTTCTGTTATGGTGCGTTTCTATTGGAGTAATAAGGATGGATTTTTGTTCATGTGTATTGGAGTGATAAGGTTTGAGAATTAAAAAAAATGGGATTATGGTTCGTGCACATGCGTTCTATGGAGGGATAGGCTAGGAGTATGTGGCTACAAGTGTTGTGGAGTGATAAGGAAGGATGTATGATGTTCCAAAGTTTTGGGAGGAAGCAGAAATAAGGGTGGCTATTTAACTGGTTTGTGAGTTAAACCCATAAAATGTCAACTATGGTTATATTTGCGCCTCAAAAGATAATAAGATACCAGCTTCGATTTCTTTATAACAATCCATCTAAGTATAAGTTAAGTTACCTAAATTTTGAATGTATAAGCACATTGATAGTTTGACATAATCACTACACCACATTAGGTAGTTATAAATAATGGATGTATAATAAGCATAACATAACATGCTATGCCACATTTGTTCTGTATAAAAATGTGCAAAGTCAGATTAATAAGGGAGTGCTAAAAAAATGGAGATTTAGTTATAGTTGATATGATAATATACAATATATTTGTAGTTTTTAAGTGCTTAAATGGATAGACATCAACTTAAAAAAAAGGATATAAAACTAAAACACATATATTTTTATAATTTTAAAATTTGAAAGTTGAATTTTTTTAGCTGGTTTATTTTCTTACTAAAACAGATACTGATATCATTTGGTGCATCTTCTTTACCTTCTTTTACCTAGAAATAATTCAAGATTTTTCACTCAATCTTTCATATATGTATTCAATATATGTTATTTAATGAAGTACGCCGTTTTTAATGTTCATATATGGATAGTTAAACTAATCACTTTTCTTTCTTATGTTATTTAATGAAGTACGTTGTTTTTAATGTTTACATTTGTGATTAACATATTGAATGTGTATTTATATGGATGAAACCTTTATCGATATTGGGCATATAATAGTCAATGTGTACCTTCACCTATGGTACCATTAACTGAAGGTTAAATTTGGTGGAACAGATATCCTAATTAAGGGGTGTCATTTAGGTTGGGCTTATGGTTATTGTGATTCCTTTGTCAGGTTACCTATTAGTGACGTTTTTTAGCAATCCCATATCCATGTGCCAGTATGTGTCGCGCGGGTAGGTAAATGGGGAAAGTAGTGCTCGAACTGGCCCATTTTGACAAACTGGGTCGTTGGAATAAAAAAACTATATTGACCCGTTTGTTAGAAAAAGGAGATGTAAAAACCATTGAATCTCAATTAGGGATGGGTTTTCATGTTCATCCATTCATATGAGTGTGAGTTAGAAAAATCTTTAAACGTATACATCACATTATCAAGTTTATGTTAGTTAATATGGTGCTTATATTATGTTACTTACTATGCTCACAAGTTTATGCATCCGTATTACTAATTAAGTATCATATGATAATTTATTGGGAGTAGGCTATAACACCCTAAAACCGAGCCTAAGCGTTTTATTATAAGAATGCTATTGGAATAGTTGACTATGACTTTTATAAGTTAAAAGGACTTACGGGATTGGTTAGTCAACCCCGATAGTCAAACTACAAGTATTAAATGTTATGTAAATGGTTATGAAAAATATGATGTGTCACATTTATAAGGAAAATTGACTTAAGGGACCTAAGTTGCCAATTGCTAACATGTTATAAAGTATATTGTGGCCAAAGTGAAAGAAAGGGAACCTAATGGACCTGAAGTGCTAATTAGCCAAGCTCATCCTCTACTAATATCTGGATAATTCTCTTATCATCAGAAGAGTTACAGGATATTGTAAGTGTGTGTGTGTGTGTGTCGTGAAGTATAGAAAGGAGGGAAAAATGTACCAAGTCTTGATGATCAATTATGGTGTCTATGTGTTCCAAATCAAATAGATGAAGCCCTAGCAATGATCCTTGCAAGTAAGTAACCTCTAATTAGTATTTAATTGATGATTGAAAGGTTATGGTTTATGAACACTAATTTGGGGAATTAGGTAAATGATGTTTATAAGGTAAATTAAGAAGTTATGATAAATATAGGTTAAGTATTATTGAAGTTAAGTTAATAAGTTAGTGGGATTAGTTATCATATAATCATCATATGATTATGTGATAATTAGTAATGGTTAAAAAGGGGTTATGGTTATTATAACCATGACATAGTTGATTAATTATGTGTTTGTGTCTATAGTGGTGTTGGCTTAAATATCAAGTATGGAGAAGATGATGTCCTTGGTTTCACGAGCTTGGGATTAAGATAAGTAAACCGGTTATAAGTTAATGTTATATGGATTTCAATGCATTATGTGTTATGTGATGTTTTTGTTAAGGACATGGTATGACTTAAATGTTTGTGCATATGTGATATTGGATAGTAAGGCTAGTTTGGCATAACTAGAAAATGAATGTTAGAATAAGAGGGATTGACTAGGAAGTAAATGGTGAAGCTTAGTGATGGCTTAAGGTACGTCTTATGTTCAAATATTGTAATAGATGAATGGTTATAATGTGTATTGTGTGATTGATGTATAATGTTAAGTTATATTTGTTTCGCTTACTAAGCCTCGTGCTTACGGTTTAAGTGTTTAATGTTTGGTAGGTTGTGTATTGATGCTTGACTTAGACTAAGGTCTAAGGTTGGATTATGCGAAAGTTAGAAGATGGTAAGAAGGTAGAGCTTAGGTAGATATCGAGCTCAATGTCGATGTTGTACCCCCGTGAGTCTGGGTCGTTTAATGGTTTATAAACGTGTCTTCATGTGTCAAGTGTATGTCATGGTCGTTATAGCACTCGGTTGACAATGGTATGTTATAGTTGTGGTTTAATTGGTTAAAGTGTATGTTATAGTTGGTCTTAAAGAGGTGTTTGGGATTATGTGTAATTATACCCATTTTGGGTCGTAAACGGGTTAATGATTATGAATATGATATTTTAATGTACTAATTATTTCTGGAAGTCTTCATGTGTTGTTAAAGTGGTATAAGTCGTTTTCCGGAAAATGGGTCAAAATATGCAAGTGCGCAGAAAATGGGTCCATTTTAGAGATAAATGAGCCTATTTTACACTGCAAATGAGTCATTTTTAGTGTGCAGGAAATGGGTCCATTTTAGATGCAAATGGGTCTATTTTAGGGTGCAGGGAAAATGGGACTACTTTAGACTAGAAATGGGTCTGGTTTAGACTAATACTAACCCTTAAAGGATTCTGCAGAAATGGGTCCATTTTAGAGGTAAATGAGTCAATTCTAGAGTACCAAGAAAATGGGTCCATAATAGATGTAAATGGGTCTATTTCAAGGGTCTGCAGGAAATGAGACTTTTTCATAGTATAAAAGGGTCTATTTTAGACTAATAACATAAAGTGTAAAAAAAAGTCGGGAAAGGGGCGTTACAACTTGGTATCAGAGCTTCGGTTTAAGTGAATTAGGTGTCCACTTTAGGTTGCCTAGACTTAAACCACTATTAGATGCGTTAAATGTAAGAGTAGGTTATGCGAGAAAGTAAATGTTTAAGTTTCGAAACGAATTATGTGATAAGTTATATGAACCTAAGTTGATGATGATGAATGTGTTTTATAATGTCAACGTGTATGTGATATAAGTCCGTGGAGGACTTGAAGTATTTAGGTGATTAGATTGTCGTACACCTTGGTTAGTACCGGTGATCGTATTATGATTTTATGAACGTGTGTTAGAATGATGATAATGGAATGTGACTAGAATGGTAAGTGGTATTAGAGATGGGCTAATAGTGAGTCAAAGTATTTGACGTTTAAAGTGTGGAACGTAGCAATGATATGTGTGCTAAAGTATAATGTGTGAAGGTAAAATGAGAATTGACACTAACGGTTAAGTGTCTATAAATACGAAAAGTATAGAATGAGATTAAGGAATAATGACAAGTAATGATGAAATGAAAATTGTATAACTAATGTGCTAATAACTAAAATAAACGAGTTAAGAATATAAGTAAGAACGTGATAATATGTTTCCTAGTTAAGCACGAAGAGATCGTGTGTAATGAATAAAGTGAATATAAAGGATTAATGTAAGTTAATGAAGGTGTTAACGAACTAACCTATGTAAGGTTAGATGTAGAAAAGAATCAAGTAACTTTTTTTTTAAAAGGAAAAAGTAAAGATGTGGAAATGTTTAACGCACGTTAAAGAATGTGAGTTGTAATGAGAACTGTAAATACATAGTTAATGTGTAAGTATGATAAGTAGGTTTCATATACTCTGTGATGCTTGCTTTAGCTAAATTACATGAATGGAATAATATATGCGTTAAAATATTAATGGCTTGGATCCAATGTTAAATGTGAAAGGTTAAAAATGGATATCATGTAACCAATGAGTTAATGATGGCTAATGATGACATCCTTCGGGATGGCCGAGCTAATGATGTTAATGATGGTATCCTTCTGGATGGCCGAGTTAATGATGTTAATTATGGTATCCTTCGGGATGACCAAGTTAATGATGTTAATGATGGTATCCTTCGGGATGACCAAGCTAATGATGTTAATGATGATATCCTTTGGGATGACCAAATTAATGATGGTATCCTCCGGGATGACCAAGCTTGAAATGATAAGGTAATATGGATCTAAGCTAGAAAAGAGAAAGTTAAAAGTGAAATATTTAATTTACAAATAATGAATGTGAAATGAGAAAGAGAAACATAAGTTAAAATGTGTAACGAATAGGTGTGAATGTTATGTCAAAAGTGTATAAGTAGGACGATTTATGATTTTCTTAGTTAAATGGATTGGGACGCCTTTTCATTTAATTAAAGAAATTGTAAATCGCCGAAACCATGAGTTTATGTTTCTTAATTTACATCGACAGGGACGCATGTAAATGAGGAAATATAAATGAGTGGGCTTATGTGTTCCCGACATGGCATAAGTAAGGCAGAAAGGGTAGAAAATGAAAGCCTAGAATTAGTTAGAAGTTTTAAGAACTAGAATAAGCGGGGTAGAATTAGAATGTGACTTTTTAAATTGAGACATTAAGTGAAACCAATCATTTAAGTGTCTTAAGTATGACTTGGAAAGATTAAGAATTTATAATGATGTTATAATGTGCTTTGAAGAGTAGTACAAAAGGTGAGTAATGATAGTAATGGATGCTAATCTTCATTGGCACCCTTATGTGTAAATGTAAGGATGTAAGATAAAGCTTGACTTTATGAAGTCAAAGTATTGAAATTTCCTATGAGACTTGTAGTCCTTGACGGGAAATTATAGAAAGAAATAAAGGAAACAAGGCCCTATAATAAAAATGTTAATGAAATAATGGAATGACCATAGTAGAATGTGAAGGTATTAGTCAATGTTGACTTGTGAAAGTCAAATGCGACCTAAGATTTCCTAAGTGACTTATAATACTTAGTGAAATCCTTAAAATGAAGTAAAGAAAGTAAGGTGTTAAAAAAATGTTAAAGGGTATTGAGATGATTACGGTAAAGATGAGAAGGTTAAGTTTTATTAGTTTCTATTTGACTTATATAAAGTCAAATTGGCGCAAATTTTCTCAAGTGACATATAATCCTTTATTAAAAGTTAGAGTAAAGCAAGTAAGAATGTTGTGTAATAGTGATAAAGTGGTCAAATGATATTTTGGCTATAATAAATGTGTCTCGTTTGACATAATAACCTTAGTAAGAGTCGTATGCTCTTAGATAAATCAACAAGAAGTAGAGTGAATTTAGGATTTTTGGAATGTGTTACTTTGTGTTGCAAGATCACTTAGATCATTGCAATGTAATGTTTGAATAAAAGTGTGCTTAGTCTTAAGAATGGGCAACACATGATCAAGTCAAGGTTAATTTTGACGAGAGATTTCGGGGACGAAATCTAAATAAGAGGGTAGAATTATAACACCCTAAAACCGGGCCTAAGCGTTTTATTACAAGAATGCCATTGGAATAGTTGACTATGACTTTTATAAGTTAAAAGGACTTACGAGATTAGTTAGTCAACCCCGATAGTCAAACTACAAGTATTAAATGTTATGTAAATGGTTATGGAAAATATGATGTGTCACATTTATAAGGAAAATTGACTTAAGGGACCTAAGTTGCCAAGTGCTAACATGTTATAAAGTATATTGTGGCCAAAGTGGAAGAAAGGGAACCTAAGGGACCTAAAATGCTAATTAGCCAAACTCATCCTCTACTAATATCTGGATAATTATCTTATCATCAGAAGAGTTCTTGGATATTGTAAGTGTGAGTGTGTGTCGTGAAGTATAGAAAGGAGGGAAAAGGGTATCAAGTCTTGATGATCAATTATGGTGTCTATGTGTTCCAAATCAAATAGATGAAGCCCTAGCAATGATCCTTGCAAGTAAGTAACCTCTAATTAGTATTTAATTGATGATTGGAAGGTTAGGGTTTATGAACCCTAATTGGGGGAATTGGGTAAATGATGTTTATAAGGTAAATTAAGAAGTTATGATGAATATAGGTTAAGTATTATTGAAGTTAAGTTAATAAGTTAGTGGGATTAGTTATCTTATAATCATTATATGATTATGTGATAATTAGTAATGGTTCAAAAGGGGTTATGGTTATTATAACCATGACATGGTTGATTAATTATGTGTTTGTGTCTATAGTGGTGTTGGCTTAAATGTCAAGTATGGAGAAGATGATGTCCTTGGTTTCACGAGTTTGGGATTAAAGTAAGTAAACCGGTTATAAGTTAATGTTATATGGATTTCAATGCATTATGTGTTATGTGATGTTTTTGTTAAGGACATGGTATGACTCAAATGTTTGTGCATGTGTGATATTGGATAGTAAGGCTTGTTTGGCATAACTAGCAAATGAATGTTAGAATAAGAGGGCTTGACTAGGAAGTAAATGGTGAAGCTTAGTGATGGCTTAAGGTATGTCTTATGTTCAAATGTTGTAATGGATGAATGGTTATAATGTGTATTGTGTGATTGATGTATAATGTTAAGTTATATCTGTTTTGCTTACTAAGCCTCGTGCTTACGGTTTAAGTGTTTAATGTTTTGTAGGTTGTGTATTGATGCTTGACTTAGACTAAGGTCTAAGGTTGGATTATGCAAAGTTAGAAGATGGTAAGAAAGTAAGAGCTTAGGTAGAATACCGGGCTCAATGTCGATGTTGTACCCCAGTAGTCCGGGTCGTTTAATGGTTTATAAACGTGTCTTCATGTGTCAAGTGTATGTCATGGTCGTTATAGCACTCGGTTGACAATGGTATGTTATAGTTATGGTTTAATTGGTTAAAGTGTATGTTATAGTTGGTCTTAAAGAGGTGTTTGGGATTATGTGTAATTATACCCATTTTGGGTCGTAAACGGGTTAATGATTATGAATATGATATTTTAATGTACTAATTATTTCTGGAAGTCTTCATGTGTTGTTAAAGTGGTATAAGTCGTTTTCCGAAAAATGGGTCAAAATATGCAAGTGCGCAGAAAATGGGTCCATTTTAGAGATAAATAAGCCTATTTTAGACTGCAAATGAGTCATTTTTAGTATGCAGGAAATGGGTCCATTTTAGATGCAAATGGGTCTATTTTAGGGTGCAGGGAAAATGGGACTATTTTAGACTATAAATGGGTCTCGTTTAGACTAATACTAACCTTTAAAGGATTCTGCAGAAATGGGTCTATTTTAGAGTTAATTGAGTTAATTCTAGAGTACCAAGAAAGTGGGTCCATAATAGATGTAAATGGGTCTATTTCAAGGGTCTGCAGGAAATGAGACTTTTTCATAGTATAAAAGGGTCTATTTTGTACTATTACCATAAAGTGTAAAAAAAAAGAGTCGGGAAAGGGGCGTTACATAGGCGACCCGAACTGGATAGTGGATTACTTCGTTGATAATCTTTACACTCAAATGGTTGTTCTCGAGATCAAGAGTGATAAATTTAATCCACCACCTAGCACCTACGTATGTCAAAAGATATATTGTTACAAAATACTATGGTAGCGATGTCAATGACTTGAATAAACATCATGGGAGTTCGTTAATGTCTGGATCGGTAACAAGGCTCGCAAATTCTAATGTATCATCGAGATTAAACTATTATGATATGGTTGATTATGCTATTGATTATGAAAATTTGGGAACGACCATAACCGAGGATGAAGAAAAGTTGATATATGAAATTGAGTGGAGTTGGGTCTCTCAAATAGTGCCTCCCCAACTCATACAGTTACAAATCGGGCTCCTCATGCACCTAATACAAACACGAATGACGTCATTCTAAACACCTCTAACAAAGATAAAATGTGTGGACATTCTACGGTTGAGGTTAATGCTACTGCTGTTGAGGCGCTGTTGATGATCCCATACATGATGTATCTCTTGCAAATCATGAACCTACAATTGTTGTAAACACACTTGTGTGTCCTTCTTCAAATGCTACTATGCTACTGTTGTAAGACAAATTGATGAAATGCCATATGAGGTCAATGTAAACAACATGACCATTGAGGTTAATGAGGTTGCAGTTCCTCAATGTGCGGAATCGTTTAGACAATTTGCAGTCAATAATTCGTTCACAAGTTTGAGTTCTATCATTCAGATATATTATGAAAATAATAGAGTTTAATGATTGGATTCTTTTAATTGTTTTTCTTTTGATTGGATTTTTTCCTACGTTTGTAGGTTTTTCATTTTATTCTTTTACATGGACGGTACTAAACTTGATAAGTCAAACAAAAAAAGATGCCAAGAAAAAGAATTTTCAAGTAATGTAACAAAATATTAAAATTTCTATGTCATTGATTGCTATATCCTTTAACTTTATATCTTCATACTTTTTCTAACTAAACATCACTAAAAAGTAGTATACGTGTGCAACGCACAAGTAGAGAAATTTTCATTTGCTTACCTTTATTTTGATGCTTACCAATGGACAAATCCTCACCATCCATATATTTTGATCTAATGGTGGGGATTAACCTAAGATTTAATATACTTAACCTTAATTTTCCCAATTATATGTTTTATTCTTCTTTTTTTTCATCCGCTTCATTTTTTTCACACAGTTACTGTATGTTTTCCTCCCAACCTGCTATCATCATTTCCCTCCAAAAAGCAGTTATTCCAATCAATTATTACCCTTTGATCATTACCAGTTTGATCACTATCACCATCACCATTCCAATCACCATCACCATTCCGATCATCATCTCATCATCATCTCCCAATCATATCATCATTTTTTTATGTCTTCTTTTAATTTGAATGAACCATTTGTTTCAGAAGCTGATTTGATTGATGTTGTTGCGGTTGATAATGTTGTTGATCAGTTGTTAATTATGTGATCAAGTTGTTAAAATTCCTTCTTATTAAGTTGCACACAAGTGTTTGATGAAATGTGTGAGTGAAAATGTTTGATAATCTTGTTATCTCGCTCATGTAATTCTGCTTATTTATTAAGTTGTTAGTTGAATTTTTGTTTTTAACTGCAATTGAATGCTGTTTTTATGTTTGATTCTTGTTTTGAATCTGCTATGTATCGTACGTATAGTATCACCAGTGATATTTGAAGTTGAACTGTATATGTGTGCTATCACTAGTGATATTTGTCTCACTTGTGATTTTTTTTTATTTGATACTTTTAGTTTTTGTTTTAGATTGTGAGTAGCATTAGGTGTTAGTATGATATCATTTTGGGATGGGTGAATTGATGAAAATTTAATGCATAGAAGGTATTTGACAAAATGCCTAAGAGAGGGATGCACAAGTTGAGAGGCAATCACATGTTCCTGTTTGTCCATCATTTCATATACAACCAAATCAAAAATATTTATTTGAATAAACAAGCTTTAGGGAATTAATCAAAGTGCACTGTAGATATTGTAAATGAGTAATCATATCCTATGTTGCATTAGTTGATGCTTATTTTAATTTTTCTGAATGGCGTCCTTTTGAATTATTTTAGTGCGTTTTGTATTTTGCTTTCTCCATCACTCTATATCCGAGGTGACGCAAATTTTATGTACTGTTCGATAATTGCACAGTGACCTAGAGCTTAAGCCACAAGGACTGCTTACCTTAACAATCGTGAAGGCAAATAATTTGAAAAATGTGAAAATGATTGGGAAGTCCGATCCTTATGTGATTGCATATATTCACCACTGAAAAGTTCAAAGAAAGATTGTTGATTACAACTTAAACCCCGTTTGGAATCATGTAATTCGGTTAATTGCGAAGATAAGAAGACTCGGTGTGTTGTACTTGAGGTTACGCTTTTCTCATTTTGCTTTTACGTATTGTTGGTTTCTCGGTTGTATCACACGTGATATCAAATATGATATCACATATCAAATGTGATATCACAGGGGTGTCAGCTTTCTTTTATTTTGTTGAATCAGTTGTGGTAATGGAGGATCTTATGATATCACATGCGATATCAAAGTTGTTTGAGCTTATTCAATTTGTTTTGTGGAGTTGTTGTGTTTTTTTGAACCACAATTGCAGTTGTTGTTGATTCTTTCGTTTGATGGATCTGTTTTTTTGCAAATTGCAATTATAAATAGGTTGGTGATATCGTCTCTTTTTATGCCACATACAAAACAAACAAGTATGCTTTTTAATTTGTAATATCTCCTGTGAGATTTCTTTATTTTCTGTACATTTTGTGTATATTATCACCTGTGATATTTCTCTTTCCAGGTACATGATGATTTTTGTACCTTTTACTGCAATTGACAATCACGGAGATGTGTTCTTGTTGGTTCAGTGCCGCTAAGAAGCGAAACTCTGAATCTTGTGTATGGTTACTCCAAGCATTCAAGAAAGCTTTTGTGTGTTATTCGAATATCATTATGGCTGGTCAATATGGTGTTATGCGAAAGAAATTGCGGTGAGCTTCTGGTTAAAAATTAGAAGTTATGCATCTCTTGTGATAAATAGTTGGAATTAATTTTATGAGGTCTTTGAGTTTATGAAATATTTTGTCATTTTATCACTTGTGTTAAAGCATGAAAATGAGGCTGTTTACATCATTTATGTGTTTACTTGTTTTTACTTGTTTCGACATGATATTATTCTTTAATTGATATATATGTTGAATTTTTTTTTGCCGAATTGTTATGTTACTCAAAAGCAATCCTTAATTAATCCTATTATTATTTGATTTTGAGAATATGTCATGTTTTTATTTTCATACTTTTCTTCATGAAGTCAACGGTATTTTTAACTGACTTTTCATTAATATCACTTGTGATACTCTAATAAAATTACAAAAAAAATGTTGTATTCAGATAAACCAAAAGCATTGTTTACAACTGAATAGAAATTACCGTTGTTTACAATTTAAGTAACAAGAGAAAATTACAATTTAAGTAGAAAAAGAAAATTACTAATTGATGCTTTTGTCTTTTATTTTCTATAACTTTCTTTTGCCGCCTTTATGAGCATCATCTCCTTTTGTCTTCTTTCCCATTTCATACTTTTTAGTTTGCAGTTTCTTCTTCTTTATTCCTCTTCTTCTTTTTCTGCAACTGTCTTTGCTTTCTACGATCTCGTTGTCGAGTTCATGATTATTGTTGGTGGTGTTCGTGGTTGCAGATCATGTTATATCACAGGTGACATCACAGATGTTTCTTTTAGTATTTGTTGGTGGTGTATCTCTTTCTGTTTTTGTTCTTCGTGTTTTCTAAGCTTAAATGTCTATCAGCGGATTTTGTTAGTTTGCTTGGTATTGTTAGTGTTGTCGGTGACGATGTTGTTTCTTTGTTCACTTCTTCAGTTTGACTTAGTTGTTTTTTTCGTGAAGGTCCTTTTCCTTTCACCTTCAACCCCTGCTTTTTTGCTTCTTGATAGTTCTCAGTTTTATATTCAAATCTACATAAAATATATACCATGTTAGTGTATGAATAGTACATTGTTTTTTAATATCATACGTGACATATAACCTAAATAAGTATACGCCATAAAATATCATAGGTGATATACTACCAACCAGCAATCATTACAACTGTTGTATCACATGCGATATACTACCAATAAGCAATCATTACAACTGTTGTATCACAGGTGATATACTACAAATAAGCAATCGTTGCAATTGTTGTATAACGGTGATATACTAACAATAAGCAATCATTGAAGCTGTTGTATCATGGGTGATATCGCCAACTAATACTAGAGTCAAATCTGCTTTTAAACATATCGAAGCATGCCCAATCTATCCATTATGCATATATCTACCACAAATCTAACAAAAGCATGTTACAATCACAATATTTATTTTAGCTTGTTAAGTCTCTCATATTATCATAATAATCATCTAACTTTCACAACAATCCCTCAATAAACTACTAAAATATACAAAAAGCGACAAAGTGTTCATCTGTAGAATAAATATCCGTGTTTTAGGGATACCATTATAACATTCTCTTGAAAGTATACATACATTCTCTTGAATGTGTATGTATCAACAATGATATAACACATAAGCTAAATGTTAAATCAAGTCGCCGCATACATTCGAGTTTTATCACGTTAATTCTTCTAAAGGAGACATGCTTATACGTTACAATACCTTTACTTTTATGAATCTCTGGAGATGGAGTCAAACATTTGATTGGCGACAGAACTGCATTTACTCACAGTATATAGTATATCATCAAAACTTTTAGAAAAAAAAAGTTTAACTATGATTACAAAACAATAACAATAAAATATCAAAAGTGATACTATACATGACATATAATAAATCTTAACAAGTAAACACAAAAACCAAAAATTTCACAAGTGATAATACAAATATCACTAATGATAATACATATATACAGTTCAACTTCAAATATCACTTGTGATACTAAACGTATGATACTTTTCACTCACACATTTTATCAAACACTTGGTGTGCATCCATGTATACAAAGTGTTTTACTCAGAAACTCAACCAAATGTAAACACTAAAAAACACAACCAACAACATGTCACAATTACAATAAAAATTACACAAAAATTCATTTTCCTGTATATATTAATAAACAACTAAAATCAACAAAAAAGCAAAAAAAATCTTCATAAACATTCTCAAAAACAAAAATATAAGAATAAAATCACAACAAATAGTTAATAAATAACAAAATAATGAATCGAGCCGGTACCATGTTTTTTCCGGATCCGGATTACGATTGCCTCGATTCGCTTCATTTTATGTGTTTTCTTTGATCTTGTGATTAAAATTGGATGATTTGTTATGTTTTGTTTTATTTCGAAGTTTTCGTTTAGAGACGAGAAAGTGAGTATGAATTGTGATTCTGGAAAGTGATCAGTTTGAGGGTGGGGTTGGGTGGGGTAAGTTTGCAGAAGTTACATAAATGGTCCCTCTATGTTTTTTATTCTTAAAAACTGCTTTTTTGATCGGATGGTCCATAATTGTCCATTGGTATGCAACAATTTAAAAGTATGTAAAATAAAGTGTCTCCGCACAAGTATTACTGTTGTTGTTTTTGGCGATACAAATAGATTATAATTCATTAATCTATTAGATAACACATGAAACGCACACAAATAAAATACAAGGACTTCATCAAAAGTCAAAATAAAAAAAGGGATTATTTCCATAGTACACATCAGATCCCGGAATATGCTAAAAGAAAAAACAAACTCAGCTCAATAACAAAAGCTTAAAACCAACGCCCAACAAATCACTTTTATAAAATAAATTTCATTCACAAGGAACGAGTTGAGAGTAGGTGTAACGATGCCGGAGCAAACGACGTCAATCGATTACGTGATGGAAGCAGCTTCCGGTCCTCATTTCTCCGGTTTACGTCTCGATGACCATTTTCTTTCCTCATCATTATCCGCACTTGCTGATTCGATTAAACAACCCTTTGTTATCGGTACGTTTATCATTAAATAATTTTATCAATTAGTTAGTTAGTTAGTTAGTTAATTGGTTGTTGAAATGTTTGTTTGTTGAATATAGGGGTATCTGGAGGGACTGCTTCTGGTAAGACGACTGTTTGTGATATGATTATTCAACAGCTTCATGATCACCGTGTTGTTCTTGTTAATCAGGTTTTATTTATTTATTTATTTATTTATTTATTTTTAATTTAAATGTTTTGTTTTCATTGTGTGATATGTTGTTTAGTTTACTAGTATATCTGTTCCAAACTAATTCTTCACTTAAAAATGCGCACGGTTATACACTGTTTCGAGTATCACTTAAGGAGGAAAAGAAAAGGAAAATGACGGAAATAGAATGGTGATTTGGTCGATTTTCATGTAAAATATTTCCTCCTAAAATTGGGCTGAAAATATTACACTGTTTATCTATCACCTGACAGTGACTTCTTTACCTTTTATAAATGGGTTTCGGCCAACTCCGTTTTGGTACGTAAACTAGAAAAATATGAGTAAATGTAAATCAAGAGGTGGCAAAGCAGGCGGGCCGGGCGGGCACGGGCTCTGGGCTAAAGCAGGCGCGGGCTAAAGCAGACGGCTCACATGTTATCTGAATCGCTTTTAAAAGACCCAAAGCATTGAAATAAATTCTTGAGCGTAACACCTCATTTATATTTAAAAATTAAATATAAGTTTTCCTTAAAACAATTTAATGTTTGAGAAAACATGTGTCCATTATGCCCATTTAACTTCTAAATGGGCAAAACATACCATTCAAAAAGGAAGGGTCCAAATGTGCAAAATCTTTTAAAGTTTGCCCATTTAGCCCATTTTTTTGATTTTGGGCACAAATTGCCACCTCTAAGTAAATGTAACAAACTTTTATAAAGTGTTCCAATAGTGACACTTGTTAGATTTTATAATATGACAACACATCAAAATGTGCATATTGAAACGTTTTATGAAAGTCTGTTACATTTACTCATATTTTTATAGTTTACGTACCAAAAAGGGAATTGGGAGAAAGTTCGTTGCTATTCTATAGCCTAAACCCTTAAAATTTTTCTAATTGGTTGCCATTTGGAAGTGGACACTTATTTTGAGATACACTAATGCAACAAGATGAACATTTATTTTGGGACAGTCTGGGCCCATTGTCAAAAGTCTATGAATGTAATTATTGATTAAGGTTGTGTTTAATGCTTAGGGAGGATGTGCGTAGTCGTTTATAGTTGACTTTATATGGACCCAACGAGGTTGATATTATTGATAGGCCACCTAAATATGTAAAAGGTTTTGCATATCAAATTGAAAATGGTCTAAAATTTTGGACTGATGGATGGTTTTTACTTTACATAATAGAGAAAGTAACCAAGTTTTTGTTTGGAAAAATTTAGGGCGTTTTGTCATTCAAGATGTTTTTACCTAGATTCGTTATGAAATGTTGGCATGAGGCTTATGTGGACAAAGTGAGGTTCGTGACCAGGGGCGGAGCCAGAAATTTTTATCGAGGGGCACACTTTGATAAATTTTAGAAGCTACACTATAAATTGTTACTTTGGGGCAAATTACGGAAAAAACCAAATATTTTGAAATTTAACACTACAATTTTTTTTTGCTAGGGGACACCTGCCCCTTTATCTCCGCCCATGTTCGTGACTTTGGTGACTGGGGTCTACCTAAAGAGGGGAGGGGTATTACTAGTAGTAAAATCAGAGGGAAGGGGACCCTGGTGGGGCTAGAATTTGCAATTTGATTATAATTTGTTTTGGAGGCGGAAATTAGTTTTTTTTATATTACTTTAAAATTTGGGTACGGCTATATAGTGTACTAATACAAAAATATGAGCAGGATTGTAACTGCTAACTTGCACTCTCCATCATCGGGTACTAATAAATACCTTGTGCGTTTATTTGCCTTTATGTTATATGATTTGTGCAAATGTCATGTTGTGAGGCCTAGCTTACATAACTTTTCGTGATGCTGATACTGATAGTCTTGCTAGATACAATATATCCGGGGTGTAGGTTGATCAAGTTATGTAAAATAGTGTGTTCCTATTCTAGTCCCAAATGGAAATTTTCTGAATTCGATGAGAAGTATCCTTGAAGCTCCTAATAGGCCTTTATTGTCTGTTATGCAGGATTCATTTTATCGTGGTTTGAGCGCGGAAGAATCTGAACGTGTCCACGAGTATAATTTTGATCACCCTGGTAATGTTCTTATAAATGCAGGTGTGTCACTTTCTTTTGCTCCAGAATGCTTACTCATGCTGTTTATTTTATGTCGTTGTTGTAGATGCTTTTGACACAGAGCAAATGCTAGAGTGCGTTGAAAAGCTCAAACAAGGAAACTCAGTACAACTTCCCATCTATGACTTCAAAAACCACCGCAGATGTTCCGAATCCTTCCGCCAGGTACTCACTTCTAAACATACTGTATTGAATAGTAAAGAAGCCAATTTTGTAGAATTGCTTTGCCTGACCAGAGAAGTATCTTATAGTTATAGTTCATGAATTAAAGTCAAAACTCAAGTGTATTGCCTCTCCATATTAGGAAGGAATAGTAGATGACTTATCATTGGTAATTGTCGAATTTGGACCAACATCTTTAAACCCAAGGGCTATGTGTTTGACTTATGATTAGTTGTTGCCCAAAATCTAGGTTGTATATGTGAAGCTTCATGCCACCAGAAGATAAATGACTTCTAATTTACATTCTACACCATATTACGTAATAATTCGCTGCTTTTACCTTCTACCTATAGGAATAGGTAACTTTCATAGAGTTGGCAGCAGCGATCAAATGAAATCATTGACCTAATCCAGAGAGTTTAGGCAAGAGGGATCAGTAGTAGTAGTCATGAATGCTAATGTATATCTGTGCAACGATCACCAAGAGTCCAAGATACTGTAGTACTGTAAAGACATATTCTTCTCTATAACCTTTTCTTCATGTAATTTACAGGTGAATGCATCTGATGTAATTATCTTGGAGGGAATACTGGTTTTTCATGACCAAAGAGTTCGTGACTTAATGAATATGAAGATATTTGTTGACACAGGTGTTTATACTTTAGCTTTCTCTGTACCAACTCTAGTTGTTACCAAATTTCTTCGATCCTTGCAAAATTCCATATTTTTTGTGTTATTTAATGCTTCCTTGTATTTAATTTCTGCGTTCTTCACTCATCATGTAGTATTATTCGTTCTTAGATTGCTCAGTAACCAAGTATCATGATCATATTCATTGAATAATTGTCAAGTAAAATCTTAACAGGAGATTAAAGCAGCTATATATTTATTATATAACTGTACATCCTTGTTGTTAGTTGTTCATGCAGAACTGCAGAAGATCATGTTAATCTAGATTAATTGTATTTTCCAGCCTAGGCGAGCTTCTGTTGAAATTACCTTCTTATTGACCTTGTTACTATGCAAACTTGATCATAAACTTCATCCTGATTAATGAATTTCTTCTTTGATAGTAATATCTATTGCCCTAACCATCATGTCTTACTTCGTTATCTTGTTGATAAATATTTGTACTAGATGCTGATGTGAGGCTTGCTCGTAGAATTAGGCGAGACACAGTTGAGAGGGGCAGGGATGTAAATTCTGTGCTTGAGCAGGTAAACCCTTTTACATCGTAATGCTTCCAAAAGTATTTGCTTAGAGTTCTCATAAGTTTCGTTGGTCATCTAGCATTGACCAACCAGAGAAACATATGTTTATTAGAACTAAAAATGCACAGCTACCATTCTCAGGCTCTACAAGAAGAGAAAATGACATCATTGTTTTTGTCTGTGCAGTATGCAAAATTTGTTAAACCTGCTTTTGATGATTTTGTTCTTCCATCGAAAAAGTATGCTGATGTTATCATACCACGAGGAGGTGATAATCATGTGGCTATAGACTTGATTGTGCAACATATCCGCACAAAGCTTGGTCAGCATGACCTCTGCAAAATTTATCCCAACATATATGTAATTCAGTCAACATTCCAGGTATTCTGTTTGCCATTTTATTATCATCAGTTATAGTCTGATACTTATGTATGTATGATGATATAAGATATGTACATTGATTCAAGATCCTTGTTACAGATTCGAGGCATGCACACATTAATTCGAGATAAAGAGATATCAAAGCATGATTTTGTATTTTATTCAGATCGCCTAATTCGACTGGTAAATAACTCTATATCTTATACTAAATGAAGTTCTTAGAAACTGGTATTTAAAGTCTGAGTTTTCAGAATTAAATCCCATTTATCCTATGAATTTGGTCCCAGGTTGTGGAGCATGGCCTTGGTCATTTACCATTTACCGAGATGCAAGTAGTCACTCCAACAGGTACAACGGTATCCAGTGACACTTGGTTTTAACCTCTCATATAACTGCTTGTTTTTCATGACATACTTAAGGTGCTGGAAACTATTGGATGTATATTGCCATGCATTTTTTTTTGTTTTTTTTAAGTAGCTGTTAGAATTTCAGTAAAAGAAGGTTAATGTGGATGAAAAAAAAAAAAATAAATAAAAAATAAAACGTTTTTCTATTTTTTTCTCACTTTTATGCAATCTTTTAGTGCCTCTAGTTAAAAGATCAATGTAAGATAGTAGTTGCATTCATGCATTACATAGGGTATGCATCAATCTGGTGTGTACATATTTAGTATTATATAGCTTAAATCTCCATGCAATTTGGTCTTTGGTTAGAGTGGTTTCGAATTGAGGCCTAAGAATGTGGGAAGATTGTGAAGCTAATTCTGTCTATGACTATATGTATGATATCCTCTTTAGAATAGGGAGTTTCCTGAATATTACTGATAAGTTGCTGCTTTTGCAGGATCGGTGTATAGTGGAGTTGACTTTTGCAAAAAACTATGTGGTGTCTCAATTGTTCGAAGGTGAGTGGCCTTTTGAGCATAGTAGACAGTTTATGAGCTTTTACAATCATATGTTAAAATACCTTCAAAATGATGTTTAATTTTTACATTCTTTGACTTGTCTTCTAGAACTTTAAATTTTATTTTTCTGGAAGGCTCTAATGAAAATGCCACTGTTGATCCACAAATACCAAAGAATGGGTCTGGCACAATGTTAACCATCAAATCACAGTTAATAAAAAGGTTGGATGAAGATATATGTTAATACATATTACGTGAGCTCAACTTTTATGGGTGTTGGGAAGCATATTTCACATGTGTTTGTGACAGGAGTCCATTTCTTTATTTATAGTGCTGAATGTGACTCGTGTCTTGGCTTAATTTTTAATGCAGTTTGATAACTATGAAAAAATTTTCATTTTACAGTGGTGAAAGTATGGAAAATGCATTGCGTGCATGTTGTAAGGGCATAAAAATTGGAAAAATCCTGATCCATCGAGATGGTGACAATGGCCAGCAGGTAAAGCATCTCAGCCTAGTTTGTCAGTTCATCCACTTTTAATCTGTGGATGCGGTTTTACTTGCATCATTTTTGTTACTGGTTCATATAACAAACTATATATCTTCCATATCATGTACAGCTTATCTATGAAAAGCTCCCAAAGGACATTTCAGAAAGACACGTGCTTCTCCTTGACCCAGTTCTTGCTACCGGTTGGTTATTTTTCTCTTTTTTGCTTTTTGCATGCATGATTTAATAAGGTTAAGAATTATGGGAAACCTTTCCGAATATATGTTACATCTTACAAGTCCCACAGCTTTTGCAACATTCGACTGAGCAGATAATGTTGATGAGATACTCACCATTTCATAACTGTGTAACGGTTTAACCTTACTTTATGACAAATGCAAGATGACTGAAAATGATAGAATCTTGTGGATTCAGATCAACAACCTCAACCTTGTTATAATAACAAGGGGCAAATAGGTCTTTGTAACTTAAAAACTGTATAGAAATGGAAGTGCTTCAACCTTAAAAGGAATCTCGGATGCTTGAATAAAGTTTTACCAAATTATGCAACTTCCCTGAAATTTGTGATTGTTCTTTTGATTGCAAACTAAATCACCTTTGTGTGTGATTTGGCTCACAGGTAATTCTGCTAACCAGGCAATTGAACTACTGATACAGAAAGGGGTGCCTGAGTCATACATAATATTCCTGAACCTCATCTCGGTGAGTTCTATCGTCTAGGCTAGCTACACATAACACTTTCAGCCAATTTACTTGTGAATGGGTCAATTTGGGTTATGTTTTACTCTAAATGGCTCAAATGAAAGAATTGCCAATAATGAACCATGTCAAATGGTTGAAATTCATCTAAGGGCCTTTGGCATAGTGGTATGTGAGTGACCCATTAACCAAAAGGTCGTGGGTTCGAGTCTCAGTTGGGATATAGTGTATTAGTTGTATAATGTGTGTTTAAATCTTTGCCGTTCAAAATAAAAGCATTGAAGTCTGCAGTAGGTTTACTCAGAATACATAAAGCTTCCAAAATTGTTTTTTACCAAAAAGTTCGATTATATTGTTAATATAAACTTTCTGATATTTAACACATTACTAATCTACAATGCTGAAGAAACTGACAGTGTTTGTGAGCCGGCTTAAAGTTGCCTTGCCTATTTTGCAACATCTAGTCATACTACATCTTATGCATTGGTCTTTCTTATTACTCATTAAAATTGTAATTTGCTTAGGCCCCAGAAGGAATCCATTGTGTTTCAAAACGGTTTCCTGCGGTGAAGATAGTAACATCAGAGATTGATGTTACTTTGAATGATGAGTATCGTGTAATACCTGGTCTTGGTGAGTTTGGTGACCGTTACTTTGGCACCGACGACTGATGACGATAGGATATTAAGATGGTCGATGATTGGGATCAGTTATCATGAGGTTTTCTTCGTTATTCGCTGTCAACTATTGGGCCTAGCACCGCATGTGATGGAAGAAGCATCATTCTGTACCCTTTGAGATGTTTTACTGATACCCTTGTCCCTCGGTGTGTTTTGGTGGTTATATGTAAATATGGAAGCCACTTGGTATGAATTTTTCAAATGATATTCAGGTGTCCCAAATTGCAGAATGCAGATGGTAATCATTTCAGTTTGCTACTTAATATATTGTGTTTTCTGAATTCACAACAATATTTGGTGCTGAACTTGCAACAAATTTGTTCTTGTTTTATTTCCTTCAGTATGGTTGTGTTTATGATAGTTTGAATTGAATGACTGAAGTAAAGAGCATCTCTGCACAAGTCTTTATAAACTTATCACTGTTACAAAAAGCTTAATTGCATTAGTTCGAAAGACCTTTTTAACAAAAGCTTGGAGTTTAAGTTCCTGTTCAAGTTGTAAATGTTAGCATTATAATTGTATCTCTTCCTCCATTGTCCTTTAGATTGAAATACTTTAGCTCACACATTTTTAACTACATAGGTTGGTTTCGAGTATTCCCTCCGGCTGTGCCAGTTTCTCCTCTTTTAATTGAAAACGATGCATAATGCTCAAGGATGGCACCAGTCTAATTATTTTTTGAAGATTCTTAAATATCTATGCTGTTTGTATATACCAAAAATGACGCTTAACAAGCTTTATGAGTGACTGAGCAATCAAGTAAGCGTTTGTGGGTTCAAGTTTCGGTTGAAACATGTGTGAAATATTATGTGATATTAAGAGCATTCCGTTACGCCCAATAACATTTGAAGTTACCCTACCGGTTTTGGTGTTCTTCTTTGATTTACCTTTTTGCTGTTTGGTTAATACTTTGTTATATGTGTTTATGCGTATATTAGATGTGCTTGGTTGAGGGTATTGAAGGTTAAGTAATAGCAAATATAATGATTAATGATGTTTGGTTGGCTCTTATGCAATGACCCAATGGGTAATTACTCAATAAATTGGGGGAATGGTTTCTTTACCCTTTCTCTTTCCTTAGTATTCTTTTTGCCTTTCCATTTCTCATTACTTAGTTTGAACCAAGCGCACCCTGAGTAATAGGCCGTGTTTGGGACAAGGCTTTTAGGCTTATATAGGCTTGAGCTGCTAAAATAAGCTAGCTTATAAAATAAGCTATATTTGTCACACATGGTTATAGAAGCTTTTAAAAGTCATAAGACTCTATAAGCCAAGCCAATTAAAACGAGCTTATGGGGCTTATAGTTAGCTAAATACTTAAATATTATTCATAACGGATGATGAAGCAAAAGTTGTAAATATATATGAATTTAATTTGATGTATTTTTATGTGAATTTACATTAATAAAATTTAGCTTTAACTAACTCGCATAAACTACAGCTTTCAGCTAGTCCCAACCCCAGCCCCAACTCCGGTCTGTTTCGCCAAACATATCCATAATATTGAGTGTTATCACAGAAGGTATTTTTTATTTAGAGTAAAATGTAAAATCGTCCACGTGGTTTGCAGATTGCGATTTCGTCCCTACATTTTCGAGTGCGGTGAGGCTCACATGTGAGGAAAAGTTGAGTTCATTTTGCCCGCCAAATTGAAATGACTGAATACCTCGTCTTCATCCCTTTAACTTTTGCAGACGAAATCGCAATTTGAACAAACCATGTGACCATTTATTTTTGACGAAATTTTTTCAACAATTTTTTTTCCAAAATAATTTTATCGGTTTCATCCGTTTTGTCTGTTTTCGTACATTTTTTTAGATTATTGTTCGTTTTTTATTTCCATTTTTCTTACGTTTTGTCTATTTTTATTCGTTGTTGCCCGTTTTTATCCCTTTTTTTTTCCATTTTTTTCTGTGTTTCTTACATTTTGTCTATTTTTCTTACGTTTTTGTTTGTTTTTGTAATATTTCATCATTTTGAAAAAAATAATTCAAAAAGAAAAAAATTAAAAAAAAAATTCCAAAAAAAAGTAGAATATTTTGCAAATCGAAAAAAATTCCAAATTTGCGAAAAATTCTACTTTTTTTTTGAATTTTTTTCAAATTTTTCAAAATTTTTTCTTTTGATTTTTTTTCAAAATGGTGAAATATTACAAAACAAACAAAACGTAAGAAAAATAGACAAAATGTAAGAAACACTGACAAAATAGAAAAAACGGACAAAACGGATAAAACGCAAAAATCGAATAAAATAGACAAAACGTAAGAAAATTGGATAAAAACGGACAATAGTCTAAAAAATGTACTAAAAACTATTTAAAACCGATAAAATTATTTTCGAAAAAATTATTTTCAAAAAAATTATTTTGGTAAAAATTAAATGGTCCCCGTGGTTTGTTCAAATTGCGATTTCGTCTCAGAAAGTTAAAGGGATGAAGACGAGGGTATTTCACCATTTCAATTGGCCAGGACAAAATGAACTCAACTTTTCCTCACAGTGAGGTCACAGACTTCGAAATGTAAGGACGAATCGCAATCCGAGCAAACCACAGCGACGATTTCTCATTTTACTTTTTATTTATTTATTTTTCGAACGGCAATTTGTATTACAAACATACTAGCAAGGAGCTAGGTGAAGGGGAACATTATTACATAGGAATAGAAAGTGTGATTCGAATGTTGCTAAACCACTCGATCCAATTACAAAAACTTGTTCTTCGCCTACTAGAGATCCAGGTAAAAGAGTATAGCTTAATGTAATTTAGAATAAGCTCTTTCTTGATCCTTTTTAACCGGAATGTAGATTCATTTCTAAATCGCCAAAAAACCCCAATAGGAGTTTGGACTATGACATCGAGGAAGGGAGTGTACTGAGGCGACAAGTTAGAGTGATCCACAAGTTAAAACCAAGTTAAATGTTATTTTGATTGCTATAATAATGCGGTTCAACAACCTAATGACCTTGTAGGTAGCTTTATATATAGGTTGCGTTTTGCACAGGTCTTATAAAGGCTCTTACCAGAACTTGAGCTTTTTAAAATAAACTTTGTTTGTTACATGTGCTTATATAAGCTTTTATAAGTCATAAGCTTCCATAAACCCAAGCCAATTGAAATGGGCTTATTAAGGTTTATAGTTAGTTAAATTACTTAAAGAACCTTCAAATGAATTATAACGCAAAAGCTGAAAATATATCTAAACTTTTATACAATTTTACATTAATAACCTTTATTTCCAATTAATTGGCACATAATTTTATAAAATTATAAATTACATCTTCTAACTTATAATATAAGTTTGAGTTTGATCCAGCCCCAACTAGGGGTGTCCAAAAAAACCGAGGAACCAAAAGAACCAAGAATCTGCACGGCACTCCACCGGAACGGACCATATATTAGAACCATGGTACGGTTCTTGGTTCCTAAAATTCCAAAATTTCGGTTCTCGAGACAGTTCGGGTCGGAACCGTCCGGTTCTGGTACTTTCCCGAAATAACCGACTTTTATGAAAATATGTAATTTTATAGGCTTTGTTTGGGACATTGTGTACATGCAAGTATTTAGCCTTTTAAAAAAATAGAAATCCTACCTAAACCTAAAAACCCATAAACCTTAACCTTTAATCCATTGACTCCATTCAAATATTCAAACATCATTTACCAACATGAAAGTAAGTTTTTTCTAAACTGGAATATCGAAGACGCAGATACCGTGATATTGAACAATTTTATGCTACTCAAGAACAACTAACAAGAAGTTGTAGTTAACTATTGGTATTTATTGTTCATTAAATGTAATGATAAAAGTCGAGAAACAATTAACGATTATGGCATCACCGCACGATATCGTCACCACGTAGTTTATCAGAAATTTACCACCATCATTGATATATAATATTCTCAATGAGTTTGCGAATTATTTTCATGGATAATAAGTTTGCTATTATCGGATATATGTTTTTTGTTTGTTTGTAAGTCAAGTTGTGGAATATTATTAAGGTTGTCAACCTCTTTCGAAGTTCTACGAACCGAGTACCGTAATTTCACACCCATCCAAACATATTTTTTTAGACTTCGGTACTCATGGGAATTACCGAAAATTCCCGTACCAGAACCGAACCGAAAAACTTGAGACGGTTCTTGGTTTCACTTTTTCCATTTTCGGTTCTCGGTTCTTTCGGTTCTCGGTTCTTTCGGTTCTGATTCCGGTTCGGGACAGTTCCAGTACCATGGACACCCCTAGCCCCAACCCTAACTTATTCCGCTAAACAATGCCATAATGTTTAAGTGAGTAGTTTCTAATAGAGAATTTAAAAAACTTTTATTACTAGTAGTTACAGGTACGTGATATTACCTTTTTGCCCCCAAAAAGAAAATATACTGTACTTGTACTTGTTTATTATACATGTCTGAAACATTTATCCATTCATTCCCGCGCCACCACCATCACCAAAAATGTCCGTCTTCTTCCTCTCACCTCCACCCTCACTCTTCTTACCACACCACCGCTCCACCACCACAACAACCTCATGCTCCTCCGTCCAAACACTACCACCGCTGACGTCACCTCAATCATCATCATCAATTTCCTTAGTTCCAAACCCTAACATCACTCCCACTACCTCATCCTCATCACCGTGTTCACTTAACTGTCCTCATTTCGAATCGTAAGTTTGCTCATCTCTATACAATGTAGATATTAGTTTGTTACTTAGTTGTGGTTTTGATGATACAGGTGTTCGGGATGTACACACCAGGAGAATTTACACCGTCCGGTTGTTTTACAAGAGGCGGCCACGTTTTTTAAGAAGCACGGTGTATCCGATTTCACTTTCGATACTTGTAGGCGGGTATGTATATATATACATAACATTCAAATGTGTTACTACTACTTTTTTTTTTTTTTTACCTTATTATACCTTTATCTATACTTCTATATACTAAGTATTATAAACATAAAACACATTTGCTTAAAACTTAAAAACTTAAAAAACGAGTAATGTTGTTAGACTAAAATACCTCTACTTATAAAAGGTAATGCAATCTATTAAATATATACTTAATTACAATTTAAACCACTAACTTTCTTCGCTCTCACTTACTCCACGCTCATATATATACATAATAAAAAAATTGCACATACAAATTAACGTTATTATACACCGTCGCCGCTATGCGCGGGTAATCGTCTAGTACTTAATAAATGATGAATATGTTTGTGAATTTTTTTTTTAACTTATACTATTTTGTAATGGTAGCATCATCTTACAGTTATTGTATTTTAAGTCAGTTACTCTATAGTATATAAGCAGAAAGGTTATTTGCGATGAAATGTAATGTGCTTTGTTAATCCCACTGTATATCATTTAAGTTACATTTTACGAGTGTATGCAATATATTTGCGTCTTTGTGCAATTGTATGTAACATACTTTCACACTTTTGTTGCCACTTAAGTGGCCCAAAATGTGAGTGTGTTACATACAATAGTAAAAAAGTTAAGTAACTTGTTTAATGTTTACTATGGAAACAATAGGTGAAACTATGTGACGTTTTTGGTGTAAGCGACAAAAGTCAATTTACATTTCATCAATATATAAATTCGTTTCTTTCCTTGAGAAGTGCCAGAATCTTGCTTTTTTAGGGGACGTCGAATATATATTGAAAATAAAGATCATGAAGTTCATAATTGAACTGATTTTGGTTTTGTCTTAGTCTTACTCTCAGTTCTCAATATTGATGGAATTTACCTTTTGTTTTAATGGATATGTATATTTAGATAGTAACATTTGTTTAATTGCAGTGGGGATGGAGGTGCCGGGCTAAACTTGCTATACGGGGATCATCAGCTGATCCTCAGATTGGGCTATATGAAGAGGGCACACACAACGTAGTGGATATTCCTGATTGCAAAGGTCTGAACCCGTGTCTCCATATTTATTAATTTGCACTTATTACAGATTATAATTTAAAACTTAGGCAGAGGAATTGCAAATATAACTAGCTATCCACGGAACATGTATGCGTATATATAAGCAGGCAGTGTCTAATGTCATAGCCCATCGGAGAATCATCTTTAACCAGATGGCAAGATAAAGTAATGCAGAAGTGGTAAATGTACCAATATTTGTGTACTAGCATGGTTTATATATCTTTGTTAGTCCCTTCTGTACCTATGGTAGTTGATGCTAGTGCTGAATCATAAATAAATGACCTAAGAATACCATTAAAATTCTTTTTGAGCTAATTCTGGAGTTTTGCATCTTTCATCTGTGCAGCCCATCATCCAAGCATAAATGCCGCCGTGGAGCTCTTGAAAAAAGGTCTTAGATCTTCAACTCAATTCTTGTTCTGGAATGTGTATGTATTTTAGTAGACAAGATTTTTGTAACAAAAGATAATTAGGCTGATATGGCTTCTATCTTTCGAAATTTTTGTTATTTCCTGTTGCAGGTATAAAGATTCTGAATATCGAACCTTATGATGAAGATGAGCGGACTGGTTATTTGAGATATGTTCAGGTGTAAAATGCTTTCATTTTATATGGAGCTTAATAATTAGTTGTGAGTAAGTCGTATGTATATTTGCTAATTCGATGGTTATTTATAGATGGCTGTCACTACATACAACACATCTCTCCCTGCTTCTGAAAGATATAGAAGTGGTTAGTCATTACTGCTACTCGTAGTTTACAGCTGTATGTATAGCATATGTGGACTATTAGAACTACCTTGGATCATAAAGATGCAATACTCATTCTCATATTTTACAGGTAGAGTACAAGTTTCTTTAGTTTGGAACGCACGTAGTGAAACTTCGGCAAGTGCAGAAAAATTGAATGACTTAGCTACGGTACTCTAAAAATTACTCATACCATATTATATGCTTTTCTGTTATTCATAGACTAAAATTTTAAAAAATGATGATGATCTATTTTCTTATGAAATTTTACCAACTCTAATAAGTATGCATCTTTGTGGTTTGCCTTGTAGTTCTTGTGGAGAAATGGGGGGCCGAACAGTAAAGTTCATTTAATTCATTCTGTTTGGGCAAACTTCCAAACGTCTACTAACAATGTGAGTGCTGTACTTCTGTTTATGCTACTCAAGTAGTGGTTTTGGGAGAAAATTGCTTTGGAAAATGATTATCATGTTAAGACCTTACGGTCAGATAATGTAATAAGACTTTTCTGTGGTAAAAGGACTTTGTGAACTATAACAGTTGGATGATGTAGATATTTTGAATTTTAATCTAAATAGTATGTTTGTTAGTTTATTTTTTTTCGGATTTAATGACACATATATAGTAATAGCCTTATTTGGAATTAAGAATGCCAAATTGATTTTTTATGCTTAACTTGAGAATGTTGAACAATGGTCACCCTTTATAGCATTAAGGAGCAACTAATCAAATTACCTTTGTCTGGTGATGCAGGTAATTTTTGGAAATAGATGGAGACATATATTAGGAGAAAGAGATTTCTGGGAACATGTTGGTGGAATTGATGTCTATTTGGCTCCATCAAGCTTTGGCCAAGCAAACACAAGGGTAAGAAATCTATCCACAGTGGAGGTCTTTTTAGATTTCTTATAGAAACTGCATGCATCATCCTAGGTTCTGTTTCTGGTAAATTAGAATTTCAGGTATTCTTCTTTTTTAAAAGTCTTATTGGTCAGTTACCACCCAGTGCAAATCTACAGGCTTTTAACATAACTGTACTTTTCTAATCTTTTATAGTGGTTTCCTAATCAGCACTATGCATTCTATTGTGTAATGGGATTGTTTTTCGTTCTTCAGGCTTTTGATTCATTGCTTCAAAAACTACATAAATATGTCCCCCTTGGTGCATCGGTTACTGACTTATATGCTGGAGCTGGAGTCATTGGATTGTCATTAGCTTCCACAAGAAAATGCAGGAAAGACTTGTTCATATGTTTTGATTGCTTTGAAGTGGTTGTTTCATTAACTAACCGTACTTGTGCTTTACTATAAATATTTTCAGATCAGTTAGATGTGTCGAGATCAATAAAGAATCCAAGCTAGCTTTTGAGAAGACAATTGAACGGCTTCCAAGCTCCCTTGATAGCAGCATTAGTTGGCATCATGCTGACACTTCACTTGTTAGTACCAGTATTAATTTTTTTATCTCCACATTCTTATTATTGTTTAGTTTAAGCTCATGCATGCAGTAGTCTCATGATTATGTTAGTAGCAATAATTTCTTGGAGAAATTTAGTTAGCTAGAAAATAAATTCTATTATTTGTGATGAGATTAAATGTAAATGCTGCTTTATTGAATCAAGCCACGAAAACTGTATATACACTACGGGTGATCTAAATTAGTAGATTGGCAATTTTGACCCATTTACCAGTCAAAGGGTTGATTTTAATCTTTAACGGGTCAAACAGGTAAAGTGGAAAACTTGTTCAAAGGAAACCAATCAGATGGCTTGAAGTTTCGAGGTTGTAAGTCGCAAAAAGCAAATTTCTAATGCATAAAACCTCCTAAATCGTTTCATCCCAAAAAATAGAATATTATTGATTTAAATTAGGTAATATAATTTTTGCGATCATGTTTGACACGCTAAAGTGTGTCTGGTCATCCCGCATCAATAAATCCTTTTGACCTGCATCCACCTCGCTCATTTTGAGACTTGTATTAAGGTAAATTAAAGTTGTGGTCATACTTATATTGTGTTTCATCTACTGCTTCTCACAGGATCCACTTTCTTGGCTTATGGGATCAGATGTTCTCGTGGTTGATCCTCCTAGAAAGGGGCTTGACCCAGCTTTGATTGGTGCTTTAAGGGCGATTAAACAAGCAGAGCGTAAAGCCATGACTCTTGAAAGGTAGGAATAGTTATGTAATTTAGTTGTATTTTTTGTCAGTTTCACTTTTTAGAAAGTCAAGAACCTAAAGTTATGGTGTGTTTGTTTTTCTGTCACTGTAGCCCAACCGTGAATGTGAAAGATGAAAAACGACCTTGGATTTTACGAGCAAGAGAAGATTCAGTTAATATTCTAAGCAGAACCATACAAGAAGAAAGTCGGTCACTACCTCAAACACTTATTTATATAAGCTGCGGATGGGAAAGCTTTAAAGAGGTACATCGGGGTCTCATCCTTTCAGAGTAGTTGCTAAGAACTAAATTTAGTTCCACTAGTTTTCATAATCGCAAAAGTGTAGATATGCATGTGAGCTTACTTATGTACATGAATTGTATTGCAGAATTGCACGGCGTTACTCTCAAGCAAGGCTTGGCATTTGAGTAAAGCCCATGGTTTCAATTTCTTTCCTGGTACCCAGAGGTATTTCTTTTGTGTTATGTTATTTACTTTTCACTTTGTACAGTACTATGATTAAATTGAAATTATCTGGTTTTGGTTTCATAACTTTTCCATATTTGATCGTTGTTGAAATGACATATGCAGCATTGAAATATTGGCTGTATTTAAACGAGGAACTGGAGCAAGTGTCAAGAAAAAGAAATCCGGAAAGAAGAAGAAGAAAATCAAGTCTAAAATGCAATAGAAATTCCTTTAGAATGAATGACATTGTTGTCATTAGATTTTAGCTATTTTTGTGTACAACCGACTAAACAGTTCAGATCTATAAGAATTTATAATTAATATTATTTAGCTTTTTTCTGTTACCTTACTACTTTTTATCTTAACTGAAGAATCAAATATTGAAATTGAAGGGTACAATAATTACATGGATTTATTTTAAGCTCTGACAGTGCATCTTTGTCCACTGAGATTTAGCGTCTTCTTTTACTTTCATGGGACTTCTCCAAATGAGGAAAAGCACTCATAATGTTGTGGGCCCTTAAGTCTTGCCTGGTCAAGATCCCCACCAGTGGCGGAACCTAACAGGAGGAACATAGCTTCAGGTGAGTAACAAGAATCCCTAGAATTTCAATCATCTACAAACTACGTTATTACATGTATTGTGTTTTTAGAAAATAAAAAACTATGAAGGTTGATGTTTTTTGTAGTTGTGATATTGAATACTTACTGCAGGCCCATGGTGCTTTGGTAAGACGAGCATATGACGAAGCCCGACCTCCCTAAATTGTACCATAGCTTTCGCGACTGACATGGTCTCAACCACCGTATGTGGGGTTCTGTTTGTAAGTGGATGCAAGTCCACATACATGTCCATTTCTTCCTTTGTAACCGCCACCTCATCAAATTTTCCACATCTTTCTGCCACGTCAACACAAGTAATTTTCCCTGTAATTTCCCACTCTTTTGTTCTCCTTTTTTCTTTCATGAGATATTTTTTCTTCAGCGCCAACAAAAGGTGAGCTCTTAAAACAATCCCACACACTTCACTCACCTGGCCCACATGGGGTACAGTTATATTTTCCACTACAGGGAAACCATTGTGTGTAGTGTTCTGTAAAACCTCTACTATGCGACCTACTTTCTCAATTCCAGAAAGAGTGACTACTGGTGGCTTAACCGTCGCCAGGTCACCAACAGTAATGTTTCTCATCCATGGTTTAGGGTGAGCTTCCAAGAAAGGAAGCCCCTTTAAATCCAGTATGATCTCATAGATACTTTTGTTAAAACAGTCTCCAACACTTTTTGCGATTAGAAGTACAAGCATGGTTATGGGGAGTAAAAGAAGATTGTTAGTTAATTCAAGAAATATGACGCAAATTGAAACTGTCATTCTCATTGAACCTGCCATTAATGAAGCTGCCCCTAAAACTGCATACAAGCCTTGGTCAAGTTTTGTGTAAGGTTCCATTGCAATACCAAGCATTCGGCCATAGGCGGACCCCATTAGGAGTATAGGAAGGAAAAGGCCTGTTGGAACTGCGATACCAAATGTGATGACTCCCAGTATGCAATAAAGCGTGAAGTATATGACTAAAGAGATTGTATCGTATTCTGTGGAAGTGTTGATGGAAAAAATATTGCGTACTGCGTCATCATTAGTTGTGAGGAGGAGAGTTGCTAGATCATTGTAGTGCCCTTCTGGACAGTTGAATTGCTTAAAGTTGCCCATCCTTTCTGTATTAGGGCACTCTGAATTTAACAGGGATGGATCACAAGGTTTGCAGCTTACAAGGAATGGTAGTCCATATTGGCATGCAGAGGTGAATACTACAACGCTTAGACTTAATAATATCTTTGCTAATCTCCCTTTCCTGCAAGATTAACGGGTCAAGTGGGTAATTTGGTGATATTCAAAGAAATGATTCAAAAGGTTTTATGCATTAAAAATTGCAGTTTAGACTCGTATTACCCTTTCAACCCAATTGGCGCATTTCTTATAATCACTTTGTTTATAGTACTCTTAGAAGTATAACATAATTCGAATCGACCCTTTCATAAGTATATGGGTCGAAATTACCACCGTTAAGTTTTGATGTGGTTTTGGGTTTTTCTAGAGCAGCTGATCCATTTCAAACAGAGATCTGGTATATTGATTCTTGAATTAAAACAAAGCGTAAATTTATAAGAGGTGTCCAGTTGGGTGGGTTGGCTACGTGTTTGGCATGAAATCTATCATATTTGTACGAAACAAGCCGTGCCGGGCTGACCGACAGACCCTTTTGTGCCCATCTTTCTATAGATAGTGTTAATAATGGTTCTAAAAAAACTAAGTTATCACTATACTTTTTTTAAATATTTGGATGAAACAATTTAGGTGGTTTTAGGTTGTATGCATCAAACAAACTTTGCATGACTTCACCTGTTTGACCCATTTCCTTTTAGTTAAATTGACCCAATCTTACATTCATAAGTAACTGGGCCAAATTTGAGCCCTCTAGAAGTTAAGAAGGCTTACTCGTTAACGAGACTGTAGAGTCTGAGGATCTTTCGAAGGAGGTAATTGTAAAGGCTTCCTAGTACTCCACCAATAATTCCAATTACAACAACGGGAATGAGATCAACAACATGATACATAACCGATACTCCACTGACATCAAACATAATCAATCCCCCTTCACCAAAAAGCCCACAACCTCCACCTTTACAATACTCCATTGAACCTCTAAGTACTACAACCACCACTGCTGTGCTGAAAAAAGTTCTCCACAGAAGTGCACTTCTCCACCATGTTGCTACCTCCTCGAGTGCAAACAAGACACCACCTACTGGTGCGCGAAATGCAGCACATACCCCTGAGGAAGCACCATAAGTGATTATATCTCGGCGATCCCTGTCATTGTTGAAGTAACGAATCCAGGGATGTTTAATCTGGTATCCATCAGGACCACCCTGGCCTATTAATGAGGCGATACAAGCACCAATGTGGATTAGTGGTCCTTCTTTCCCAAGGTCCAGGCCTGCGGAGACGACACATACGCTTCCTATGATCTGTTATTGTAAAGAGAGATTGTCAAAACTGGTCAGCTGCTTTCAGAGATTCAGGTATAATTGTATGATACGTCTTCTGTTTCTTTTTATTAGTATTTTAATGAATGGAGAGGGAAAACTGGACGGGTTGGGTAATGGATCCAAACGGGTCTTTTATTACCTGTACAGTTGGGTTAACTCACGTCGTTTTTGTCCAAAAAATCAAAATATTTATAGATAGTGTGTTAAATAGTCTATCTGTCACGTGAAAATTGTTTGGGTCATGTCATTATGGTTTTGTTTTGTACTTTCGGTTAAACGTCCAAAATACAAAACATGGGAATCTCGGGAGCCGAACCATTATTAACAACAATTGACGAGTAGATTAAACGACTAAACATGTATTTTTATAAATGGGACCTCCCAAAATGAACACTCATGCAATCTTGGACGAATTACTATTTTTAGTGAGGCTGTGTACCCTCTCGAGAAATGAATATGAATTATTTTGTGAGTAGGCATATGCACCTTAACAAACATTGTTGTAGCACCATACATGTTGGGGGTGTCTACCCCATTAAGGTAAGCTTTGATTTCAGGAGCGCCAGGCCCAGCTGCTGTAGGTGCAAAAAAGGCACATAGAACAGTTGCAACAAGTGTCAAAAGAAAGTTGACCCCGGCCATGAAGAAGAACCCCATCATGTATCTGTGTCCACCGTTAATAATTAAAACAAACCGATGTTATCCTGATGAAAAACTTAAGCTAAAAAGGTAATGGGTCAAACAGTTAAAAATATCTAAAAAGGATTTTCTAATGCATACAATGTTTGAAATCGTTTTATCAAAAGAATATGTTTTTCACATAATGATAATGCGGAGTGTTATTCTAATCATATTTGGACACTTATTGTTTTTACGATAATTGGGAAAAAGTTTTTTAAGTTAACCCAACCCAACATACCCGTTTTGACCCGAATAAAAATTACCTTTAAGACACTTGGCCGTTACCCAACCCTTCCGACCCGTCCATTTTACCGTCTGGTATTTGGTAGAGTGCAAGTTGATGACAAACCTCTTTTTCTGTATATAGTGGAACACAGCTAGGAGTTTGTAGCCTGCAATGTTTTCAACTGCAAGATTGATGAGAGTGGCTATTATACCAGTTAATAGCCCAACAAGCAAAGCCTGAAACCATTTCAAGAATGTATATTGCAACAATTGGCCTTTTGTTTTACTCCTCCAATCATCTTTGAAAAGATCATTCTCGTTGATCCTGGAAACAAGAAGAAAAACAGGTTTTTATTGCTTTCCATCTAACTGTGTGTTCATAATTTTGATATATTTTCAAAAGTTTGCATGTTTGGGATGAAAGTGGTATTTAAACTTACTCATAGTCCAAGCTTTCAATATTAGAAACTTTGGCACCAATGATGGCCTGTGGGCTAGCAGAAAGGGTACGATTTCTCTTGAGTAGTGGCTCGTGGAAATAATTGTTCTTCGATTCTTTTTCTTGTTTTATAGTTTGTCCTTCCATATGGTAAGTAGTTTCTGACTCTGCCAAGTGATCCGACTCTTCCATCTGATTAAATGCAGAGCAGACTCTTCCTAATCACTAGTCGTCCTCTGCAGTAAACAGAGTAACGTGTATCTGTGTGTGTGTGTATTACTTATTATGTGTTGTTCTAATGGAATATGCTTAAAGAAGAAACTTAGTTTATGTGATAGGAACGGTTGGTTTGAATAGATGCAGCATTCCTTTTCAAACGTTGGACAATAGTAAGAAGTTATTGAGATAGGTGATGGCTGCAGGAAATATAAGACAAAGAGTTGGGGTCCAGGTGGACAAGTTGATTATGATTTGGATGGAACAATAAGCAAACACAAAAATTCCTGCTATACCATATGTCTAAATAGGTTAAATTGACTACCTTAAAGACACGCCTTTATTTTTGTGATCACATAAGCACTTTTTAGGCTCTTGTGTTATTAGTTTAATTTGTAAGCCGTTCTTTTTCTGTTTTGCTATTTAATAGAACTTTGTATAATATTAATTGGAAAATGATCTAGCATTTTCTTTTTCCTGAAGGGTTGATATGTAATCACACTATCACTATGGATCAGCAGATCCGCTATTCACTATGGCTGTGAAAAGTGATTACATGAGATAAGTATGTTAGCAACTTTGGATAATCAAATTTGTTGTAGAGATTAGTGTATATTTTACGAATGTTAGTAGCTCCTTTGACACCATAGGCTTAAAGTTTGTTAAGGCTTTGTACATTAAACATAGAACATATATGGTGCAAATAATATCCAAGTTACTTGTTGCAGACAGAAAGACGTTATTACAATTTCAACCCGCTTACATCATGCAAAGCGTATATGCTCCTAACATCACATCATATATAGTTCCTATACTTGAGGAGCCGTTGGGATTGCGCCACATATGCTTTGAGCAGCTAACTACTCTCTTGTTTTTTTGCGGGTAGAAATTGCATTTAAATAAAAATAAATTTAAGTCAAGGAAATGGCAATGATTCTAACCCGTGAAAAGCATGAGAATAAAGAAAGAGGGAAATGTTGTATGAGTTCTATAAGTTATTGAATAAATAATAGTTGTTGTTTATAACTTGACCATATGAGTGCAATACCCCACTGTTTGCAATAAAGAAAGCATGTATTAGATGGACAGTTGCTTGAATTGTGCTTATAATGCTTATTCTTTTAATATAAGGTCTTAATATCATGATATCAAATATTTTGTTCATAAGCAGGAAGATCAGTGACAATGATACCAGATTGTGATATCCTTAAGGGTGCATTTGGTATAAGTTTCGGAATCACAATTGGTATATGTTTCATTGTAGGGTAGAATGATTACATGGAATGGATCTAAACCAACCTCTTGTGAGTGGTATGGATTATGGAAATTATTAAGGAATGAGCCCATTACTTGAAACCGGCCCATATATGTCAACCAAACATGTACAATCATAGTCATCATCATTCCCTCTTTCCCATACCTCCCAACCAAACGCACTCTAAATATATAGTGCACTACACACACAAATACGTCTATGTGTGTTTCTTATGCAAATAAATTACCGCATATAGACATGTGTTAAATGAGATAAAATAATAGTGAGGTAAGCGAATCACGGAGGTGTGATCCTTAGACCGGGCGTTATGATGTAGGTGACCCGTGGGTGGTGGCACCACCACCGTGCGCCGTCGCCATTATAGCCATGCATATATCGCGCGTGAAGGAGGCAAAATGAGGTCGGTTAGGTGGTGCAAACCGCCTAACGAAATGCACTCTTTCTTTTTGTTTATGTGTGTGTTGGGGGTATATTCTAGGATGTGTTTGTATTAAGTGGGTTTTTTTTAGTTTGGTTAGGTGATCACCACTTCGGCTGTTATGTGGTGGGTTAAGTGATGTGTTGAAAAGGTGATGTGAAAATCAGAAATATTTGAGGCTGAAAAGTATTCCCCGATCTACTGTGACATTAGCACCCTGTATCTACTTGATCCATTTGGGTTCAGTTCTATCTACGGGTTTAAATGAGCCGACAGGAGCCCATTAAAGCTTGAGCCCAGCTCGTTTCAAATTCATAAAACTT
This sequence comes from Chrysanthemum lavandulifolium, assembly GCA_022545495.1. Classification (NCBI taxonomy): domain Eukaryota; kingdom Viridiplantae; phylum Streptophyta; class Magnoliopsida; order Asterales; family Asteraceae; genus Chrysanthemum; species Chrysanthemum lavandulifolium. The sequence continues at coordinate 89,613,424 of CM040245.1, read as the reverse complement.
AAGCTCGAGCTTGGCTCGTTTCGAGCCTTATGTTTTTAGCTTGAGCTCGACTCGTGACATATCATACAAGCTCGAACTCAGCTCAAGATCGATTCGTCTATATGATTGGCCTAAACGAACTTGAACTTGACACTAGCTCGACTGGTTGAGCACAAGAGACTCGAGCTCATTTATTTATTTTGAGCTCGTCTATATATGTATACATATAAGTCTATATACGGCAGGTGTGACTGTGTGAGCCTAATCGAGCTTTGGGTATAATGTTCGGGCTCAACTCGAGCTTTAACTAAGCCGTTCCTGATTAGCTCACGAGTCGGTCCAGAGCAGAACTTCCATCATCAGGAACAGATATTCATTAGAACTCTTAAATGAATAGTCCTTGTACACAAAAAAACAACATGTACCAAAGATATACCACATACAATCTAGGTGAATTTGACCAGTTACAAGATAAAACAATACGACGCATGTATATTAATTTCTAGACTTCAAATATATGCCGTACATCTTATGGTCACAACATATTTTACAAAGGACGACTTGCAGGAATCAAAAGCGGTTCTCTTAGGCAAAAGGGATTCCTGACTCAGTTTAGAGGGCTGTCATTAGGCATTTCCCAGTTATCATTATCGTCTTCCCTCTTCTTGTTCACACCTTCCACCTTATCATCATTTGGGTTCCTGAATGGGGTACGTCTGTTTATTCCAATACAAAACCAGCTTCCGTTAGACTATATTTTCAAATGGCAGGTACAATACATAATTATAGAGTTGCAAAATATTTGTTACAACAGTTCTAGTATGTACGTAACCAATCAACCTAATATAGCAAAAAAGTAGGTACGCAGCTGGATAGAATCAGACATATTTGACGAAGGCAGTAGTATTATGGGTACCACCTTCATCAAAATATTAAGGTAACAAGTGTCTGGTTACAATCTTCCAATGTTCGTGTTTATAATGCATCATTTCAAATATAAAACTATTTCGTGCTAAAAGAAAAAAAGGGTCTTGCAATCCAAACATCGACATGTAGATATATAGTCTACGTAATTTGTGGTCCAACTATTGATAGATTTATGAAGAGTTTCAATCAAAGGAGTGCACCTTATGTTATGTTATCCAAAAATATAAATGTATACCAATTTGAATTCTAGTACAGCAATTATTTATTATCGATTACATAAAGTCAAATTGTCATATTTGAAATTAACTCATTTCAGTTCTTGATCTGAAATTAACAATATGACCCTCAAATCAATGTCCTCCTTATTTTGCACTCATAGTGGCAACACAATGAGTTTCTAGCCTATCAACTGACTAGACAACAATATGTTACTCCCGTCATCTCCTCACGCCCCATTTATCTTACATATATCAACATAATTTGACCATTCCACCCCTGAGACCAAAATCTGCATCCTTTATGAAAACCTACCTGATAAAAATGTCCAAAACCAAAAACATAGCTTTCTCATAACATCTTCCTTTACATGAATCCAATTCATTTCCAGCAGATGCTAAACCGCGCCAAAACTGTATACTCTCTCAGGGGGTGTTTGTGTTAGCTTATTAACCAAGCTTATGAGCTTGTACAAGTTTAAAAACCCTCGTAAGCCCGCTTTTTTCGAGCTTATATGCTTATCTAGTTGAGCTTATGCCCTTAAATAAGTTATAAGTTCAACTTGATATGCTCATAAGCCGGAAAAGATTGGCGGTAGAAATTCACAAATCTACCGTGAATACTACTCCCACTTTTACCGATGAGGGATTCCGCCCTCGTGCGCTTTTCTAAATTTCACAAAGCTCGGTAAATAAGCTAACAAAACACCCCCATAGACAGTATACAAAGGAAAATTAACCCTACATAATCCACTTATAAGTCCATTTCAGACAATTGCGTACTAGATTAGCAATTAGTCAATTACCCTTCTAATATCCGACGGCCTAGACTCTCAACGGATGACGTTTTTCCTGTTCAGGTTTACCCTTAAACCTTACGCTGGGTGGGCGAGTCTTTGGGTTAAATGTACGCAGCCCAACTGGGTTATTCCCGTGACCCTTTCCGAATCCTTTCGGTGGCCACCCCTTGGTGTTTATATAGGGAGGTTTGAACCGAGGAACTATATTCTAAAGACACCACGACGCCATACCACTAGGTCACCTTGGTGGTGATTCTCCGATGGCCTAAACTAAGGTACTATTTGAAAAAGTACTTAATCTAGTAAGCCAGTAAGGATTTGTTTGTTACAAACTTAATCCAGAGGCATGATTTACCAAAAAAATTTACGAAATTTACATAATTATTCAGCATACAAAACAAACTAACAATTGTTTATCTACAAACTACACATACAGACACCACCATATCTAAAGAGAAATTAATACGGCGTAACTAAAAAAAAAAAAGCCCTTACTCAGTTCTCAAGTTTTTTTAGCAAGGAAAAGTAAAGAAATAGGAAGTAAACATTTTCCGGCCCAATTTTGGGAGGAAAACATTTTACTTCAAAATCAACCAAATCACCCCTTTTCGTCCTTTTCTGTTCTTCCTTAAGTGATACTCGAGTACACAACTATAATCATATTAAAATATATAAAAATGACAACTAAGTACCTCCTTCGGTTACGTTTCGCAGCTTCACGATGTTTCCGTTTCTTCTCCTCCTGTTTATTCTCAAAATACCTCCTCCTCTTACACTCCTGAATGACACCCGCCTTCATAACCTCCCTCCTAAACCTCCCAAGCAGCTTCTCCTCAGGTTCATTATCTTCCACTATCACCTGCACGTTATACGCTGACCTGAAATACAAAGTATTCGCGTATGCTAATGAAGGACACACCACTGACATCAGCTGCTCATTTGAACTTGATGATGACGTGGCGGTGAGTGGGGTGAAAGTGGTGTCTTTGTCTTTGTGGGTAGAAGGGTCTTTTGAGAGAGATATGTTTGAAGGGGGTTGTGGTGGGGGGATGGAGGGTTTGGGTTTGAAGGGTGTGAAGATTGAGAGGAAGTTGAGTAATGGTGAGGATGCCATTGGTGGTGATACCGTTTGGATATGACTGAGTGAGCGAGTGCTTTTTATTGAGATGATAAGATTGAGTTATGTGGATAAGTGGATTAGCTTATTGGGCTTTATCTATTATGGATTATTGGGAATTTATAAGCCTAGTTTTTTTTAACAAATTTATAAGCCTAGTTGGCCCGTATGATAATCTCAGCAGGTGAAAAAAAAAAAACGAAAACCGATCCGATTCTGAAAAAAAACAAAAACCGGTTTCCCTAAAAACCGGTTTATTTTTAACCGAACCGCCGGATTTAGAACCGGTTTCTATTTTTTCCTAACGCCTAGTTTAAACCGATTTCTTTTACCGTTGAAACAGCTGTTAACAGTAATATGACAATTTTTTTTTCCTTAAGTGACTATATGACACCTTATTAGTACTATATAAGCGGGTTAAGTGTTGAGGTTACATCACACTTTTAAAAATGCAAAAATGCTCTCAAAAATGGCATCCAGGTGTGGGCAATCTCAAACTTTCGTTGGGAGTTCGTCAACCAATCTTGCGGTGGTTTCTATCAAAGAGACGAATAGAAACCTGAAGATTTGGGCAAACTTCGATTTGTGTGATGTCAGACAATTCGAAAAAACCGAGATGTAAGAAATGTGGGGTTTTTTCAAACATGACGGGAATACTACGTTGAGAAATCATATGTCGAAAAGTTGTCCCGCGGAAGAAATAGCGTTTGGTATGTCCCAACCTCTTGACGAAGACAAAATACGCTTCAACCAAGACGATTAATTAAAGACGAAGACGTTATTTATGTTACTCCAATGTTATTCAAGAAGACGATGTATTCCTTTTATGTATTCAATAAATAATTTGATGTTTGATGTTTAAATATGGTTAGTGTTTGTGTATTGTTATATATTACAGTTATATACTTATATATAGTTAAAAAAATTACTTTTAAAAATTTGGCCCAACCCACTGCCCAGCCCAAACTAAAACTAAAAACAGGTTTTCTGAACCGGTTTACTGAAAACTGGTGCCAAACCGGTTATTACCGGTTGGGGTTTTTTTTGCCAAAACCGGTTTGAGGGAAAACCGGTTTTTGACTTGTTGACTCGAATCGAAGCCGGTTCGGTTTAAGGGAAAAAACCGGATTGTGCTCCTCTACCTTAGAGTGCTTGGTGTGGGGAGAACAAATAACACGATATTCGTCTGTAACACCCCCAGTCTCGGATAGTAGCGGAAGCTAAATAAGGGTATTACTTCATAGCACAAAGTACAAGTACAGAAAACGACTCTAAATGAGAAGTTTTGAAAATAAATTATCATTCGATTTATAATAATATCAGAGTTTACAAACAAGGACCCATATGTTTTGTAATGTACATAATAAGTTTTTAAGCTTTATCGAATGATAATCATATGCAAAGTCTTCAATTTTTTTCTGTGCGCCTTCAGTGCGTATCAGCTTATACCTTAAGGCTTGAGGACCTGAGATAAAACATGCTAAAAAATCAACACAGTGGTTGAATGAATTAATAGGTTTATAGTAATTGACAATAAATTTTTAGAGTTTTAGTAATAATTGCAAGGTATTCAATTATTATTCAAATAGTTATTATTACTCTAAACTCATGGCATTCAAAACTGACTATATATATCAAACGAGGTGGAAATTCCCGCCGCGTTGCGGCGGGACTTGTCGGTATACTTTAGGCCTTTAGTTTGTGCCGGTAGTTGATGAATCTGTTAACAACGTTTATTGTTACGTGGAAAATGCAAAATATACAAACCGAAAAAAAAATAAAAAAAAAATAGCAAGTGGCTTGACCCGTACCCACTTGATCCAATTACACTAACATAACCTGACCCAATTAGTCTCGCAAAACTATTTAACCGGATCTTAATGAACAATAACTTCATCGTTTGTCAACACAACACGTATGTATATACGTGTTCCACAGAAACACAGGTACAAAACACGTATCTCTATCTTCTTCTTCATATATTTTGGTCTTTAGTGGTTTCTTACCTCTACCGGCTTTTCTAGCAGCGGCCAACTACTCTGTGACGGATTTAAAAGTGTGATCAATCAGGTGTGTGATTATGTTTAGGTTTATGGGTGAACTTTAGGGTTTAAATAAGGTTTTTGTTTCGGCTTTTGGTTGTTTTAGTTGTTGAAATACCTCCTTCTAGTATATGTTGTTTACTGTCACCTGGAAAAAATGGCGTCCAAGTTCCCGTTGCTTGATCAGATTGGCACCAGAAGAATGAATAAGGTCTTGTCTGCTGTGTTTGCGCGAGAGCAAGAATCGTATACGTGGGATGAAAAAGATTATGATACTCGTATTAAGGAGGTCGAAGCTCGTGTTCATCATAGGCACGCAATTATCTTGGAGTTATTAAAGTTTGGTAGGAATGACATGCTCAATGAGGTGTTGGATGCGTTGAGGTTTGCAGAGCAAGAAGATTTTCGCGAATTGGGGTTTCTGGTTGAAAGATGCCATGTGACTCATGGTCGTGCTTCTGAAAAATCAAGGATGTTGAAGAAGCTCAGTCGTTTATAATACGATTGCCGATGTTTGATCTTTTGTAGCTTGGAAGGTGTGAATGAGAAGTCTGTTTTGGAGTAAGTCTAGGCTTGTTAGACTGATGATACGTTGTGTATGTTGGATGTTTGTAGTAGTTAGTGAATGTGTAAAGTCGTTTGTATATCTTTCATAGTATGTTGTTTACGATGTTATGAATATAAATGCTAGGTTTGATTTTTATTAGTATTATGTTTATAGTCGTACGAGGGTCAATGTAGGTTTGATAATTTTAGTTTACGCACGTTTGATGTTGTTGAATCACTTTTATGAGTATTATGTGTATCTAAGTGATGCTTTGTTTTTCAATGTGGATTGTGGACGAAATCAGGTTTTGAATGTTCTTACTCGTGACCAATCGGTTGAATAATGTCGGTCGTCCTTAGGGCGATAAAGGTTAGTGAAATGAATGCAAAGGTGTTTCCGTTTCATTGTTTTTTTTTCTTTTTTTGGTTGGCTTTTGGTTGAGACATACTAATGGCTACTAGACTATATCAGAATTTGTGATATGTTAATCACTTCAAGTTAGATTGCACTAAATCTTTTATATTCGCTGCAAATAACAACTGTTTTCTCTTAGTTTTTTTTCTTCTTTAATGAATGCCTTTGTTGTACGTTATTTGAATTGTGTTATTGTAGTCATAATTTTCCGGGTTTGTTATTGGAATTCTGTGAATGCATAAATAGAGTAATTCTTTCATTATTAAAATCATAGCAACGTAGCACAACTTAGTCTTACATAAGATGTTTGCACTACATGAGTTGTTTACACACATAGTTGGTATACTTTATTTAGCATATTACATCGGGACAACGCTTGTATATTCACATTCGCCAAACTAGATCGCAAAATGTAATTCTCTTTCTGTGTTTCAGATCTCAAGAGCTGCAGCTGTAGTCTTTACTGTTAATACAAATAAGCCATAAAAACGTTTATTTATATTTTACGATCTTCTAGTATTTTGTAGATAACAAACGTAAAATCATTTTAACGAAACAAATAAAATACGTAAATGGTTTGAGCCAATAGTTTACTAACACACTTACATTTTCATATAAAACACTAAACAAGTAATATTGTTTACATCTTATAGAATTGCATGTGTATAACAACTAGTGTTTACATAATATGGAAATGTGCATATTTGTATTGTAATGGGTAATGTAATGGGTAAAAATCTAAGTCCTTAACCCATTGACTAGATAAATTGAATATTGTTGGGTAAAACCCAAAGTCCATGACCCATACCCATGGAGCTTGGTCCATAACCCATGACCTATTGCATGACATCATGCATGAACTCATGTTGGGTATTATCCATGATCCATGACCCAATACCCATGACCCAATGTCTAGATACATTGCATCTTATTAGGTATCCATAATTCATTACCCATAACCCATAACCCGGTTTGCAACCCAAAATCCGGACTTAAGTCGACCCAATGCGGATCCTTGATTGCACTAACCGATCCTCCGGGATGGATCTATGGAACCGTGGAACGATGAGAAATTTGCCTATAAATAGTGAGCCATTTCTCACTTGCTACTCACTCCTTTTACACATACTCTCTCTTAGTATTGTAACATCTCTAACCTCAGATCCAAAGGATCTTTCTATGTAGTTTTGTGTTTGTGTGATTCTCTAGGTTCCTCTTAAAGGCGAGATCACCACCTCTTGAAGTCGTGCAAGCTCAAGTCCATGAGTTTCCAAGCTTCGTCATCATCAAGACTACTGAAGTTATCTTGTTGATAGTTCTTTCCTCCCTCCTTAGAAGTGTTGTGTTGAAGGCATTAGTGAAAGGTGCCAAAGGGTCAAGTCGAAGGCATTAGTGAAAGGTGTCGAAGGTTCGTGTCAAAGGCATTAGTGAAAGGTGCCAAGGGAGTACATTCGATGTGGTGCATCGATGTACAAGATAGATAGTTTGGGTTAAAAGATATTGATATCCTTAAGATATTGTAATAAGGAGCGTGTCTCCTTTGGGGTAGTCGTGTAGTGGTGTAGTGTTGGGTAGTAGTTCCTCCTTTGTAATGGAACTCGGTATCTAGCCTTATACCGGATAAAGTGTAGGCGACGTTGTGATAGGTTTGGTTCTACCTCGTGGAAGAACCCGATGTCTAGCCTTGTACCGGATAAAGAGTAGGCGACGTTGTGAAGGCTTCTCCGCCACATTAAGGAGCTTGTGTTGTGTAGTGCTTACGAACTCTCGAGTGGGGAACTCGGGGAGTGGAGTAGGGCACTGGAGGTGTCCTTGTAGCCGAACCACTATAAATACTCGTGTCGTGGTTTTGTGTTTCCTTACTCTTTATCTTTGCATTACTTATTTATATGTTTATCTATCATCATCCAACACGCACATTAAATAGATTGACACAAGTCGATCTAAATAGTTTAAAACTAAGTTTTAATCAGCAAAACTATTTAACCCCCCCCCCTTCTAGTTTTCCACATTTACTTTTATATCTGCTTTGCGGCTTCATTCGATAATGCTTTTGCAGGTTGCATTTGTGAACTTTTCGACTGGGCTGCATACTTAAAGTAAACAAAACAAATGATGAGCTAAGTTTATTACTAATTCGGGTCTCAGATGTTTGTATAATTAATAAACTGTAAATGTTGTGATTTTTTGGCTATCATTTTACTATTTGTTGGCAAAGTTAGGTGAATATGAGAGGTTTAGAACCCTTTGCAGTGTCTGAAAAAGTCTCTTTCCTATTCAGCTTGTGTTGATTCCCTACACCTTTATTTTCATCCATGGAAAACTAATGCATGTCATTATTTTTTGTTTGTTGGTATGCCTATTTAACAGACGGCTTGCTTCTAATTTTATTTGTATCTGCAGCTGCAATTTAACTTCTAGAAATAACATAGGAGAATGGTAAGACTTTCTAAATGTGATGAGCTCAAAGTTGAGGCAAATTCCTCTAGCTGGACAGTTATGATGGTTTTATACTGTCGTAAATCTAGAAGTGAGGATCTAAAATTAGGTCAGCAAATTTACGGCATTTGTGGAAAGATGCTTGAGCTGGTTCGCGAAAGAGATGCTTGAGCTGGTTCGCGAAAGAGATGCTTTGATTGGTGAGCTAGAAAGTGTCGGCAAAAATGTGCCTCAGAAAACGGTTGAGTTTTTTAGGATAGTTCAAAAGAAAGACAATGAAAAAATGTTGGAGTTGCAGATTATGGCAAGGAAGCTTGAGCTGAGTGCGCGTGATAAGGATTTGTTTACTGAGAGACTTACTGGTCTTTTGTCGTTGTAATTGCAAGGGTTTAACATTGTGGAAATTGTGTCAGTCTAATGAAGTTGCAGTTTCTTATGGTTTGCCACCTGTTAGTAGTTTGTAGGTGTATGGTGATGTGATGGTATTTGTATTTAAAATTAAGTGGCCTGTAGCATGCAACCTATTTTCATATAACTTGTTTGTAAGATATTTTGTTCAATAAAAAGAGTTTTCCATGTAGTAATAATTTTGTGAACTAACTTTTTTGTAGGCTAGTGTGACTGACCTATTTTGTGTTGCTTCCTGGCTTTGTGAACGACTGCTTGCTGTTTCTCTTTTGATGCAGGTGTTTTGAGAGTACCTATTTTTATTTACAGTTGGTTGTTTAGGTCATCGTATGTGCTAAGCATATTTTGAGTAAAGTAAACGTTGTTAAAATAAATGTTGTTACCTCGCTCCTGTTCTTGTTGCAGAGCTGGTACTGCATCTATTTTTTTATCTTTAAAAACAACATCAAGAATGAATTCAGTTGTTCTGCCAGTTGATAAAAATGTTGCTGTTGTTTCGCATATATTTTTCCCCTGTTACAATATCAACATGTAAGAAAATATGAAAGTATTACTGTCATTTGCCTCAACTTACTGCAATTCATTAACCCAAAGAAGTATCTAAAAAATGAATGAAGAACCCAAAAAAGCCACGATTTTGAATTACCTAGTCAGTTGAATGTGTATGTGGATTATTGTAGCGTTATCATCATTACATGCACCACTTAACAATCACCTCATCAGTTGCAAGTGTATGTAGATTAGTGTAACATTATCAACATTACCTATACCAGTTAACGCATATAGTCGTTTATGTGTGTTACCTCGTGTATAGAGAATCGACGGCAAAACTAATCGCAAACAACATATGCATGGTTACGGTCGCAAGACAATTTGCAATAGCAATAGGTAGCCATCATAAAACATTCAGAGTATATACTGTTAATACAAATAAATCATAAAAACGTTTATTCATATTTAGCGATCTCTTTGTGTTTTGTTGATAACAAATATAAAGTTATCATAAGTAAAATTATAAGGATACATGTTATTTTTGTAAAGCATTTACATATATAGTCATTTAACATAAACTGTTGTAATAATTCATTTGTTGTAATAGTTTATTAGGATGGGTAAAAACCATAACCCATGACCCATACCCATGGAGCTAACCCATGACCCATTGACTAGATACATTGCATCTTCTAGATACATTGTATCTATTTGGATACCCATGGACCAAAGTCTATGACCCATGACCCATGATCCATGACCCATAACCCATTTAGGGGGAGCGTCCTACGGATCCCCCAGTTTACACTGGACGGATCCCTCATGTAAGGGATCCGTGGGATCCGGGGAACAATAGTGAATTTTTTTGCCAATAAATAGTGAGCCATTTCTTCATTGTAACTCACTCCTCTTCTTACAAACTCTCTCAGATACTATTTCTCTCTTCTAATCTCAGATCTCTTGATCTATATAGTAGTTCTTCTTTCTTTTGTTGTGATTCTCATATAGGTCCTTCTCTAAGGCGAGATCACGAGATTCTACAAGTCATGTAAGCAAGGGGTCCTTGATTGATTTGTTCATTCACAAAATTTCTGTAGCAAGATCTTGTATTTCATATTTCACATAGTTGTTGTGTTATAGTTATGTCGGTTTGGTCCTCCGTGTTAAGGACTCGGTATCTAGCTTTGTACCGAAAAAAGTTTAAGCGACGTTGTGAAGGCTTCTCCGCCAAGTTGAAGGAGTTTGTTGATGATGAGTGTCTAAATACTCATCATTTTTGTATAATATAAACTGCAAAATTATCTGAAAACACTCAGAAACACATCAAAATGATAAAAATATCACAAACAAGTGTTTTATATGTTTTAAATGCAAAAACATCAAAATCTGATGAAAAACGTATCAAGTTTGCATAATTGGCAGTTTTAGTCCCCCAAGTTACAAAAATTGTCAAATCTAGTCCCTGGTCATTCCAAAACTTGTAAAATATCATTTTAGGTCCTTGGGATTCACAAGTTGTTCAAAATAATCCTTTGATGATTAAAATCACAAAATTACAACTTTGGTCCCTCAAGTTTGCAAAAGTGTCAAAATTAGTCCCTAAGGTTTTAAAAATAAGAAAATAATCAAAATAAACCTTATACTATTTATAAATGGCAAAATTGGTCCTTTATGATAAGTTTAGAGAGAAATTACAAGTTTGGTCCTTGGAGTTTGAAAATTGTCAAAAATGGTCCCTGGACATTTTAAAAATGGAAAATAATCAACCTTGGTCCTTGTACTATTCAAGTTTGGCAGTTTTGGTCCTTATAAAAACCTTTGGATGATTGGCAGGTTCAACCTTCATCTTTGGCAGATTTACACAAATGGTCCTTGTAATTAAATAAGCCAATTAGACCCTTTTTGTATTTAGAACCCCTGCCAACCCAAATAGAACCCTGTCTAAACCTATGACCCCCCCCATTTTGGACCCCTGTTTATTATACACTCTGTTCAAAATAAGTCAAAGGCGCCAAACCGTATCTCAGTAGTAACTGCTCTCCATCACTTTGAAATCCAATACCAGAGCTGTTTTCTCCTTTCCACCTCATCCCTTTCACCTTTCCAGCTATCCACCAACTCCCTAAACACCTCCACATCCAACAAATCTCATTAATGCTAATAACCTGCTCTTTGAAAATTGGCGCCAAATTTGCCAAATGGCAAAACTGATTATCTGGTTCAAATCAATGGTCAAGATGAAGTGGGATATGTTCAAATGTCGACAAGGAACCTAAAGGATTAATATAAATGAGAAAAGAAGCAGAAGAGAAGACCAAGTAGAGTAGTTTAGTTTTAGTTATGTCGTTTTAATAAATTTAAAATTTCCAGTGTTCAATTAAGTTTCAAAGTACTCCATTATGTAATTTAAGTGTTTTATAAACCTTTGTCAGTGTTTAAATTCAAGTTCGAATCACTTTTATGCAATTTGCAATTTCAAAAATTCAAGTTCATGTGGATGATGTTTGTATTTGATGTTATGCAATTATAAGCCTGTATAAACTCACATATAAGCTTTTATAAGCTCATTTTAGCTTACTATTTACTCAGAAACTCATGTACTCAGATTTTACACTCAAAACTCAATTCAGTCAAACTCAGTCAACTGATAATGCTTGAAAAAGGAATGGGTTGAATTTAGCTTGTCCTGGATTGGTTAAGGGTGTTGGAAAGATTAGTTTAGTTTTCTAGTAACATGCCATAGTGGAAAGACAGATTGTAAGTCAAAAGTATTCTCAATTTTTTTAGCTTATATATCTAGTATAGTTTAAATTTAGTAGTTTAATTATTGCATTCATTACTGTCACTAATGTTTAAGTATTGTTATTATAGCTTAATTTATGTTAATCTAAGTCCTTTGAATCTAGTTTATGGTATAGTATAGCCTGAATGTGAGTTTTGATTTGCTTCATTCACAATAAGGGGTGTTTGGCTTAATCTGCAACTGAGTTAGAGAATAAATCGAAGTGAAATTTGCTTGTTCTAGCTCTCTTTAGGCATAAATGATCTATTTTGGGTTATATTTTACATCTCATACTAGTTAAAAGTCAAATTAATCTTTATTCCAAATCTGCGAGACACCTTTGTTGAGATTTTGGAGTACAAATCTTAGCTAGGTAACTTATAACTTGTTACAAGAGCTTAATCTTATCCTATAATAGCTTAATATATCATATCAAGACAAGAGAATAGATCCTAAGTTCAATAAAGTCAAACTTGCGCTTTAATAAAAGTCAAAATGTTATCTCGCACGGTTGTGCGAGACCTTATTCAAAAGCTCACAGAGAGCTTATAAATGAGCTTTAATTTGTGTAAATTAGCTTTTTGAATAGCTGAACTGGTCAACTAGTTAGTCCCATTCTTAGTTTTCATTTTCTAACTTATTTAGTGCTTATTTCCATATCTTATTTTGAACACCTCTTTTGTAAAGCTGCCCTGTGCACCAGATAGATACCTAGTTCCATAAGCTCACACAGAGCTTACTAATTAGCTTTAGCCTGTGCAAATTAGGTTTTTGAGCAGCCAACCTAGCTAACTTAAAGTTACAAGCTTAAAATTCCAACTTGCAGCTTATTCAATAAGCCTGTTCATGGCTTTTGTTTTTGTCCATTTTCTGTGAACATCAGCTATTCATGGTTTTTTCAGTTTCTTCATAAGCTTCTACCAAGCTTAATAGTGTAAGCCAATCTTTGTAATCTAGTTTTTTGGATAGCTCATCAGGTCTACTAGGCATTCCAAGTGTTCATTTTCATTTTATAGCTTATTCATGTGCTTAAAATTAAGGTAGAAGGTGCCTAGTTAATCCAACAGTGACCTATGCAAAACAGTGGTGATTAGTGCTTATTATTAGCTTATTCAGTGCTTATTAGTAGTGATAGTACTTATTCAGTTGTCATTATCAGCTTATTACCAATTGTTTAGCTTATTTCAGTTACATCTTGCTTATTTTCTAACTTATTAGCTAAATTAGCTTAACCTTGTGCTTATTACAAAATTTGCACCACTGTTAGAAACCTTAAGCTGAATCTAGCTTATTAGAAGTTTTCATAAAAAGTTTCAGTTTTATAAAGTGCTTATTTTAGTGTATTTAATCAGTTTAAAAAGAAAAATTTCAAAAATAAAATGTTTGGCAAAAAGGGGAGGTCAAGGTTCGAACATGCGACCTCCCCCTTGATAGAGTGATAGAAGTGTACCTGTAAACCAGTTGCCCTTGGGACTTTCTTGGTTTAAGTTTGCAACATCTAATACTTAAGGGTGTGTTCCAGTTAAGCTTATTAACCTTTGCTTATTTTTAACAGCTTATTCGTATAAGCTGTTGTTCCCATTTTATTTTTCATAGGTCCATAAAATCATCTAGTATTTTTACAAAAAGTTTCAGATTTTTCTACTTAGTTTTAGTATTTTTTTAACATTTAATTAGTGTAAAAACTTATTTAAATCATAATAAAAAATATAAAAGTCAAAAAAATATAAATCTTTTTTCTAAAATTTTCTTTTATCATATATTTTGTAAGAAAATTGATTTTACACTTGTAGGCCTTTTATTTCATAAATTTTACGTTTTGCTTGCGCTCAAGCCCATTTTCGTAAATAACGCTGCGTTTCCGCTTTTAAATAACGTTTTAAGTAATTTAAGTTTACGTTTTAGTTAAAATATTTTATTTAAGATATTTTATTTCATAAAATCACAAAAACATCATTGTAAAAATAGTGATAGCGTTTATTTAATAGATTTTAACTTTTTAATTTTCTTAATTTGCATTTAAGTCGCTGTAATTTGTAAATCTTTTCTTTAGGTATAATTTTCCATCAATACCCTTACTGATCACTATCCTTAGTGATCATTCTATCATCTGAAGTTGTTTAAACACCAATTCATCCTCCGTGGGACTTAACGACCTAGGAATCCACTATATTCCTCTGATCTTAATTGAATTTGTGTTTTAAGCAGTTTTAAGTCTGTTACGGTTAACCATTCACAAGTGGTTAGCTTGTGTGATTAGACTTGATTGTTTAGCACAAGATCAGTTGACATAGTGCTTGAACTCTCGAGTAGGTGACTCGGGGAGTGGAGTAGGGCAAGGAAGGTGTCCTTGTAGCCGAACCACTATAAATCGGTTGTGTCATTTCTATCCTTACTTTACTTGCTTTCATTACTTATTGATCTATACTTTCTATTCATCCATACGATTTCACATAACATCGAATCTAAAGTTTTTGAAACTAACTTAAAATCGGCAAAACTATTCAAGCCCCCTTATAGTTTTCCACAATTGGCATCAAGAGCTAAGTTTACAAAAGTTTTAAAGTAAATCGTATTTTAAAAACTTTTCGATCACAATGGGTTCTGAAAACTATAAAGAAGGGCAATCTATGCAACGACCTCCACTACTTGAAACTAATTGTTTTATTTATTGGAAAAATAAATTCGAAACTTATGTGAAGTCAAAAGATATTGATCTTTGGTACATCATTGTGGAAGGCGACTTTGAAGCAACTACAAAAGATGATAAAACCGGAAATCTAATAAACACACCTCATGATCAACTCTCCGATGATCAAAAGAAAAAGCTTTCCAAAAATAGTGAAGCTAAAAGGTTTTATACAATGCTTTACCCAAAAAGGAATTCGAAAGAATTTCTATGCTTAAAACCTCTAAAGAAATTTGGAATTCTTTAGTTGTAACTCATCAAGGAAATCAACAAGTTAAAAACAATAAAATATATTTGTTTGTTCAACAATATGAACAATTTTCAATATCGGATGAGGATACTATAGATAGTTCTTTTGCTAACTTTAATACTATAATTACATTGTTACAAGCACTTGATGAGTCTTTCTCTAGTCGTAATCATGTTAGGAGATATCTAAGGGCACTTCCATCCAAGTGGAGATCAAAGGTGACGGCCATCGAAGAATCAAAAGACTTGTCAATCCTCACCCTCGACGAACTCATAGGCAATCTAAAGGTCTATGAGCTTGTCCTCGCTAAAGATTCCGAAGCCTCAAAAGAAAAGAAAGAGAAGCACAAATCTCTTGCCTTAAAAGCCAAGAAGGTCTCAAGCGACGAAGAAAAATCTTCTTCGGATAGTGATGATGAAGAATATGCTATGGCGGTAAGGGATTTCAAGAAGTTCTTTAGAAGAAAGCGAAGATATGTCAAGCAACCATATGACGACAAGAAGGGGTTCCGTAAAGGCAAAGACGACAAGAAAGCAAGGGATGAATGCGCATGTTTTAAATGTGGGACCCTAATCACTTCATTAGTGAGTGTCCCAAACGTGACGAACAAAAGGCGTTCGTGAGTGGTTCGTGGGGAATGAGTGAGGAGGAGGATGAAGAAATTTGTCTCATGGCGAATGACTCAAACGAGGTGTGCTTAAAGGTCGATCTATATCCGGATGAATGGATCAAGGATAGCGGGTGCACGAGGCACATGACCAATAAAGACTTGTTTTCGACATACGAATCCTTCAATGGAGAGAATGTGGTATTTGGTAATTGCAAGAGCAAAATCATCGGTAAAGGTACAATTTCTCACAAATCTTTGACCATTAACGATGTGTGTCACGTAGAAAACCTAAACTTCAACCTTCTAAGTATAGGACAAATATGTGATAAAAAGTGTAACATACTTTTTAGTGAAACCGGTAGTAAAATATTGAAAAACGGTATTACTATAGGAAGAGGCATTAAAAAGCATGGAGTCTATGATATGTCATTAAAATAGGTAATGAACCTAAAGACAAACTTTGTCTTACTTCTATGGATGATACTTCGACCTTATGGCATCGAAGATTGGGTCACGCCAATATGCGACTTCTTCAATTGCTATCATCTAAAGAAATAGTAAGAGATCTACTAAAATTAAAATACGAACATCATTTTTGTGATGCTTGTAACGTAGGAAAGCAAGTCCATGCTAGTCACAAAGCTAAAAATATGGTCTCTACTACTAAGTGTCTAGAACTACTTCACATGGATTTATTTGGTCCCGCTATTCAAAGTTATGGAGGTAACTACTATACTTTGGTCATAGTGGATGATTACTCTAGGTACACATAGACTAAATTTTTAAAGAATAAAACTGAAACGTTCGATTACTTTGAAATATTAAGTAAGAAAATCCAAAGACAATTAGGAAGTCCTATAGTGTCTATTAGAACGGATCATGGTAGGAAATTTGATAATAAAGTGCAATTTGGAGATTTTTGTGATGCTAATGGTATTACTCACAATTTCTCGGCTCTTCGCACTCCACAATCGAATGGGATAGTTGAAAGGAAAAATAGAACCCTAAAAGAAATGAGTCGCACCATGATAAATGAGCAATCTATTCCTCAAAAATTTTGGTGCAATGTCGTTGATACATCAACGTACATACTTAACCGAGTCTTAATTAGACCATTCTTAGGTAAAACTCCGTACTAGTTACTTCGAGGCAAGAAGCCTACGTTAGAACATTTTAGAGTATTTGGTAGCAAATGTTTTCTACTCAACATAACTAAATTTGATCCTAAATCAACCGAAGGTATCTTCTTATGTTACTCTCCTAATAGTAAAGCTTATGTTATATTAAATAAAGAAACAATGAAGGTTGAAGAATCATTAAACGTAAAATTTGATGTAAGTCCTCCTAAACCTACCCAACCTCTTGTCGGTGACGAGATAATCGAAAGTGAAGCCATAGAAATCAAGGAAAATATAAACAAAGAAGATGAATCATCAAACAATAAAATCATCAATATTAAAGGGTCTAAAGATCACCCCGTAGATAAGGTCATAGGAAAGTTAAATGAAAGAACCTTAAGATCTCAAGTTCAAAACCAAAGTAGCTTAGTTTGTTTTGTCTCAACTATAGAACCTAAAAATACACAAGAAGCCATAAAAGATGAAAGTTTGGTAATGGCTATGCAAGAAGAGTTAAATCAATTTATTTCTAACAATGTTTGGACACTTGTCCCTCCACCTAATAACCAAACCATAATAGGAACTAAATGGGTATATAAAAATAAGTTAGATGCAAACGGTGTAGTGTCTAGAAACAAAGCTAGACTCGTTGCCCAAGGGTATAATCAACAAGAAGGCATAGACTTTGATGAGACCTATGCTCCCGTAGCTAGATTAGAGTCTATAAGAATACTTCTTGCTTATGCTTGTGCTAATGATCTTAAGCTTTTTCAAATGGATGTTAAAAGTGCTTTTCTAAATGGCTTTATTAATGAAGAAGTCTATGTAGCTCAACCTCCGGGCTTTATTGGTTTCGAAAAACCTAAACACGTGTACAAACTAAAGAAAGCTCTTTAGGGTCTTAAACAAGCCCCAAAAGCTTGGTATAATAGACATAAATCCTTTTTAATAAAAAACAACTACACCATGGGGTTAGTTGATAATACACTTTTTACTAACAAAAAGGAGTCACATATAATTATTGTTCAAATATACGTGGACGATATTATATTCGGATCGACTTGTCAAGACATGTGTGATGATTTCTCAAAAATCATACATGATGAGTTTGAAATGAGTATGATGAGAGAACTAAGTTTCTTTCTTGGTCTACAAATCAAACAACTAGAAGATGGTATCTTCTTTAATCAATCCAAATACATAAAAGAAATGTTAAAGAAATTTGGTTTAGAAAAGTCAAAACCTTTAAGAACACCAATGTCATCCGACACTAAACTTACAAAAGATGAAGACGGTGAATCCGTTGACAACACAAAATACCGTGGCATGATTGGTAGTCTTCTCTATCTTATGACTAGTCGGCCGGATATCATGTTTAGTGTTTGTCTATGTGCTAGGTTTCAAGAAGACCCTAAAACATCACATCAAGAAGAGGTCAAAAGAATATTTAGATACATTAAGGGTACGGCTCAATTGGGATTATGGTATCCTAAGGGAACGGGGGTAGAAACTATTGTATATGCGGATTCTGACCATGCAGATGATTATGTTGACCGAAAGAGTACAAGTGGTGTATGTACTTTTATGGGATGTTGTTTAACATCTTGGTTCTCGAAGAAGCAAACGGAATTGGCCATATCAACAACCGAAGCCGAATATGTCTTCGCCGGCAAAGCATGCCAACAAGCACTATGGATGAAACAAGCGTCAGTTGACTACGACATTCATCTAAGTGACATAGCCATTCTGTGCGACAACAAAGGTGCTATTGACTTAAGCAAGAATCTGGTATTGCACTCTCGCACCAAGCATATAGAGATCCGTCATCACTTCTTAAGAGACAATGTTCAAAAGGGGAACATTTCTATTGAGAAGGTAGCATCCAAAGACAACATAGCCGACGTCCTCACCAAACCGTTGAAGCAGGAACAATTCAACTTGCTTCATCTTGGTCTTGGTCTCATGGAACAATCGTCGTAATTTGTTTCTCAATTCTACAAGGTATGTAAACGTTATCCTTACCTTCTTTTCTGAGTCTAGGATCTCTATTTCACACACAACTCAAAACAATATAGAAATTTTTAAAACCCAAAGTAAATTTTATTTACAACATGTAAATTCATATATATTTTTCTTAACTAAAAGATAACCTTTAAACAAGAAACTTTTTCGAAATGCTTTTTAAAAGATACCTCTTGCCGTATCATTTTCCTAAAAGCTATTTCTCACGTCTAGGATAAACCTTTTTCATTATTAATACAAAATAAAAACCCGTTTTCATTGCATCTCATGTCTTTTGAATGCTAAAGGGAACACATAACTAATATGTGTTTTCGAGTACATTCATTTAAGCAACAATGAATTTAGGAGCACTCGGGTTATCTCACATAATAATATGCGTTTTCACTTCTAGTTTATTTTCTTTTTCTTTTTAGGAGTCGAGATAACCGCTACTCCAAATGGTGTGCATATAGGCACACACTAGGCACAAATGTTTCCAAAAGGAAAAATTTGAGCTTCCTGAGTCACCAGCACCACGGATCCCAGCATTAACGCTGGACGGTTCCCTCAAA
Organism: Chrysanthemum lavandulifolium; assembly: GCA_022545495.1. NCBI lineage: Eukaryota > Viridiplantae > Streptophyta > Magnoliopsida > Asterales > Asteraceae > Chrysanthemum > Chrysanthemum lavandulifolium. The sequence goes on along the minus strand of CM040245.1, from coordinate 89,594,022 downwards.
GGAAGGATCCGTGGGAACCGTGGGAACCGTGGGATAGAAGCTGAATTTCTCTTCTATTTTTTCCCTTTGGCTATAAACCTTCATATTTTCATCCTTTTACCTTTTTCACTAGTGAGTATGTTACTTAATGCTTGTGTTATCATGATCACACGCCTTAAATTCATATCTAATCATTAGATTTTAGTCCACATTTTGGGTCAAGCATTCATTACAATGCACTATTTTATTTATAAATAAGGTTCCCAAAATGCTTGCATATCCATCACTCTCAACCTCATAAACAATCATCATCATGTTATCCAAAATATCTTCCAACATTGATGAATCACCTAGTGCAAACAATCCTCTTCAAGAAATCCAAAACTTTATCCTACCACCTTCCGTAGTACCACCACCCAAATCTAGAAAAACCGCACGGATCAGCATTCGGCCTTGTTGTTTAGCCAAACCATTGTCAAGAAGTTCATCACCAACTACTCATTCACCACCAAATGATTCCATTTTAACACCACCAACATCTCCAAAACACACTTTACAAAGATCTTGCAACTTCACCACCTTTAGCTCCCATTATCTTACAACAACATCTAGGTTCATATATTTCACCACTTACCAACATAATGGACTTTGATCCATATTTTCCAACTTTTCCACCACATATTCCGCCTTCCACAAATCAAACTAACCCGAAACCATCCACACACAATACCCACATCATTTACATTGTGAACATTGCGAATCCACTACGGAACTTGCAATGGAAATTAGGGACGAGATGCAATTCATACTTAACCACATCCTTGATCGCATCAACATCATTACTCACCAAAACTTCCATAATTAACCTTATGCAAGCATGGAAGGAATGATATTACTATTTTCTCTATTTTGTTTTCTTTTGAGTCATTTTAAAGAACAAACATTGTTCTTAGTTTTTACATGTTTGTATGTGGCCTATATACCACTACACTTTGTCATTTTATTACAAGGCTTTGTTTACATACCTTGGCTCTCCATCTTGTTTCTTGTCAATCACAAGATTATATTGCATGTTACTACTAATTTTTCTTTGTAGGTATTATATTTTCTCACTTGACGCCCTTTTCTAGGGGGAGCTACCGTCAAGGGGGAGTTAGTGATTCGTGGATTATATTTTTTTCCACACTTTATTTCTTCGTTAGGTTCGCTTTTTGTTTCGACAAAAAGGGGGAGAAGAAGTAAAACTTTATATGCTTTCAAAACATACATCTAATCTTAAGTTTTACTCATCACAACATTATATTTTGTCATCAACAAAAAGAAGAAGATTGTTAATACAAATAAATCGTAAAAATGTTTATTCATATTTAGCAATCTCTTTGTGTTTTGTTGATAACAAATATAAAGTTATCATAAGTAAAATTATAAGGATACATGTTACTTTTGTAAAGAATTTACATATATAGTCATTTAACATAAATTGTTGTAATAATTCATTTGTTGTAATAATTTATTAGGATGGGTAAAAACCATAACCCATGACCCATACCCATGGAGCTAACCCATGACCCATTGACTAGATGCATTGCATCTTCTAGATACATTGTATCTATTTGGATACCCATGGACCAAAGTCTATGACCCATGACCCATAACCCATTTAGGGGGAGCGTCCTACAGATCCCTCATGTAAGGGATCCGTGGGATCCGGGGAACAGTAATAAATTTTTGCCAATAAATAGTTAGCCATTTCTTCATTTTAACTCACCCCTCTTCTTACAAACTCTCTCATATACTATTTATCTCTTCTAATCTCAGATCTCTTGATCTATATAGTATTTCTTCTTTCTTTTGTTGTGATTCTCATATAGGTCCTTCTCTAAGACGAGATCACGAGATTCTACAAGTCATCCAAGCAAGGGGTCATTGATTGATTTTTTCCTTCACAAGATTTCTGTAGCAAGATCTTGTATTTCATATTTCACATAGTTGTTGTGTTATAGTTATGTTGGTTTGGTCCTCCGTGTTAAAGACTCGGTATTTAGCTTTGTACCGGAAAAAGTGTAAGCGACGTTGTGAAGGCTTCTCCGCCAAGTTAAAGGAGTTTGTTGACATAGTGCTTGAACTCTCGAGTAGGTGACTCGGGGAGTGGAGTAGGGCAAGGAAGGTGTCCTTGTAGCCGAACCACTATAAATCGGTTGTGTCATTTCTATCCTTACTTTACTTGCTTTCATTACTTATTGATCTATACTTTCTATTCATCCATACGATTTTACATAACATCGAATCTAAAGTTTTTGAAACTAACTTAAAATCGGCAAAACTATTCAACCCCCCTTCTAGTTTTTCGCATATACTTTAGCAATTTTATAATGAGCTACCTATTGCTATTGCAAAATGTCAAGACTACACATATATGAGGCTAAGTTGTCAGCGTTAACATTGGTGACAGAATAATGCCCTCAGCGTGTTGCGTCATCACTTCATTCCCTTGGTAAAGAATATTAGCAGAAAAAATAGCAATGCACACTGATACAACCAATAGTGACCATTTGTATAGTTGCAATCCAGGTTTGTTGATTGGTTGCCATGCTGGACCTGGTGTCATCTGTTTATAGTTCAGTTTTAATAGCTTTAACTTATAGATGATAACAGGTCTGACATGCCATTCAATCAACAAAGCTTAATTGCTACATAGATTAGTCTTGATTCGTGTGAATCAATCGATGTTAGGAGTCTGCAAATGTAAGAGAACTACACTGCTGACCGTCCAGATGCACGTCGCTGTAAACCACCGCTACTTGTTGGCAGTTAAAGCAGCTTTATTTTTTGAGGTAGCATTCCATCGAAAACAAAGGAAATCGGAAATATTATTTCAATTTTTTAGCAGCCTTGAATAGCCATTAGACGACCCACGGTCGCAGCCGTAAGAAGTTGCCACACCAAATGCCCAACCTTAGTTTTTATCAAATCCGTTCAAACTGATCACGGACATAGGTTGTTCCACATTACACTCTTGTTATAATGTTTTTTGATTTAGGCTCAGATAAGGTACCAAGTTAGAAAAAGCGGATACACCCACCATGGCTGCAACCCTTGCTGATTGCCTTTCCAAGACACGGGTAATCTCAACTTTAAACAAACCCATACAAATTCATCACAGCCTTAGAATTTTATGTTTATATAGTATTATATACCTATATTAAACCGCTACATCGGTGGTATATATCCACACTAAAGCGCCACGTGGGTCACCTGCATTTACTTTATGTAGCATAATATTATATAGCGCATATGCAAACCCAAAACACAGCGTCAGAAAACGAACATGCAAATACATAGGCTCAGGTACACAGACACACCAACATTATAAAACTTCCGCTATGGCTGCAACCACATTTGTTACGTGATTGCCATGCCAAAATACGTAGTTAATTAGGATATGATGTTCATCATTGCCTTAATATTTCGCGTCAATGTACATTTGCAATCATGTTGTCTAATTTTATGATGACTTAATAGTCCGTTGCACTGCTATAACGACTTGTAGTTGCTACATCAGTCACACGGACTTTAATAGTGCAACGGCCTCGAAACTGTTCCAAAACAGAATGATTTGAGTTTTTGTTCCACTCATGGCCGTTGGACTATTAAAGCCCATGCAACTAATATCGCACTGACTGTTATGTGATAGGGTTGCAAATTTTGAAGACGTCTATCAACAACGTCCACCCTCTTGCATGCCTTACTCTTAACTGTCATACTAACAATGAAAGCATCTGAACAACAAAACAACCTAAACACAAGAATCCCTAACCAAATAACCCACACACTGCAAAGCAATAGCCGAACTAACGTGCATGCAAAAACATAACAAAGAATAATATACACTATAGCTCCTAAACAACATCAAACACCTTCTAACTTACACACATTGATGAAACAACCTACAACAAACCTGCAAAAGAAAAACACAAATAGAGAAATCGAACATGCAACAATGAGCGAATGATCCAACAAACGGCGTACCTAACACAAAATGGGTAGAAGAACCAAAAGAAACGTAGCTTCACAGCAAAGAAAACAAAACGACATATATATTGCATGAAAAAGGTCCAAAAAAATAACATCATTTTGTGCTCATAACGGGGCAACCTTTTTGGGCCTGTCTACTACTTCTTTTATCGGACAAATAAGAATAAAAAAACCCACCGGCTACACACCTAAGCCATCCCTTAATTAAAAAATATAAAAGAACGTTTAAAATACTATAGCTTAATAAAAAAGTATAAAACAACATTTAAAATAATACCACCAACGTCACCTAAATCCATCGCCTAACAAAAAAATATAAAAGAATGTTAGGATTTAGAAAATTCGGTAGTTAAAGACTCGGTCACCTCAGTATATGTATTCGTTATAAAGCTCGTAGTCGTAATCATTTAGTGATAGTTAGTAGTTAGCTAAGTGTAGGATATTGGATTTCACTTACACATCAAACCATAACACAAAGTGGCGTATAAATGGAATTCTAGAGAGAGAAAGTTAGAGGTTTAGGGAACTTAGTGAGAGAAAGTGAAAGATATTATTATGAGCTCCAACTCTCTACCTTGGGAGGTAGAGAGTATTTATAGTCTTACATAAAACGCCACACAACGGGCTGTGGATTAGGCATACAGTGGGTAAAGACCCGTCCGTCCTCCACGGTGTTACTTAACTAAATACTACTTAACTTAAACTAACTATGACTACGAGCTTTCTAACGATTACATATACTTGAGGTGACCGACTCTTTAATACACGAATTTCTAATTCCTAACAATCTCCCTAAGGTATCCCCACATCGAGATATTGCTAGTCCCTAGCAATGATTTGAAAAACCTTGATGGATTTGAAAACTCTTTACCAAAAGCCATCACTTCGAGTAGCCAATTGTTTTGATTCAAGTAAGAATCTTGGTACAACGATAACCGATGATTTATTGGCAAATCATAAACCATATAACGGTTTGATGTGTCTTTACCGAAGCCGTACCATTTCGGACTAGCCAACTCTTAGATAAATTATCGGATTATCTTTGGTGAGTGAATACCAATTATGGATTTTCCATCGCCTTTACCACAAGCCATAACCTTGCGGGCTAGCCAACTCATTATCTTTTGAGGATGATGGGGAGTCGAGGAACCATACAATTTTGGGCAAATTGCAAGCCATATAAACGGTTTGAGAAATCTTTACCAAGAGCCGTTTGCTCTGGATTAGCCAATCCTTTTGTTTATCAAACATGGCGGATGATAACCAAATGAGAAAGTGTAAAACACTTACTCCAAAAAAATTTTGGCCAAAACGGGAATTGGGTAGATAATATATGAAATTCGTGAGAATTCCCCACACTTAGAAATGAATATTGCCCTCAATATTCAATGTACCGCGGTTATGCGAAACAAAGAACGTAAAGGGAAATACTACGGCCATTTATTTAGAAGAAGATTTTTTTTTTTTTTTTTTTTTTTTTTTTTTTTTAGAAAGAATGAGAATATACAACGATGTGGGAAAACTCCCCACACTAGGGTGGTAGAAAGGGGTAAGAAGACGCAATTATGGGTGAAAACCCATATGGTGCGTGCTAATGTTTTGATTACCGAGTCACTAGCTTGACTCGATCCCGCATTCATTGGTTCATGGGGAATGTTTGTAAATCCGGGACAACCACGGGGGAATGTCCTCTCCAAAGTAATGCTTCACTCGATGACCATTCAATTTAAAATTAGGACCATCGGGTTGAGATAACTCAACGGTACCATAAGGATAAACCTTAGCGATAGTGAATGGACCGGACCAACGGGACTTGAGCTTTCCCGAGAAAATCTTCAATGCGGAATTGAAAAGAAGGACTCGATCACCAACGTTGAAAACGCGGTTCTTGATCTTGGAGTCATGAATCTTCTTTGTCTTTGCTTGTAGATCAAAGAGTTCTCATAAGCTTGATCACGAAGTTCATTTAATTCATTCATTTGAACTTTTCTATGATCACCTACCGTCTCAGTATGTCGAAATTAGCATGCTTCAAGGCCCAAGATGCCTTGTGCTCTAACTCAATCGGAAGATGACATGCCTTTCCGTACACTAGCTTGTAGGGAGTACACCCGATGGGTGTTTTGTAAGTCGACGGAAGGCCCAGTCGTCATCAAGCTTATCCGACCGGGATGCACGATTTTCGCCTCGTCCTTTCAAGAATCCTTTTAATACCACGGTTTGAAACTTCCACCGCCCACTTGTTTGGGGTGGTATGCGATAGAGAGACGGTGGGTAACACCATATTTTGCATGACTCTTTCAAATTGGTCATTACAAAAATGTGTACCACGATCACTGATTATCGCTCTCGGAGTTCCAAACCTGGCAAACAGAGATTTCAAAAACTTCACAACTACTCGGGCATCATTGGTGGGTAAGGCTTTTGCTTCAACCCATTTTGACAGATAGTCAACAGCCACGAGTATGTACTTGTTACCACGAGACGAAGGAAATGGCCCCATAAAATCAATACCCCATATGTCAAATATCTCACAAACTTGAATGGCATTTTGTGGCATTTCATTCCTTTGAGATATATTACCATGACGTTGACAAGCGTCACAAGTTTTGACATAATCGTGGGCATCCTTATAGATTGTAGGCCAATAGAACCGGAATCAAACACCTTTTGGCGGTGTAGTTTGGACTATGATGGCCCCGGTGGGTCCAAAGATGGCAAGTGTGAGAATGTCAATAGCTTCGTCCATAAACACACCGTCGGATGACTTGATCCGCACAGATTTTGAACAAGAAAGGGTCGTCCCGAAATAATGTTTAACATCTTTGAAGAATTTGTTCTTCTGCTGGGTCGACATCCCTTTCATTAATGAAGTTACCCGCATGGTAATTTGCGAAGTCGAGAAACCATGGGGTAGAAGAATTTCCACGAAAAGAAACCGCATTAAGTGTTTCGAGAGGAAATGTTTCATTAATTTCCTTTTCTCGAAAACATCTTGGTGAGGGTTTTCTAATCTGGACAGATGATCGCACTAGATTCTCGGCTCCTTTTTATCACGTATAATGATATCAAATTCTTGGAGGAGGAGAATCCAACGAAGCAATCTCGACTTTGCATCTTGTTTTGCAAAGAGATATTTAAGAGCCGAGTGATCCGTATACACTACGCATTTGGTCAAGATAAGATCGGCCGAAACTTCTCAAAAGCATACACCACGGCTAATAGCTCTTTTTACGTGGTGGTGTAATGAGTTTGAGCCTCGGTCATAGTTTTGCTTGCGTAGTGAATAGGCTAAAATGTTTGTTTCTTCGTTGCCCTAGGACCGCACCGATAGCAAAATCACTTGCATCGCACATGAGCTCAAAAGGCAAGTCCCATCGGAGCAACGAGAATGGGTGCTTGATAAGCTTTTTCTTCAAGGTTTCAAAAGCTATGATGCACTCGGGTGAGAAGATAAAAGGAGCATCCTTTTCAAGAAGATGGGTCATAGGCCGGGCGATTTTGGAAAAATCTTGAATGAATCTACGATAGAAACCGGCATGACCTAAAAAACTCCTAATACCCTTGACGGTAGTAGGATGAGGCAGCTTAGCAATGACATCAACTTTTTCTCTATCTACCTCAATCCCGTTCTTAGAAATCTTATGGCCAAGGACAATGCCTTCTTTGACCATAAAGTGACTTTTCTCCCAGTTTAGACAAAGATTGGTGTCTTCACACCTTTGAAGCATTTTATCTAAATGGGAGAGACATGATTGAAAAGAATCCCCAATGACCGAGAAGTCATCCATAAACACTTCCATTGTTTCCCCGATCATGTCGTGGAATATGGCCATCATACATCGTTGGAGCGTGCGGGAGCATTACATAAGCCAAAAGGCATACGTTTGTAGGCAAAAGTTCCGTATGGGCAAGTGAATGTGGTCTTCTCTTGATCCCGTGGATCAATAGGGATCTGAAAGTAACCCGAGAAACCATCAAGGAAGCAATAGTATTCGTTCCACGCTAATCTCTCAAGCATCCGGTCCATGAAGGGTAGAGGAAAATGGTCTTTACTGGTGGCGTCATTCAACTTACGATAGTCAATGCAAACACGCCATCCGTAACCAATCGAGTTGGAATTAACTCGTTATCTTCATTTGTGATAACATAATGCCACCCTTTTTCGAACACAATGAATTGGGTGACCCAAGGACTGCCTCGAGATCGGGTAAATCAATCCGCATCAAGAAGTTTGATAACCTCTTGTTTGATAACATCATGGATTTTTGGATTCACTCTTCTCGATGTTGAGCTGCGAGCTTAAAGTCATCCTCCATCAAGATTTTGTGAGTACAAAACTCGGGGTTTATACCTTTGATGTCGGAGAGTTTCCAAGCAATTGCTTGCTTGTGTGACTTCAAGATTTTAATGAGAGCGACTTTTTCATCTTTACTCAAATCTCGAGCAATAATGACGGGTAATTTATCATCACCCTCAAGGAATGCATACTCGAGATGAGGAGGTAAGTCCTTAAGCTCAACCTCGGAAATTCTTGCTTTTCTCAACCGACTTGACTTCCTCGTTATGAAGTTTGATGGGAGGAGAGGAGGAGAAGTATCCAGTTGACAATTTCTCAAGAAGAATATCTCCTCCGTTAATCTCATTTTGATTAATCTCAATTGGGATTGAATCACTAGGATGAGGGGTCGATGATGGATCCTCATTGAGCAACTTCTCAATAAAAGTATGTCCCCTCAATATCAATTGGGCGTGATCAATTTCCCAAGGTGCAGAATCACTAGCCAAATATGCTTCAATCTCATCTAAGATGAAGGCGCTTCCCTCAAACGGAGTGAGAGAAGGAGTAGAATTGGCTATGATAGGTCGAGAAGATGTGGTGGTATCCCACCACGAATTATGAGAATAACCAAGAACTTCTTGAGTACTCGTCGGAAGCAACATCAATGATATCTATTCGGTTAACCGATTCGTAATCATAATTTGCGGAGTACCTCGAAGTTTGGTCAAGGTTGAAGGTGACGACTTCATTACCAACACGCAATATGATTTCTGCTCAAATACATCTATGAGAGCACGGCCCGTTCTTAGGAATCCTCTACCAACAATGAGAGGAACCCGATGATCGGCATCAAAATCAACAACCACGAAGTCACCGAAATGGAACTTTCCTACTTTCACAAATACATCCTCAAGAATGCCAAGAGGACGGGATATGGAACGATCGCAAGCTCGAGAGTCATGCATGTAGGAGTGAGTTCCTAAGAAAGTTTCTTCCACATCGAATATGGCATAAGGTTTATGCTTGCACCAAGATCTGCTAGAGCAAAGCATTCAACCATTCCCGGAATACACAAGGTAAGAGAAATTTCCAGGATCTCCAAGCTTTTTCTTGGGATAATCACGGCGGTTCTCGTTAAGAGGAGTCTTAGCCATTTCAAACACTTTTCCTTATTGCTTAACATGTGCTTGAGAGTTGATGCGAACTTGGGCATCGACATGATAGCATCCGCAAAGCTTATGTCAAAGTGTAATTCTTGGAAAATTTGGAAAAATTTATCCATTTGATGACTAGCTTTCTCGCGGAGCTTTGCTCATTCAAACGTGATGGGTAAGGAATAGAAGATTTGGATTCGATTCTCAGCAGGGAGCTACGGGAGGTTCAAAAATAACTCCTTGATTTGACTTGGGTTTCGGACCACTTGAGGTTGGACTACCGAAGGTAGGACGTGTCTTGATACTTCGTGGGCTTGAATTATGCACTTTGTCCGTAGTATCCTTGGTAACTTGACTCATTGGCACCGGTGGAGGAGGCATTGGAGTCGTGGTCCATTGTGTTTTGGAGGTTCACCGTCCACTACCTTTGGAAGAGAAGAAGAAGAAGAAGAGTAGTAGGAGCAGCGAGTCCAGTGTATGAAACACCACTTGGTTGTGATCGCCTTGGCATCGCCCCTCGGGTTAGCGATCGTGTTGCTTGGTAAAGTACACGAGCCCGAGGGTCGATCATTTAAAGACTTCTTCAGATCGACAATCGATGACCAACAGTAGGTTCATTTCATCTTGGGATTTCATGAACTGCTTGAAAACTCATCGATGATGGTCTGGAGGAGTAATGACGGAGGAGCTGGAGGGACAATTTGAGGTCGTATGTTTTGATTATGACCAAAATTCCTGGATTAGGATTCATATTCCCATGAAATTGATTCCTCGATTGAAATTGTTTTGATGAGGGTTTCCTTGATGTTGGAAACCTTGATTGGGTCCAGATAGAAATTACCTTGGTTTTGATAACCTTGGTTCATTCTTGGTTGGTTCGATTCGGTTTTGCATGTTGTGATTTTGGTTAAAACCGGTGGTGCTCGATTAGTGTTAGCACGGTAGTGTGGTTCATTTGAGGACGATATTGATTACCTCCTTGTTGTGAACTACCGGCTAGAGCATTGGCTTCAAAAGGACTACCATCGGTGGCGATACAATTGTAGTAAGCATGAGGACCACCACAAGTGACACAACTCTCGACTTTCTTCACTTCACATGTGTTGGTGGTGAGTGAAGGAAACTTTCTTTGGTTAGCAAGAACCAAAGCTCGAACAATGTCTCGTGAGTTTATCAATCTTAGCATCGGTGCTAGATGTACTCACTGGGATGAAGAAGAAGAAGGTCCAGATTAGACCGATATGTCTTAGCTCGAAAGGACGGACACGAGATTTGTTCTCAATGATCGCAAGGCCTCTTTGGTGGTCTTGCTCAGAAATACCTCCATGGAGGCATTCAAAGAATCTTGATTGGCTGATTGAGACCATTGTAGAAAGTATCCATTTGCATTAACTCGGTAAAACCGTGATGCGGACACTTGCGAAGCAACTCTTTATAACGATCCCATGCCTCCCGAATGATTCATCAAATCTCGAGAAAATTTCATTATCTCATTCTTAAGACTTGTGGTTCGGGATGGAGGATAGAACTAGATTAACGAACTTGGTGACAAGATCTTCCCATGTCTCTATAGAGCGAGGGGTTGTTTCTCGAAGCCAATTCCGGGCTTGTCCTCTAGAGAAAATGGGAGCAGAAGAAGCTTGATAGCTTCTTGTGGGACATTCTTGTACTTGATGGTAGATGCTATCTTGTTAAACCATCGAATGTGTGCATGAGGATCATCCCGCTCAAAACCATAGAATTGGCTTTGGGTTACTAGATTGAGCAACCCGGTTTTGAGCTCGAAAGTGTCGACCACGATGGTCGGGACAACAATGGCATCTCCGTAACCCTCGATGGGTGCTTGGAGAAGCTCATTCATCGGTTTGTCTTCGCCATTTCGGCGGAGGTGGTGGTGGTAGACGTTCATCGATCACGGTGAAGGAGCCGAGCGTCCTCTACGTCTGCGAGGAATGTTTCCAAGTTCGGAAAGTGGACTTGTAGAACTGAAGAACGAAAAGTGCATGCACTATGTATAAAATCAATTTTCAAAACAAATGAGGCAAAACACAAGTGAACTTAACCAATAATCACAAATGAAATGGCTTTTTGAAAAAGGTACACCAAATCACGAGTGACACAAAGGCAAGTTTTAAATCGATGTTCGGGAACTTATTAATGGTCGCACCCCAGTTAGGTAGTGCATTGCCTTGATTTGCGGTGGTTGATTTTTATGTATATTAAGTACCACCGAAAAGACGTGAGGTTAGATTTGTGCGAGATGGGTTTAAAACTTTTGGACAATATTTTTGTTATCGTCCCGTTTAACCAAATCGTATCTCTTGAAGAATCACCTTAAAAGAGAATACAAAATAGAAAACGTTCCGATTGTTTTGTTGTTTTATATATATATTTTTTTTTTTTTTTTTTTGGAGTTTTAACACTTTAGGAAAAGTGCTAATGAACTTTTTGGTTTTCTTATAACTTTACAAAACTTTTTACAAATGATGGGTATGTGCAACAATGGATCCGAAATGGCTAAACACACGCTAAAGCCTCCCGGCAATGGCGCTAAAATTTTGATCTCGTGCCAAACCGTCAAGTCTAACAGACTTAAAACAACAAGCACAAATGCAATGAAGATCGAGAAATACTGAGGATTCCGGGTCGTTAAGTCCCAGGAGACTCAATGGTGTGTTAAACAAACTCAGAGGATAGAATGATCACTAAGGATAGTGATCTGTAAAGGTTTTGATTAGAATTATTACACTACTGATTGATTTGGAATAGAATGGAGTACAGATCTGGAAAGCACAACAACCAGATCAAAGAAACGTAAACGTAAGTTTTAAAAACTACGTACACGCACAAAATAAAAAGTGAAGGCTAAGAAATAAAAGGCCTAAAAATATGGAAATAACATTTTTGGAATCCTAAAAATAAAAGAAAATTATTAGAAAAGGAAAATTATTTTTAACACAATTTAATTAATTATTATTAATTAAAAACTATTTTAACTATTTAATAAATATTCTAAAATAAAAGAAAATAGGAAATAAGGCTAGAAAAATAGACTTATGATTCTGAAAAATCTAAAATACTATAAAACTAATTTTAAAACTAAAAATATATTTTTCACACTTTTTATTTAATTATTACTAATTAATAACTATTTAAAATACACTTAATTACTAGAAAATATAAAATAAACTTGGAAAAATAAAATTTTAACTTTGAAAATCTAAAATATGATAAAACTAATTTTAAAACAGAAAAGATATTTTTATGCTTTTAATTATTTATTACTAATTAATTACTATTTTTAACTATTTAAAATTATAATAAATACTAAAAGGTAGAGAAAATCAAACTTTTCTAAAAATCCTATATGATGACGAAACCTAAGAAAACTATAAAAACAAGATTTGCTTATTAATAAGATGAAAAGAAAAATCAAAAAGCTAAAAAATATTAAATAAACGCTATCACTATTTTTATATTGATGTTTTTGTGATTTTTATTTTTGAAAACTACTTATATACTAATAATATGAAACTTTAATAAAGACAAAAAATTTACAAAACACAAATAAGCTGATTTGATCACTTAAAAATCCAACAGTGGGCTAAACTAGCTTATTAGGTGGAAATAAGCTAAAACAAGCTCACTACTTGAAACAGAAGCTAGATTAAGGTGAAAATAAGCTAAAACAACTATCTTGAAACTAAAAGACACAAACAATCCAACTGAAAAGCTTCTAATAAGCCAATAAGCACTTGACTGTTGTAGTGAAAAACAGAAAATGGGACAAACTATAAGCTCTTAGCAGCCCTAGCTAATAAGCTCAAAAGTGAAAAAACAAACTTGACAATCCAAGAGGACCAGGTTGGCTTTCCAAAGATCTAAAGAACACAAGATTTGAAGCACTAATAAGCTCTCTATGAAAGCTTATCAAAATGAGCTTAACCACTGTGCACAGGACAGAAATATGAAACAGATGCTCTCAATAAGCTAACTAAAAAGCACTTTAAAAGCTGATATGCAAAGAACTAGTATTTTTGTATTTTTCTTTAGCAACTAAACTACAATACCTCCAGAGCTTATAAGTTGAATCTTAATATTAAACCCCTAGTGAAATTCCAAAGTTTATTCAAAAACGACCTATTGAGATTTTGACTTTTTGACAGAAACTAAAAGTTGACCAAAATGACTTTTGATCTGATCTAAAGTACTTAATATGTTGTTATAAAGTAAGATAAGACTAACTTAAGCAAGGTTAACAACTTTTGAACACAAAATGATGATCATGGATCATGAAATCTCAACAGTGACTGCATAAGGCACAATTAAATGGGATTTTGACTTTCTTTGAACTAGGACTTGTTTTCTTGACTGAAATAAGTGATTTAAACCAAGTTAGACATATTTCCAATAAGACCAAAGACTAGAGTACCTTTGAACACCATAAACCAAACACCCTCTTACTTGACTGTTTTGATGTTTTTCAAACCAAATCACAATTGTATCCCATAAACTTGAGTTCAAATCTTTTATAATCACTTGTTAAGACTAATGAAGCTTAAAACAACAATCAAAACAACATCAAACTCAGAAATGATGATTATGCCATTTCAACTGTTAAAACCAAATTTTTGTAAACTACAAATTGAGAAGAACAAGCTATTGATTTTAAAGCTTAAACACACTATATTATAACTAATTATCACAAAGAAAAAGAAATTGAAGCTAATTAACAACTAGAACAATGAAATGCCAATTTAGTCAAAAGTGCTTACAAAAGGTTTTGAGGCACAAACTAAGAACTAGGAACTGAGAACCAATCCTAAATGCTCTCCACAGAGCTCTAAACCAAGGCCATCCAAGATAAACCCTGCTCCAGCTTCTTGATCTTCTTCACCATGGATTTTTAATTTTTAACTATTTTCTTGGTATTTTTGTGATTTTTTTTGTTTTTGAAACTAAACTGAATTTTATTGTTTCTAATAGCTTATAAAAGCTATATGGGAGCTTATGTGACCTATTTTAATCCATATAATCTACTAAAAACAACATTTGATTCATATGATATTTTTGAAATTGAAAACTGCATATACTGAAGTAAACTTTAAAACTTGGAATTACTTATTAAAAGAGGTTCAAATACACTTGAGAGACTTAAATAAGGTACTTGGAAATAAAAACATACATTGAAAAGCTTAAATTAAAGAAAACGACTAAGAAAAATAAAATTACACTTAGATAGTTGATACAATGCATCTTTTCTCTCTTTATAGACTTTTCAGCATTCCTTGATGTACTCTGAGACTTTCCCACCACACCTAAGCCCTTGGATCACTCAAATTAATCAGAACCGTCCACATTGCTTTTTTGGCGCCAAATAATTCTTCAAAGCAGGTTTTATCATTTAAGGGATTTGGTTGAGCCAATTAAGAGTTTTTGTTGTTTAGAAGGTGTGGAGGGGACAAGGAATGGGAGGGGGGTTGAAAATGTGGTAAAACCATGGCTGGTATTGATGTTTCAGGCTTGGGAGAGACACTGCTACAGTGTCTGGTTTTGGGCGCCAAGTGGGTTTTGACCAAGTAGTTTGACCAGCAGTGTTTAATAATAGGGAGGGGTCAAATTGCATAGTGACAGGGGTCAAAAAGAGTTGTGACCTGGGGCTCAAGGGTGGGGGTCAAGGGCCAAGGGTCAAGCCAAAGGGTTGGGCTTGATATTGTTGGGCCGGATGGTTATGTTTTGGGTTAGGATTGGATTTATTAATAAGGATCCGTTTGGTTAAGTTATAACAATAAGGACCAAAAGTGTAATTCACCCAATCTTCAAGGACTGATCTTGCAACTTTTTCAAACTTCTCACAAGGACCTATTTTGACAAACTTTGATAAAACAAGGACCCTTTTTGCATAAAATCTATTTTTAAAGTCCAAGGACTATTTTTGCAATTTTTCAAAGTTTGAGGACCTTTCTTGCCAATTGACCAAAGAATCATTCAAGGATCATTTTAAACAACTTAGAATACTTCAGGGACCTTGAATGATAAATTTCACATTTTTGAATTCAGGGACTAGATTTGACAACTTTTAAAACTTGGGGACTAAAGCGCCAATTTTGCAAACTTTATACATTTTTCATCTGATTTTGATATTTTTGCATTTAAAACACATAAAACACTGATTTGTGATATTTTGATCGTTTTGATGTGTTTCTGAGTGTTTTCAGATGATTTTGCAGCTTAGATTATACAAAAATGATGAGTATTTAGACACTCATCAGAGGTCACCTAAAACATATACTAAAATTACATTGAATACAAACAGATATGACATTAACAATTGTTCTTGCATTCTTGATGTAGTACTTTGCTCCGAAGCTCGTAGTCATTGATTCTTCTCGTTGCATGTTTGGTTAATCCAAGTGGAGGTCTTATCGATCCACGTGATAATAAATTTGAGCCGACTTTTGAGATCATCAAGAATCAAAATCTCCGAGACATCCTTTGTGGTGTTGGTATTATGTGATGTTGTGACTATAGGACCGACATGCTCACATTCGGATCATGATATCTTCTCATCGAGTAGCGGAAGCTTTAGTTGATTCATGATATTGGCGAAGAACGTAGCGAAGCATGGAGTGAAAATATCGAGTCATTGATGCACTAATCATGATTTCTTTTGAGATGAATGTGTTAAGTGAGCATGCGGCTATGGATTGACCGCTTCATTACGATCACCGCAAACGTCGGTGTACCGCATACAACTAGCTAGCAATAAATCGCACGAAAGTGTCTTTGATCACTTCGTTGAATCGAGGTACACGACCCACGGTTCCTGTTGATCGATTACATGTCTTACTGTGATCGGTATGTTGGAATCACTCCTAAACAAGATTTCAAGTATTTATATTTCATATGTAATAGGTAGCCTTATTATGGCCTTTATGTTTGTTTAAGGTCCGACTTATGTAGAAGGCCCATGTCGAGGCCCAAGCCCAATAAGGAATAGGGAAGGAGAGGAGTGTTGCCTAGCTCCTTGCCTATATAAACTCTTGTAAACCCTCATTTGAGGGTTGGTTGTTCAAGTTATTCTTTCACTCACTCTCTACGCCTAACCGGTTTTACTTATACGTGTGTGTGTGTGTGTTTAGCTTGTTCAATCGCCTTATCTCTTTCTCTATAAGCTTGTGTTGTAAAACTAGTGACCTAACAGTGGTATCAATCGCCAAATAGTTGGGTGTACTCGTTTGTTTTTGAAGTTTTGGTTTGGGTCTTACGCATAAAGATAACACAATCTTTGGTTCGCTTAAAACCGATTTTTACACTTTTGAATCCAAGATTCTTGTACTTTCAACGTTATTAGGTGTTAAACTATTGGTTTTGGCAAAAGTTTGGAACTTTACGTGTTTTCCTTGTTTTTAAGCTTGTTTTTGTACGTGAGTGTTATCCTACGCCAGAATCTGTTTTAAGTGCTTTGGATCATCAAGTTTCACACTTTTGTGTTATTTTGGTGTTATTGAAGCTATTTCAACACACAAAACCGGTTTAGAAACACATTTGGATAGAATCAAAGTTACGAGTAATCTTACGCGTAACAAAACCCTAAAATTACGCGTAAGACTTTCCTTGGTTTGATCTTCAATTTTCGGTTTATTCCGTGTTTTCTTACTTGGATAAGTCCGAAAATACGTCGACTTTGGATTTCTTTTGCACTTGAAGTGTAAAAGATCACTGGGATAAAACCCTAATCTTATGCTTAAGCATAAGCTTACGCGTGAAAATATTACGCTTAAGATTCATCTTACGCGTAGACTTAGTCCCACGCATAAGGTAATCCCACGCCTAACTTTCACGCCTAACTTCATTGCTTACGCATAACATTAGTCTTTTTCCCCTTACGCGTAAGCTAAATCCTCACGCCAGAACTATTCTTGTTACGCGTAACTTTTGGTGTTTTACGCATAAGTGCTACTTGGTTCTTGTCATTTCTACGCCTAAGGATACTTCATCAACAAAGGTTCATTCGACTACAAAGATCCATTATTACTACACAAGTTTATCATCATGTCTCAACCACCATACTCTAACTACTTCCTCACACTTATAATCATCAACAACAACAACAATTAACTCCACAACATCAACAATGGAATCAACAACAAGCCATTTATCAACAACAATTTAATCAAGAACATACTCCACAACTTGGTGCAATTCCACAACCACAAATGGTTCAACCACCACCAAGTCTTCAAACTCTACCCTACACAAACGATTTCAATCAACATCCATCACGAAGCACTATGAAGGAACCCACTTGGTTTGCAAAGATGTGTGAAGCTTTAAGCGACCAACAATCAATTCATGAAGTCGATCACTTGATAGACCTCCAATGCTCACTCCAGAAACTACGATCAATGGGTGATAAGGTTCTTTAGGTTACGTGATCCGAAGAAACCACATGGAAAGTTCTTAAAGAAGGTTATCTTGGAAGGTCCATTTGAGATGCCTCTCCGTCATTGTGCCGGAGATCCAAACGCAGCTCCACCAAGAGATGAACAAACCAACATTGCTATCATTGCGATTTAAATCCTCGAACTTCTACACTATGAAGTCGATGAACTTGAAATGGAATACATCCTTTTAGGATTACCAAACCCAATTCTTCGTAGTGTTGATGCTCAAAAGACCGCACAAAAATGTGGGATCATATTCGCCTTCTTATGGAAGGATCTGCACTCAATCGGGAGGATTTGGAATCCAAAATTTACTTGGCTTATGAACACTTCATGATTGAACACGAGAGACACTTGAGTCATATCATCACCGATTTTCGACATCATCAATGATTTGGATAAACACAACATCATCATGCCAAGAATTGCGGTGAATACTAAGTTCTGAGTAGTCTTGGTCCGAATGGGAGAAGTATGTCATTTTTCTCCGTCTGCGAAGAATATGCATCATTCTACTTATGGATTGTTGTACGATTACTTGAAGCCTCATGAAAAGGAAGTTGATCGGGAAAGGATTCTCCGTGCTCAAATTACTAAACAATCACAACCGGACAATCAACAACTTGCCTTGTATGCTCAATGAATTATCCTCTCAACCAAAGAACTCCACCAACCGCTTCCAACACACCTTCACAAAGAACAACCTCAACCTCAACAAAATCAATTGGTCCCATACAGCAACAATGCTCAAGCATATGTCGGTGAAACTACCGAGGAAATCGATCCATTCAAGCATTGCAACAAGGATTTGTGATGATTGCTAATGCTTTTGGCGTTACACCAACAAATCCAACAATCGTATTCGTTCCTCATCTAACACACGGACTCAAGTTGTTGAACAATGGTCGTGTTGAAGTTCAAAATCGTGATTATGGTCGCCGGATGGGCGGTGGTCAAGGGTTTAATGTTGTGGTAGGAATAACAACAGAGCTCAAGTGGTGGAACAGGAAATGCTCGTAATCGGTTAAATGGTCTTAGATGCTACAACCGCAATGAGAAGGACACTGGCTAATGCATGCCCAAAGCCAAGGACTCGGGCGGTGCTTATTTCAAAGAGGCATTACTTTTGGCTCTTAAGGATGAAGCCGGTGGATCTCTCACAAACAAAGAACGAGCTTTATGGCGTATGCGACTCGAGATGATGATATGGAGGACTTGCAGGCTAATGCAACCGTTATGTTGATGGCAAATATGCATGAGCCGCACATGAGTGATACAGCTCAGAGTGTATGACGATGGCTTGTCTCGTGTACCGAACAAACCATCATCATATCACGAACTAATATCTCCGCCAATATCGACTCCGCACGGATCAAACTGCTCAAAATGAGTCTTCTACATCCTCGTCGATGATTTTCAAATTAACCTCAGTAGTTACATTTGACGATCAAGATGACCTTATGGTCCCCATTGATAATCAAATTGACTCGTGGTCGTGCTTGAGGATCTAAAGAATGATCATGTTGAGACTCAAGTTGAACAAGATGATCTGTTGCCTCATCCGGATTTTGCTCGGTTAATTCAAGACCATAAAATCAAAATGGAGGAATGTTATGCATTAAATCAATCCTTAAAAAGTAAAAATGCATCATTAACCAAGGATTTTGAATGTTTACAAATGCAACTCAACTTTTTCAAAACTCAAGAAAACCGTGAAAAAGGTTTTGAAGCCGCTTTGCAAAATCTCATCAAACGAAAAATATTTAGAGAGCGGATCGTGATCTAGCCGCCTCGAAGAATGCTTTGTTGTCCGAATTAGAACAATCAAACATAAACATAAAAAGCAAATTAACGCTCTCACCTTGGAAAATCAAAATGCTAAGGCCGAGTTGTTAAATTGTCAAAAACAGTTCTCCGCATACAAAAGCATTCAACGAATCGGGTAGATGACCTTCTTGCAGAAATTCTCGGTTTGCAAAACAAACTTAAAGAATTTAAAGCTGTTGTTTACAAACATGGTGAATCAAGAATGACTATTGAAAAGTTTACCTTAAAACCTAATCCAAATGGATATGGAAAAATCTAGGCGATTACAAACCCAAAGCTTTCACTA
The DNA here is from genome assembly GCA_022545495.1 of Chrysanthemum lavandulifolium. Classification (NCBI taxonomy): domain Eukaryota; kingdom Viridiplantae; phylum Streptophyta; class Magnoliopsida; order Asterales; family Asteraceae; genus Chrysanthemum; species Chrysanthemum lavandulifolium. The sequence goes on along the minus strand of CM040245.1, from coordinate 89,574,012 downwards.
AAAACATTCAAACCAACTCCACGAAGTTTCCAAAGCAGAATACAAAATTGATAATCTTGTCATGAGTGTTGTTGAAGGCGAGAGTCGATCAAAATTAAAAATGTTGTTTACAACAAACCTTTAATTATAAAACGCGTCACCTTCACACACCAACGGATTCTTCTAACACACCAAGGGTTATCATCAAAACACTCGAGTCTTCTATTGTTAATCCCAAAACAGTCTTTGCACAAACTTACGGTCCTTTACCTTCCATTAGCGAAGTAAACTCACAACCCGAAAATCGAAAAATTCTTGATATTTTGACATTTTCATGGTGACCTCAAAATTTTACAACATGAGATAGAATATCGATCCGAAATCAAAGTTGAACATTTTCAATCGCCTCAGCGCGAGAACAAAGAGACATTTTCGGAAAAATCTTTTACCTAATGTTAAAAACTTGAAAAGTTGTGCAATTGCACAGGAAAAGGATTTTCATAAGGAACTTGGGGTAATGAAAACGTTTTTCGAGAAAATGTAAACATCTATTACTAACACAAAACGGAAAAAGAAACGTTGAGAAAAGATGTTGATCGACTCTTGGAAGATGTTATCTGTGCCGATATCCATAATGTTGTGCTATTCTATTCGTTGCCATATGCATCCGATCATATCTCTGCGATATTGTTGAAATCTGTTATTCTTGTTGAAAACACCGATAATGTGCTTCGGATCGAGTCTTTAAAAGTCGAAAATAAACGATTATACACGAAATTAACAATGCAAAGCGTCGTCTTCAATGGTGTGAAAAGATATTCACAACCATCAACTTAGTTTTCAAAAGAAAATCGCTCAATTGAGTGCACATTCTTCTCGATCCTAAAATTGAGCAACCTGGATGATCAAAACGTGTCTTTGAAAAGTCAAATCTCAAAATATGAACAAGAACTTTTAAAAGTTAAACAGAATATGGTGTCATATTTGATTTACTCAAAAGACTCGAGATGAAGCATCAAACGAACTTGATCATTGTCTTGCTCACACTAGAGAAGTCATGAATTTTCTTGGTAATCTTCATTACGAAAATCAAGATCGATTCACACCATCTCTAAGTTACGGAAATGTTAGGAAAGTATGAACAACTCCCGCCATCGTGATTAAGAGATTAGCACCAACACACTTAGTAATCGTGAACCTAGAATTCCCACCGCCAAATCACAAGTTGCTAATGTGTTTCCTCTCTTGAAGCAGAATAGTTGCATCTTTTCCAAACGTCCGCACTTCACAGCCTAGGAGCACTCAATCGAAGAATAGGAAGTTGCGACCTAAGAAAAGATCAATAAGGAATGCTAAAGTAGAAGAACACCCTAGGAATCGAATAAAACTCAAGTTACTTCCACTATAGATGTTGCGTCGGCAAATGTAATAGAAATAGTGATGTAACGAATGCTAAACCGTTAAGTACCTTTGATATTCATCGATGCACCTTGTGATATTTGTCAAAAGAGTATGAATTCTGATTGTCATGACAAATGTGTTGCTAAAGCTATAATCTCTAGATTACGGAATCCTAAGAATCGGAATACCTCTAAGCCCACTAATCATTCTAAGTCTGTGCTTGGTAAACCACCTTCTTTAGATTCTAAGGCAACCATTGCTATCACAGTAGCTCCCACTACACCTCCTAAGAATGTAGTATCATCTAGTGCTTTCACTAAGACTAAAGCAAAGAGTAGTTATAGATGGCGAAATGGATATATAACACACTAGGATTTAAATGGATGCCTAAAATTATAAATGTGTGTATGTATGTCAACATATCTTTCGCTTCCTCTCACATTTCGGGTTCCACATCTACTTCTATTCCATCCGTAAATGCCCGTGTAATGCGGTGATCCGATCATTCTCTGGATTGTTGATAGCGGATGTTCCCGACACATGACAGCAACCTTAAACTGTTATCAAACTTTATTGCAAAGTTCATTGGCACCGCCGATTCGGGACGATCACTTCAGCAGACCATCATGGGCTACGGAGATTATATTAATGGGAACATCGAAATCGCCAGGTTTACTATGTGGAAGGCCTCGGTCACAACTGCTTTCGATGGGTCAATTTTGTGATGGAGATTTGGAGGTTGCTTTCGGGAGAAAACTTGTTTCATTCGTGATCTACAAGGAAACGACCTTATGTCCGCTCGCGTAATTCTAGTCTCTACACTATCTCTATGAAAGACATGGTTGCTTCATCTCCCATCCGCTACTTTCTAAGGCAACATCAACAAAATCTTGGCTTTGGCACCGTCGCCTCTCACATCTAAACTTTCAAACCATCACCAACCTTGCTCGACACAAACTAGTTGAAGGACTCCCACGATTCCGGTATTCAAAGATCACCTTTGCTCACCGTGAACAAGGGAAAAGCACTCGTGCTTATTTTCCTTCAAAGGTGGAACACGACTCTCGACATGTGCTTCATCTTCTTCACATGGATTTGTGTGGCCCGATGCGCGTGCAAGCGATCATTGGCAAACGCTACATCTTAGTAATTGTTGATGACTACTCACGATGGACTTGGGTCTATTTTCTTCGTAGCAAAGACCAAGCTCCAAAATGATCATCACCTTTCTCACAAAATCTGAGTTCGACTCCGCAACACCGTCGTGATTATTCGGACGCACAAAGGAACCGAATTTGTTAACAAAACCCTTCGTGAATTTTATGAGAAAGTGGGAATTCAAGATCAAACATCTATTGCACGGACACCGAACAAAGCGGAGTTGTTGAAAGACGAAACCGAACGTTAGTGGAAGCTGCAAGAACAATGTTAATCAATGCTAAACTTCCAGACACTTATGGGCGTGTCGATTCATCGCATGCTATACTCAAACCGTTCTATGATCACAAACGCCACAACAAAACACCTTTTGAGCTTGTCCACAACTACAAACCGAACCTCAAACACTTTCATGTATTTGGATCCCTTTGCTATCCGAATAATGATCGTGATGATTTTGGAAAGCTCAAAGCAAAAGGCGATATTGGAGTCTTTATTGGATACCGTGACAATTCTAAAGGTTTCCGAACTGAATCGTCGAACTAAGGAGGTAATGGAAGCGATTCATGCTCATTTCGATGAACTCACGGAAATGGCTTCGAGTATAACGACTTAGAACCCGGTCACAACCGCTTAAACTTCCTCAACCCCATCATCACCAAGAAAGCCCTCATTAACTCGTCAACAAATGGAACGGTTATTTGCTCCTACGTTCGTGACGACATTGATGAACGTGCTCTGGTGTATCCATTGCTTCCACAGACAACCCGATAATATTCCTATACCGATACACTGCTACAACAACTATCGTTGAAGATGCACCTACACCAATTGACTCCAACACAACAGTTGAACACACCGCTTCCAACAATGATGAACCAATGATGATATTCGAATGAAGTACCCCACCGCAGATTTTGATCCAAATGCGTTCTTCAACCCGTTTGCAAATGAGATCTGCTGCACGGATGTTGCGTAATCTTCAACAAACCATTTGAATCCTCGAATCGCACAATGTATACCAACATCAACCTTCTACACATAGATGGACAAAAGACCATCCTCGGCTAACATTATTGGCAACCCGAATCAACCAACGTTACGAGACAACGTCTTCACTCGGATGGTGAACACGCATTTATGCACTCACCGTCTCGCTAATCTGAACCTAAAAACATTAAGGATGCAATGACAAAAGACAACCGGATTGAATCCATGCGGGAAGAACTCAACCAATTCAAACGTCTTGAAGTATGGAATCGGTTGAAAGACCAACAGGGTCTACGTCATTGGTCTAAAATGGATTTGGAAAAACAAATTGGATGTTTGAAGGAATGTCATCCGAAACAAGTCACGACTAGTTGCTAAGGGTTATCGTCGGGAAGAAGGATAGACTTTGAAGAATCTTTTGCTCCGGTTGCTCGTCTTGAGGTCGTTCGGATATTTCTCGCGTTCGCGGCTCATATGAACATGACGGTCTATCGATGGATGTCAAAGCAGGCGTTTCTAAATGGACAACTTAAAGAAACGGTCTATGTCACCAACCGGATGGATTCGTTGATCCCGAGTTCCCGAACCATGTCTACAAACCGAACAAAGCTCTTTATGGTCTCAAACAAGCCCCTCGGGCATGGTACGATAAGCTATCATCTTTCCTCATTGCCAATAATTTCACCAAAGGCTCGGTTGACCCAACTCTTTTATACAATATCACGGGCACACATCTTAATTGTTCAAATTTACGTGGATGACATCATTTTGGGTCAACACATAAAAGTTTTCAATCGCTTTTGCAAAACTCATGAAGAAAAATTTTGAAATGTCCATGATGGGTGAACTTACGTTCTTTCTAGGATTGCAAGTTCATCAATCACCCGTGGTATTTTCTTGAGTCACCCAAATATGCCCTTGAATTGTTAAACAAATTTGGAATGAATACTGTGATACTTATGCCACACCAATGGCTCATACCAAGAAATTAGATCTTTGATTTACATGGGAAATTGGTTGACCTACCAAATACCAAGTATTATTGGGTCTCTCATGTATCTAACGACTAGCGACTGATATTGTCTTTGCCGCTTATCTATGCTCCCGTTATCGATCGCGACCAACTGAAACCCACCTCTCGAGGCTAAAAGAATCCTCCGATACATCAAGGAACCATTAATTTGGGGATCCGTATCCGAAAGATTCGGTTTTGAACTAATAGCTTTTTCGACACGATCACGCAGGATGCTTAGACTCAAGGAAAAGTACTTGAGAGCTCTACAATTTCTGGTGATAAACCGGTGTCTTGGCAATCTAAGAAACAGGATCGTACATCATTGTCATCAACCAAGCGTAATATGTAGCCATGTCCGCATGTTGTGCTCAAGTCATTTGGATGAGAACACAACTCAAAGACTATGGTTACGTGTTTGATGAATCCCGATGTCTCGCGACAATCGGAGTGCCATTGCAATCTCGTGCAACTCGCTTCAAAGACTCAAATCAAAGCACATCGATCTGCGCTATCATTTCATCAAGGATCATGTGGAGCAGGGTACCGTTGAATTATACTTTGTGGGTACTGAATACCAATTGGCAGATCTGCTCACCAAAGCCTTACCTCCCGCTAGGTTTAATGAGTTGGTCCACCGAATTGGTATGAGGTGTTTGACTCAAGAGGAACTGGATGACCTCTTAAAACAGTCTTAACAACCTGTCAAACACCAAAACCTCTTTTGTAAATAAATAAAATCTTTCAAAAACAAAATACAAAAATATAAAACCTGATAAAACAACAAAAATATTCTCCCAATCTACATTTCTTTAAACATGGCAAGTACATTTCTTCCGTCAACACTTTTATCTTTCAAAATTCAATATTTTTCCGATCAAGTGTTGAGGGGGAGAAAATAATCCTTTAACTGCTTCAAAACATCTGTGTACTTGCATGTTATCACATCTCGGTTGATTCTTTTACAAACGGTGGTTAATTTCCTGGTACATGTGACACTCCTCGGATTAAAATTAATAACCTTTCAATATTTTATCAAGTCGAGGGGGAGTGTCGTCAAGTTTCCTAAAAATCTTCATTTGGTAACCAAAATTGGAAGTTAAAAGGCTTTGGATGAAAATGGAAAAGGTGGAGGGACCAAAACTGTCAAAAACTTAAAGTTACTTTTAATAAAACTCTCCACCTAACACTTATCCATCACATTTAATATACCAAACCAAACTAGATCCTACACGTATAATTCGTTCTTCATATCCGTGAATTTGATCATCATTCTGTAAGTAGATTAATGTTTCTATATTTTCAAACATGGGTCTTGAATTTTAAATGGATCCAACGGCCAAATCTATGGATATGAGTGATCTTGTGTTCTTCGCTTATGCGTAAGAACACTTGATCATGTGTTTAGTGTTTGTGGTGAAAATGTTAATGTCAAAATGCTTCAAAAACATCCTTGATATGTTTTCTATCACCAAAACAAACCCGTAAACACTATTGATGAACATTGCGAATTAGGGTTTATATGTCAAATTAGGCGTTTTGAATGTGATGTGTATTGGTTAAAAGATTGTTGTTTTATGCTCTTGAGTTGTTAAATTGATGATTTCCAAGGTCTATAGCCACCCGAAACACGAATTGATCATCAATTTCAAAACTGGTTTAAAGTTCATAAACTTTGGGTGTTTTTGATTCACCCTGCATAATAAGTGTTAAAACTTGGTCTACATGTTCTCACAACGTCTATGATATACCAGAAAAAGTTTGGTGCTTAATCTATGGCTAGAATCCATACGCCGTAGATCTAGGGTTTAGTCTACGCGTATGCAATTCTACGCATAACTGTGTAACATATGATCTATTGATAAAATGAATGTATGTGTTAATGTTGATAATTTGATGGATTTATTTCGGCCTTTGCTACACGTAACATTCGTAATCAAGGTGGATACTAATCTCGCATAAGGATCACCTTACGCGTAGATTGTTATCGTAAGACTTGTCTTCTGGCGTAGCTTCTACGCTTAAGGTTCTACAATGGACTACGCGTATCACGTGAAGGATATGCGTAAACAATGAACCCTACGCTTAAGGTCAACTCTTACGAGTAGCCTTACGCGTAAGGTAAATATATGCTACGCATAAGCTCTACGCATAAGGACTCCTTTTCCTCACGCTGTAATATTTCTTCGCGTAAGATAGGATTCTACGCGTAAGTCTACGCCTAAGCATATATAATACACATCTCACGCATAACTTTGCCAAAACTACGCTTAACCTGGATTGACCTTCATGATGAATTGTTACTTGTACAAACTTGTAAATAAACTAATCATATCATCACGAATCCAAAATGTCACTAATAAACTTAAATCGTTTAATATGTTGTGAACAATAAGTGATAAAATAAACTTTAAAACTTAAAGTTAACTAACTCACTAAACATTTCACGACATCATTGAATTATTGAACATACAAGTGACTTAGGACTCGTAACAATCATTGACACCGTACATTCAATAACTAGACAATAAGACCTTACATTGACTAACATTATGTCTTTCGATATGTTGGTTCTTTTGGCTAATGTTATTTCGAGATCACGACATGGTCGAACAAATGAATGTGGATGCACCAAGTTCTCTCCATTGTCGATATCTATCCTCATGGCTATCCAATGAAGATAGGAAAGAATAACCTCCGTGTTGACTTTGACACCTCACTTGCTCGAATCTTCATGTCTCATTGCTATCGATATTACGAGGACTCATCCATATCGTAACATGCTTACTCACTCGCAACCATTCCCGAGATCTACATCCAACAGCCTGGAATACTATGGAAAGGGTCAAAGGAAGGATCACGTGACGGTGACTCTAAACCACAAACAAGTCACCATTACACTGCAGACTTAAGGGTCGCTCTCCTTATTCCTCAAGTCAATCCAACCAAACTTTATGCCACACTGTCAAGAGTTAACTCTCCAATTCTTAATCAATATCGGTTATGATGAGGCTACGGAGTAATCAACAAGCACTCTCACGTGGAGCTTAAGAGTATTCCTCAACCATGGAGAACACTCTACATGATCATCACCAAGTCTGCTTTACGGTCGTGATAGCGGCTATGAGCATCCTAAGCTCATAGAACGCAAATATTTTGGGCATTCGTCAACATGAAACACATCGCTATTGAAGCTCGATTTGGGATGACATGATGTCATTTCTCGGCAAACTTGGCTCAAAGATTCCCTACATCGGATATACTAAACTGTTGATACAGAGAGCACTTGGACTTCATCCCGATATTCCCAAGAGGCTCAATGACCCCGACAATCACGACATGTTGACGGAACCTATTCTCTCTCGCCGTAATCAAGGAAACGTCCACAAAGAAACAAGGTCTTTGTGCCGCAGTTTCCTTGATCAAGATGTCGAAAGCTCGAACGCATAAGAGATATCCGAAGCGGTCGACAAGGCAAAGTTGGTCATCTTGACGAAAAATCTTCCGAACACCGTCGGAGAACCGAGAAGAGGAAGTGCGAGGAAGCACAACAAGTTCTCATGAGTCAAAGGAAGGTTCCTAAAAGGAAAGCTCCTTCTATAAGGATTTTTCCGTAAAGGAAGCCGAACCTATTCCCACACTTGAACCTCAAAGACAACTTAGGGATGAGAGCTCAAGATACCGAGATGATGAAGAGGTTCATTACTCGCTCTCGCAACCGAAACACACCTCGGTGACAAAACCTCCAAGTCCTCCACCGTCCAAGAAAAGGGAAGACTCAAGCTATTGTACCTAATGATGAGAGCTCAAGAAGAAGAAGAAGAGCAATTGGATAAATCATACAGAAAAAGTTTCACAACGTCAGACATATTCAAAAGGTCTTGAATTTGCTAAAGATCAAATGGGTGGCCCCAGAGGATCAAGTGGTGTTGCTTGCTCCTCTCCGGATCCCGATGCGGTTAATCACCCCGATAAGGGATCCGGTGCCACCACTCTTCCGCAACAACAACCGCTGTTGAAGACACTATTGAGTATGATTTTGAGAAGCAGAAACGAGAAAGAAAAGTCTAAGGATGACGAGGATGATTATACAAAGTTTCTTCTAGACACCCAACTCACTCAAAGGAGAAAACTTGAAAACTCCTAAGGACATGGAGTCTCCTCATGTCTCCTCATCATCGACTCTTCATCACATTCATCACCACCACCATCAACTAAGTCAACCGGATCATCATCCAAATCCGTGAAGAAACCACCAAAGTCTTGGATTTCTCAAACACATGCAAGAATTGTGAAAGTCACAAACAAGTTAGAAAGAAGGACATGCTTCAAAGAAAACTTAATTGGTATCTTTGAACAAATGCAAGACTTACATGATGAGAATGATGAGATGCGGAAAGATAGGAAAGCCATTCGGGAGTTCATGAGAAGTCATCGTCGGGGGAACTAAATGAAATGATTGAAGGCTACACTCAAAAGTACCTTCGGATATCGTTCCAAAAGTCCAAAAGGAACTGGAAAAGTCGACAAGAGAACAAACCCACAAGTTTCTTCTCGAAACCTTGTCCCCGATGTGACAAAAGAGGTATTTTCGGACAACTCACCCCTAACATCGTAGCATTGGTCAAACATACAATGGCAAAAGAAGTCGATCTCTCGAACTGAGCTAATCGCTAAACTTGTGATGCAAATGTCAAAGAGATCCGGGCGTTTACTCGAGATGAAGCTAAATTCTTGAAATACTACTTGACTATCAACTCGGATCATCATGCAAGGAGTCACCACTCAACCCAAAAGACCAAGAGATGACGATGATAAGGATAAGGACTCTGCACCTAAGCGTCGAAGGGATCGGTCAATCTACATCTATGCCACCTCCTCCACATCGAACTTCTTCACAACAAAAGTCTTCTCCACCACGGTCTTCCACTGATAAACCTCGGGACGATTCCGAGTTACCACCCTTGACTCAGAAAACTGGTGATCACTTTGAGTATACGGGTGGTGACGATGAAGAGGTCCTGAGCCCCAACAACAACCCTCCTCTCCCAAACAAGTGAAGAAACCCGATCATCATCAAGGCCTTCTAAAAGCAAGAAAAAGGCGACTCGGCCGGATGTCGTATCATGGCTAGATGACGATACAACCGCAGAATTTGAATGGTTCTCCACACTTGTTAATAACACTCCCCACCCGAAGAAGGTCAAGAATTGGTGAGCGGTAGTACCTTTGGAGCATGCAAAATCTTGCAAGAACGATTCCGTGTGAAGAAGATGACGAAATCCGAGTTGAAGCGCATCAAGAATGACGCATTCATACGTTGAAAAACACTCGGAAAGTGCAATCGAGGTTGAATATCACCTTGAAAACATTGCTCGAGCCATGTCTAACAACATGGATTGGCTCAACCCGAAGCAAACATCGACTTCACTAAACGGAACAACCCTCCATACTACACCGACCGGACCAAACCTCTACCAACAATCGGCCAACAAGAAGAACCAAGGATTCCTTTCGGATATTTCTTCAACAAAGACACGGAATTTCTTCTCCATGGTGGCGATGGTTCACGAAAATACGCTACATCATTGACTCTTCCATTCCTGCGGCTACTTACTCAAACCGCATAGCTATCGAGGAACGTGCAACTCACTTGTTTTCGACAACGTGCAAGCATATGACCAAGATGCATTGTATGGGATTCATCATTGGCACGAACGAAGAATCTACTACGTGTCGCCTAGTTCGTAAGTCTCAACATGAAGTGTATTGCTCAAAGAACATCGTAGCCATCAAACACATTGATCTCAAGTCCAAATGGGACTACACATTCTTGAAGAATATCATAGTCAAACGACAAGATGAACAAGACTATGAATTCTCGGTCGACTTTGAGAACTTGTCACTCAACGACATCGAAGACATGTATCTTGCCAAAGTACGTGGTCGTATGAGACAATTCTCGATCGAAATTCAACGTGAATTCATCAAGTCGGTTCTCATCTTCATTAGACGATTGTGATCAAAGAACGTGTCAAGATATCCGGATGGTCATTGAATCATATCGAAACGTGTAAACTTTACTCCACCACGCCTGATCTTCCCGACATCAACCACTCAAACAACTTACGCTCATCGGCAAACCTTTTAGCATTGTTTACCGCAGTGAACTTCGCAGAAACCGCTTAATGGCGTGTAGTGAGCTCCATAAATTCGAGGATCATACCTTGAAGATGGTTAGGGATGGATTGGCGTCAGATTGAAGGATATACGCTTGAAGGTTGGGAATCCTAGCGCTGGAACTCTCGTGATAGAAGGGATGTGAGAAGGATCATCACCATGATTGATGAACGGTTGTTCGAAGGATCGATTCGGGACGCTTGGAGAGCTATGTTGGTGGTAGACCGGGATAAACATCACCGGCTTTCAACGCCTGCATGCGCACTCGGGAACATCACCGCACTTCCCGGTACCCTTGAATTGTTTCCTTCATATGATTTTGGATGCATGATTACATATGTGAATGGCTTGTGCACACATAACGATGTACAACCCGTAAGTGTCAAGAAAGGACCCGTGGTGCGCCTCGATGCCACAATCCTTATAAAAGGAGCGAAAGCTTCTTATTTTGAGTAAAACCTATCAAACCTTTCATTTTCAAGGTTTTGCTAAAAAGACAAGTACTTCCCATATGATTTTAAAACCTCAACCATTTATATCACTAATTGAGGGGAGTATTTGATTAAAACTTTGTGTGATAAGAAATATGTTGTCTTTGAATGCAAATGAATCAAGTGTACCTCGTGACTTAACCAACGAATTGACAAGACAAAATTGTCTATAACTCGAAAAGACTTGTCCCAGACGGGTAATAATTTCAAGCTAGTTCGCTAGTGATGTAAACGTGTCTCGCAAAGGACTCGTCTTAGTAGAAGGTACCATTCAAGAAGCTCTTGATAGACATAAACTCGACGGGTATGACAACCTTCGAGGTTTGTCTACACCTTCAAGGTAGTTATTAGAGCTAGTTGTCACCTAAAAGTCGACAATGTAACTCTTTAACTATTCAACGTAACCGTGTCTCGCGGAGATTGTCTATCTTTAGTGGATCAATTCATAAAGTGCGCTCTTTCCTCACCGCATTTAACCTTTAAAACTATTAAGCACATGTGGAGGGGAGTATTTATGCAAAACATCATCTCTCACGATGGTTCAAACATGTTTTCATTAACAAACCCTTTGAGAGATATTTTAACTTACGATGGTTATAATGGCAAACATAGGATAGTCATGGGTTATAAGGTGACTAAGGTTAGGAATAACTGTCCTATGATCCGCCAGAGTCGGAGGATCTACCCAAGGACACTACCATTAGTTAGTGTTAGAAGTCCTTAGGAATGATTATAAAAGGAGAAAATGAGAATCGGAGAAAGAAGGAGTTGAAGAATCAAAAGAAATGTAAAGTAAAGGGTGAAAAGAAATAGCCCTCAGTTATTCAACTTAGGCGCACAACGGTTCAATTCATATACTCTTGGTTGTCACTTAGTGACACCGGTATTGAAAATTAAAAGTCGTCATGGACCCGGTGGCGCATGCACTAAACCTTCTTAGCCACTCAAGTTTCTCTCAATGAAATTTGTTTCATTCTCACAGGAACCCTACATAATCTATTGGCTTTCTCTTAGAGATCATTGGTATTGAAGAAGGAGACCCTCTCCTAGTCTCCGCCAGAAAACCAAAACGCACTATTGAGTCTAGAGCCACGAGATTCATCAAAAGATCTCTTAGGAACACTTGACATTTAATCACTTGTTGATCAACAAATAAGATCTTGATGAATCGGTGGTTCATATCGAGTCCTTCACGGATCTTAGCAATCTGTCGAGAACATTTATGAGAGGTTCACATCATGATCCTCGGTGATTGAATGGAAACTCTGCCAGGTCAACATCAAACACCCACGACAAAGAAGTCACTTGGTAACTCCCCATGGATTACGCGGTGTGTCTCAAACGGTCTATCGTGAGGTGATGCTTGATTGTACCTCGGCGACTCATCTCGAATCAGTAAATGTACTTGGTACATCGCGTTATCTCACTTGTGGGACTCCGGTTCAGAACGACCTTTGTAAGAATTAGGGTTGTGTTTTCACACTATCTTGTTAACACTCGAAGTTCAAACACAGTAAGTGCCGGAAACCGCTTATTACTAACCGTTTGAAATGTTTTTCTTCTTATGGAAGCTCGGGGCGGGATGATCGTCTTGATTCTTCTCATGATCACGCCAACATCATCACTAATGAAAGTTCTATTCGAATGCAACACAACAATCGAAATGATTCTTCATCAATCAAAGAATCTACAAAGTTAAAGACTTACGAGAACTTCATCGGATTGATTTCCAACGTTAAAAAGCGTGTGAGCATGTTGAAGAATGACGTAGAGACCTTTGGCAAATGACGACTGAGGCGCATCGATGCGATAACAACATACTATTACTTTCACCACAAAGAACAATGATCAAAGAACAAAGTTAAAGATGACGTCAAGCATAATCGCTCAAATATAACGATCTCTACACCGGGAGATTGTTCGAATCAAGACAATTCCTCTCACAAGAAAGAAGAATGTCGAAGACGTCACAACTACTATTACATCAACGCCTTCACCGTTTACATTCATATATACTTGAGGGGAGATTGTTGGAATCACTCCTAAACAAGATTTCAAGTATTTATATTTCATATGTAATAGGTAGCCTTATTATGGCCTTTATGTTTGTTTAAGGTCCACTTATGTAGAAGGCCCATAAGTGAGGCCCAAGCCCAATAAGGAATAGGGAAGGAGAGGTGTTGCCCTAGCTCTTTGCCTATATAAACTCTTGTAAACCCTCATTTGAGGTTGGTTGTTCAAGTTATTCTTTCACTCACTCTACGCCTAACCGGTTTTACTTATACGTGTGTGTGTGTGTGTTTAGCTTGTTCAATCGCCTTATCTCTTTCTCTATAAGCTTGTGTTGTAAAACTAGTGACCTAACAAGGTATAATTCAAGAATTTCCTTGACGAGGGTTTCAGAATGCTCTAGTCGTTCTCAAACCGAACATCTCAAAGAAGACAACACGGAGTGAGTGAACCAAAAATTTTAAGTCCACCGATTGATGAAAAGAGATTTGAAAACAATCGTGTATTGCTCAATAGAAATTGTTTTTGCCATACAACGAAGGTTTTATTGAAAATCAATTATCAATCATAAAACACCTTTTGGTTTGAAAATGAGTACACGGTCGATGTGCTAAAGAAAAGAGTTGTTAAGCACAAAGACCGGTTTTCAAAGGTATCCGTCAATCCATAACTCGAACGAGATTGATTCAAGAGATTGAATCGCCCATTGTTTCTCGCTCGGTTGTCACATGGTTGATCTATATAATAGATCTCACATGCCACCTACCGAGAGCTTGTGTGATGTTGGCTCGAAGGTTTTCCATCTTCACCGTGAATATGTTCACATATCACTCGGATGTTCGTGCAAAACCACAAGGATAATGCGTGGGACTCAAGATATAATCTCTCTTTCCACATTGTGTGAAGCAGAGAGTCTTCATTGAAAGTGTCCTAATGAGATTTATTGATGATCTCGTGGCTCTAGACTCAATTTGTGCACATTTGGTTCCCGTGTCGAGACTAGGAGAGGGTCTCCTTCTTCAATATCAACAATCTCTAAGAGAAGGTCGATAGATTATGTCGGTTCCCGTGAGAATGAAACAAGCCCTTTTAAGAGGAACTTGAGTGGTTTGGAAAGTTGAAGTGCGATCGTCCTTTGGGTCCATGACGTCTTGTCTTCAATACCGATGTTACCATCGGTAGCATATGAATTGAACCCGTATCCGCCCTAAGGTTTAATAAATGGAGGCTATTTGTTTTCACCCTTTCTCATTCAATTCTTTTAATTCTTCAACCCTTCTGCTTACTGAGACTTCATAGCAAGAACCTTGTTGGGTATGTTCCATTGCTTCTCTCTCATCCGCACTCTTCCCATATCTCACTTTTCTCCTTTTATCATCATACCTAAGGACTTCTACACTAACTAGTGGATTGTCCTCGGTAGATCCCTCCGGTTACAAGCGGATCATGGGAACACATACCTAACCTTATCATCCTTATATCACCGTACATAAAGTAAAGTTGGTCGGTCAATTTGGTATTGTTCATCCGCCATTGGAACTAATTGAAAACCATTTGAAAATCAATCCGGATACTTGTGATATATTATCAAAACATTTTGTACTGAATTGTTTTTGATATTTTTAGAACAAGTGCTCCCCTCAACATGTGCATCAAATGTGAAATCGTTTTGCACACGGAGGCAAGAGGAAGAATTTACTTCTTTGATTACCATTTTCTAAAGATATCAACATCACTTCCTGATCAAATCAAGAAGATAAAGCATTTCCGGAAGGATGAGGTTTCCATAAATTTGCTCCCCTCAATATGTGCCTCGAGGTTTGAAAGGAGTTTTGCACATACTAGAGGAACCCGCACATGAGATAAATGATCACGTTTCAAGTCATAGGTGTAAGATAGATGCTCCCTCAACATGTGAATGGAAAATTTGAAATCGTTTGTCACATGCGGGGAGGATAACATGTACATCCTTGTAAAACCATTTACCGAATCCTCGCTTTAAGTCCAATTTAAATCACAAATTCTCCCCGATCACAATTATCAAATCATTTGAGATTTGTGATCTCTTATAGATTTAAATTGATTTTGAAAGCTTTTAAGGAGAATTATGACTTGATTATGAAAGCGTTTTAATCGATAAGGATCGGATTTTAAGACTTTAAACTCCATTGATAAAACATGCATGAATATCTTTTGAAAACAATTGAATGCCAAATAACTTTTTAATTTAATTGAAATCATTCTCCCCTCAATCAATGACATAGGTTGTTGATTGAGAGATTGATATTTTGACAAATAAGTCCAGATGATTATCAAAAATAGAGACCGAGTTATTTTTCAAAGCGGTTAATTTTCAGCAGATAACGGTTTATAGAATCGAGCATGGAATTTTGAAAGTCATGATAAAGCATGGCTCGTTCTTTCTTAGAAAAGCGGTTCTTGCTCGAAATGACAATAAACCATTTATTCTCTTTCTCTCAATTTTTTTTTTTTTTTTTTTTTTAAATTCGAACAACATCTAAAGTCCCATGTCATTCTTTGAATGGCAACATCAAGACCGTAGATATTATCGAATCGAGAGAAACAAGACAAAATGACAATATTTTTGAAGATTTTGAATTTTTCAAATTTTATGGATTTTGAAAGTTTTATATTTTTCTATTTGATTTTCGAATAGATATATCTGAGAGAGATAGATGAAGATAGACCTTTACTCCTCGCCTTCCTCCTCGAAGACGTTTGAGTGTTTCGGTTGAAGGCTTTTCATGCCCAATCGTGGAAGAATAAACTCAAAGCGTTCTCTTGGAAGAGCTTTGGTGAAGATGTCGCTAACCGATATTCGGTCCTCACAAAATAGAGTTCCACTACACCTTTTTCCACTTGTTCCCCGATGAAATGATGTCGAATGTCGATATGCTTTGCTCTTGAGTGTTGAACATTGTTGCATGAGAGAGCAATAACACTTTATTATCACAAGACAGAGGGATTTTGTTGAATTCAAAGCCATAGTCGATAATTGAGATCTCATCCATAAGATTTGAGCACAACAGATGACATGGCTATGTATTCACCTCTGTAGAGGAAATAGAAGTACTCATTTGCTTCTTTGAAGACCAGCTCACAAGCTTATCACCCAAAACCGAGCACCTCGGATGTACTTGACGAGTATCTTGACACCTGCATGATCAAGATCTGCATAGGTGTTAGTGACATACCGGTGTCCTTGGTACCAAAGACCCATATTGATGGTTCCTTGAGATACCGAAGACCCTTTTAACCGCTTCAAGGTGCTTTTAGTAGGCTTAGCACGGTATCTAGCACACATGCAAACAAATGAACAAGATGTCTGGTCTACTAGCGATGAGGTACATCGTGATCCAATCATACTACGATATTTCGTTTGGTCAATCATGATCCACGAGTGGTCCTCATCTAGTTTGGTTCGATCAATCATGGGGTGTCAACATGGTCACTTGAATCAAATCCAAATTTCTTTAAGATCTCTTGCATATTTAGATTGATTTATGAAAATGCCTCCGGACTTTGTGAAATTTGTAATCCCAAGAAAAATGACATTTGTCCCATCATTGACATTTGAAATTTTGAACTCATTTCATTTGAAAACGATCACATTCCATTGGGTGCATCGAGGCAAAAATAATATCATCAACATAAATTTGAACATGAATTAAATGTTTGCACGACTTCACGGTGAACAATGTAGGATCAATCGCTCCTTTGCTAAATCCGGTAGATAGAAGAAACTTGACGATGTATCATACCATGCCCTTGGAGCTTGCTTTAAACCATAAAGAGCCTTTTTCAAACGATAAACGTGAGTAGGATGCTCTTGATTCATAAATCCTTCGGGTTGGGCGATGTAGACGACTTCTTTAAGATCTCCGCTTCGAAATGCCGTCTTCACATCCATCGATGAGACTACCATGTTCTTACTAGCAGATTAGCGAAAGATTACGATTGCCTCGATTCGAGCAACTGGAGCAAAAGATTCTTCAAAGTCAATACCCTCCTCTTGACGGTATCCTTTAGCAACTAATCGAGCCTTGTTCTTCAACACATCACCATGCTCATCAAGTTTCACTTTGAAGATCCATTTAAGAGCAATAATCATAGCACGATCGGAGCGGTACTAACTCCCATACATCAAGTCGATTAAACTCATGAATTTCATCTTGCATGGCATTGAACCGACTATCTTCATTCATGGCGGCTTTAACATCTTTTGGTTCGATCTTAGATAGTACGGAGTTGAAGAAGCACCATAAGGCATCGGTTGCAAGTTGTTTCCGTGTTGATACAGGATGAGAGGATTTCCAATGATGTTGTCTAGTGGATGATCGTGAGTCCATTTTCTAAGGTGTTCATGTGGCGCTTGTTGAGGGACCGAGGTAGCAGTCGATGTCTCACGAAGAAGATGGTTCGATGATGATTCGAGAGCAAATATGTTTTCAAATGGAGCATCTTCGGGAGTAGCAAAGGATTAACTTCATCATTGATGCGAAATGCTCCATGATGTACATTTGAAGAATGATGATTTGTTGATGAGACGGAAGGATCGTGATGGCGCTTCTTGACTTAAAGATATAGAGGCGAGGATTGACATCATTCAACGGAATATGAGCGACCTCAGGTAGGAATCGACACCTCATTAGTACTTGGATCATAAAGTTCATCAAACATAGGATCAAACAATTTCTTTAAATCATCTTCGGATGGAGGTACATATGGAGTTTCTTGAGAAGAGTTTGGAACAAGGGATGAGCCAATGGGATTGTTTTGAAGTGTGGGTCCGAATCGAATTGTCCAGAGCCATTTGACCGGTCACTCATCAAACGTAACGTGAATTGTTTCCATGATATTTCGGGTTCTTTTGTTGTAGATTCGGTATCCCTTTTGTTTGGTGCATATCCTACAAATACTCCAATGTCGACTTTAGCCCTAAGTTTGCCTAAGTCTTGACCCTCATTAGTTGGATAACACAATGCACCAAACACACGAAGGAAAGAGAGATTAGGTTTTCATTGTGGACAAGTTCATATGGAGTTTTTCCATGAGCAGTGTGAATGAGGAACGATTTTGTGTGTAGCATGCGGTGGCAATTGCTTTAGCCCCGAGAAACATTGGAACCTTTGAGTAAATCGATTGTTCTAGCGGCTTCAACAAGAGTTCGATTTAGTCTTTCAACTACACCGCTACATTGAGGAGTTCGTGGAACACTTCTTTGATGGTCGATTCCAACGCTTTCATAGAATTCACTAAGTTGTTTGTTGACAAACTAAGTTCCATTATCATGCTCGATAATTGACGGCGGTTGTTTAAGTCGAACTGCATTTGTTTGATGAGTTTGATGATGATATCGAGTTTCATCCTTTGTCCTTAAGAACTTGACCGGTGAATCTAGAGTAATCATCAACCACAACTAACACATATTTCTTTCCAAAGATATTCTCGCACCTCATTGGTCCACATAAATCCATATGAATCATATGAAGAACATCCGTGATGAGTTAGTAGGTTTGGGTTTATGGGCATACTTCATGCTTTTTCCCAATTGACATGCCGAACAAAGATGATCCTTTTCGTACTTGAGTCTAGGTAAACCTACAACTAAGTCCTTTCGGTGAGATCATTGATGGTGCGAAGTTCGGTTGATTGAGACGACGATGCCATAACCATGACTTTGTTTTAGAAGCCTTTGACGGCAAGCAAATTGGAGAAGACTTCATCATATCTTCGATGGAGATGGTGTATAGATTTGAACCACGCGAACCTCTTAAAAGTTCCTTACCATCAAGTTCTCTAACGAAGCGGTATGTTTTACAAGGCTACTTCTAGATCCGAATCGCAGAATTGACCAACAGAGAACTAGTTGTGACCAAGATCTTTTACATAGTAAACTACGGAGATAACACTTTTGCCAACAACATAGTCTCCATAACCCATAATAGCACCAAATGATCATTCCCGAATCTAACGATCCCGATGAATTTGCTCACGAAGTTCATGAGCCGTGACGGTCGCCATTCATATGCTTGGAGCGACTGAGTCCGGTACCACGTAGCGATTTGAGCGATCTGCGGTTGAACACGAGACAAGAATGGATAATCGGATAATTGGGATCCCCATGCAAGAATGGGTTCCATTTGGTTAGTAACAATGGTTGGAACACCCACATCGAAATAGAAGCGTTCATATCGTAAAATGAGGCAATGGAATCATTGTGAATAGATGTAGTACTAGTGTCTCAGATTAGCCACATTCACGGTGTGCTCACTTTTAAGGAATAGTTCTACCAAGAGGCATCCATTTTCTAGTGGGCATTATCGATTAGTCTTATGACCAACAATATCCAATAATAGCTTATTTTCTTGAATGTTCTTCTTGTGGGTTTCCTTTGTTTTCTAACTTTCTTTCGTTTTGCCTTTTAGCCTTCTTAGCATGAATTTTAGCATTAACAATATTAATCGACAATTAACATCATTAGGCGATTATTAACACCACATTCATGATTAGAAATGTAATTCAAGCGGACATCAATACAAGGTTTGCAAATAGTATCGAATTGAATTAATTACGATGCGCCTATGGCTAATACTAGAATCAACACGATTCGTTTTATTCGATTCAAGCTTAAAATTCCTAGATTGTTCTTCTCTCTTTCCGGTGCACATTCTTAGCTTGTGAGGTCCTATCATTCCTTGTATTGTCTTGAGACTTTGACCGCTCCCTTTAATGTCACCGATTACTCTGTAGAGGAATGGGAACATTAGTGGGTTTTACAACTCTTTGCATCACTGTTTAGATGTCTTTGGGATCCAACTACATGCAGCACACTAAGGTTCACTTTCTTAAAACTAGAAGTCTTTGGGATTCCTAGAAGGCACACTTGAGTTCTCTTTCATAGCATTGATGGATCTGAAATCGAACTACTTAAAGGCACACTAAGGTTCACATTCAAGACATTGGGCATCGAATGAGTATCATACTTGGCAATAGGCATCGAACATGGAATCAAAGGATTAACTCTCTCACCTAAGGACTTTGGGCATATTGTGATCAAGCATTCTAGGATTTCTTGAGATCGTTTGGCATATAGGCATGCATGTCCAATTGCATTATCATGAGGTTTCTCTAACTTATCCTCTTCAACAATCTCACGCAGACATTCTAGGCAATCCTTAAGGGATGAGAAGTATGTTTGAACAACAAGTTTGTTGTTCACGAGATGAGGAGGACATATTTCATGAGACAAAGCATATTTATTACAAGAGTGAACCTTTGATACACCATTCTCCCCATTGGTCATTGGCATTTTCCTTTTCACGACTCTTGATTCTCAATTTCCTTTTGCAATGAAGCAATTTGTTCGTTATTTTTATTCTGAGTGACCTTTATTGATTCAAATAACTCATTGAAATGACGTTTAACCTTTTCATTTTCTTCTAGAAAACTTTCGTTTTCCTTTTGTAATGCATTTACTAGGTTTTGAAGATGAAACATTTGGGAATTCGAGAATCTAAAGGAGGAGGAATTTGGGAGCTGTCATATTGTTCGTTTGACCCTTTAATTGAGAGATTTGGGCTTTCAACTTTCGATCGTGTTGCCGAGCTTGAATCATTCATCACGTTTGTTAATTTGAAAACGCATCAAACTCGGAGCATCGAGGATGTCTTGATATTTGAAGTTTTGACATTTTCTTTAAGATGTTGATATTTTAGTTGTAAATTAAAATGCTCAACTTCTAGTTTAGAAAAATGTTTAACCAAATTGTCGTGATCATCCATTTCAATTTTCTCGTTTAGTTCGAAATTAGTTTTTCAAGCTCAATGACACGATCATGGGAGACTTTCGAGGCAACCGATAATTCATGAAATTTGGAAGCATTAATGGAACAATTTGTAGCGATGAAAAACACATCTTGAGCAATACATTCGTAAATCGGGTTCTCATTTAGTGTATGCAAGTTCTTCCTCCCGGTCTCATTATATTTTAGTGCTCGCTCATAGTCACTAACTTCAACTATCATTGCATCAAATTCCTTTTCCATTCCCTTAATATCGCTTTCTATTCCCTTTTAAGACTCTCAAAGTGATCTTTAGAAGTTTAAAGAAAGGCATGACCTCGCTTAAATAACATTCTTTCATTTGCTCAAACCCTTTCTCCTTTCGTTATACCAGATGGGTGTGATCCTTTTCTTGCAAGTTTTCTCAAAATCAACAAATAGTTGAAATATAACATATTGGCTAATTAAGGTCTTGCTTTTAGTGGCAATTGTTCTAGGAACAAGATGCATTGGTGTATTAGGAGGATACACGATCGCTCTAGGCATTTTCAAAGGGAGGGTTTGTTTCAACAATATTTTCAACTTTACTTTATCTAAATCCATTTTCCGTAAGACTTGTTCGGGAGTCAATAATGTCTGAGGCTTAAACTTGTTCAAGGAAATCCAGTTTTCCTTCTTGTAGTCATGGGGAGTGATAATAATTTTTTTCTCTTTGCATTTAGGATCATTTAGTTTCTTATTCATCTTCTCCCTAGTGATTTCATCTAATTTCTTATCATCCTCAGTGCACTCAACGTAACTAGGTTTTTGTCTAGGTTTAAGAATCTCATTGCCATCATAGATCACACTTTGAGTGCTTTTGCTATCTTCCGCACTCGGGTTGGGTTTATCTATAATGGGAACACTATGCTTATCGCTTAGAACTCTATGCTTAGTGATCATGTGAGCGATCGAATGGTGTTTCCTTGTATGTACAACTTGTTTTCAAGTTTGTTTTTCAAAGTTTTCAGATTAGAAAAGTCTCTCAAGAGTTTTGATTCCTTTGCATTAAAGTCTTGCTTAAGCATTTTCACATTTTCTTGAAGTTCTTGTTTTGCTTAAATGCTTTAGAAAGCTTTTCTTGTAAGGAATTTAATTCTTGTTTCAATACTTCTTCTAAAATTACTTTTCTAATGACCAGACGCACTTGGTCATCCATTTCACGCTCACGAGTGGTCAACTCAAATTTTGCACGTTGTTCATAAATAGCAACACGTTCTTTATAGGCATTTAGTTCGAAATTACGTAATCATCGAGGGCACAGCGGTGTATTCATCAAAATATAGTCATTGTTGATCGGGAGATGCATCACTTGGTACAACTTCACTTTCACTTTGTTTCACATATTGATCATATGGGACAACATTGATATTACCCATATTTTCAATATTTGATTCAATAGTTTCAGTTGATAGTACTTTGTAATGCATCTTTGCACATCAACATCATCGTATAGTTTTAGTACCTCGAGATGAGTTTGTCTTTGGATGGGCCAGCTTGTGGTGAAGAGGAGACCTTGGGAGAAACCATTGGAGAAATGCTAGCCATAAAGATTGTGTGTGCGAGAGGTCCATCATCCACATCGTAGTCGTATGCATCACAATCGGTGACTTGAAAGGCATTCGATGATTGTGACCTATCTCACGAATAGGCCGCTCATCCACATCTCGCATCATAGGTCTTGGCATTGCCCTCAACTAGAAACAACAATTCCTCTTCATCCAAAGCAACCATTATCCCGAGCTTGTACAAGCGACATCTTATCTCTCAAGTAATCGGCGTGCAGCGGACGCTTTGGAGATGTGCAGTTCCTTGTAATGTGTCCTCACCACCAAAGTTATAACATTTGATTGGCTTAGCTTGACCTTGATTACCATTCCTTCCTCGATTCGATTACCAACATAACTTCTACCACTCCACCTCTTCCTTGATCAAACGCCTTTCTTGAACCAGACCGCCCATAATTTTCCCATCTCGATCAAAGTATGGTTGTGAAGATTGGAGGCGGTTCGGATCTCATTACAGTGTGAAGTTTGTTGGTGTGAGGTGAAAGTGTCTTGTTCTCATTAACCATGAGTGTCGGTTGAGTGATGAAATGTTCCATGACAAAGATTTGCATCGGGTTTCTTGAACCTTGGATCGAAAATAGGTTTGTGATTATCATCATTCGTGGGTACAACTTGAGAAACATTTGTGGTAATCCCATCATTTGTGAAAAAGCGGTTGAATCATTTGTAGAGCTTGTTTCTCCCGACCTTTGAACCGATCAAGAATCCTCTTTTCAAACATGGCATGTCTCTCATTCGAAGGAGGAAGGCATAGAGTTGCTCATAGTTTGTATTCTTCAATCCTTTAGTGAGCTTCACAGAGGTGACAAACTTGTGCCATTCGGGATTCATGTTGTTCACAAATTTTGAGTTCAATGAATGTTAGGCATAGTCATTCGATGTTCCTCATGTCATTCACCAACTTATGAAATCTCACATAGTACTCATAGACACTCTCATCCGGTTTCATCTTGAAGTGTTCAAATTAGTCATAGAGTTGTGATTCTCTGCCTTCCATAGTTAATTACAACCGAGAGAAGCATCTTGACATTATCCCATACCGCCTTTGCTTGTGTTGTGATTGATCGACTTGTAGATGTCTTTAGGAAGACCTTGAAGAACAATGTTAGAAGCCACGATATCGAGATCGAATCTCTTTTCTCCTTATCATCAAGCTCATCATACATCTTTGGTGCATCCATTCCAAATCGAGTTCCATCTTCGAGATATCAAGTACATCTCTAGTCGTCTCAACTCGATACGGTCCTTCATCAATGGATTTGAGAATGTTGACACCATTTTCCTTTCCAAGGCGGTACAATCGATTCGTTGAGCCCAAGAATCGTAGTCGATTACATCAAGCATGGGTGGATTTAGTATCTGAACCACCGCTTGAACATCCTCGACAAAGATGGAGATGATAGTAGGAACATTGGTAGACATGTTAACAGATTATACGGGATTTTATAACTCTATGATTAAACCGGAAATAGATTCTTTCACGGATTTTACTAAATCAAGAGAAAACCGTAAACAATCACCCAAGTCGCTAGAAGATAATGCACCAAGTCGCTAACACCTCATTCGCTACACCCCAAGTCGCTAAAGTCCCAAGTCGCTAGACAAATGCAAGTCGCTAAGTAGTAACTCGCTAAGCCTCAAGTCGCTAGCAAAATTTTGGCGAAGAATTGCTACTCAAGTCGCTATAGATTCAAGTCGCTAAAGAGCAACTCGCTATAGACCAAGTCACTACCACCAGTCGCTACCCGTAGTGGAGAGTCCACTACTTGTCTTCAGAATCGCTAGTTCTAAGTCGCTAGCTCCAAAGCGTAACTCGCTACAAAATTGTGAAGTAAGTCGCTACGAAGAAAGAGATCCAGATATCAAGTCGCTAGCAAGAAAAACCACATAAACATCACTTTTCAATCCAAAACAACCCAACCAAGATGATTCAAGCTTACCAAATGAAAACCTAAACACTTGTGATGATTCTAAACATAAAAGTACTAACAAAATCCAAGCTTTAACACATGAAATCAACCAAATGATGCACAAACCACTAAACTTTTTCAAACTCAAAAAACCACCTAAAAACCACTAAAAATCCAAAGATGTGCAAGATATGATCTAACCATGGCTCTTGATACCAATTGTAGGATATTGGATTTCACTTACACATCAAACCATAACACAAAGTGGCGTATAAATGGAATTCTAGAGAGATAAAGTTAGAGATTTAGGGAACTTAGTGAGAGAAAGTGAAAGATATTATTATGAGCTCCAACTCTCTACCTTGGGAGGTAGAGAGTATTTATAGTCTTACATAAAACGCCACACAACGGGCTGTGGATCATGCATACAGTGGGTAAAGACCCGTCCGTCCTCCACGGTGTTACTTAACTAAATACTACTTAACTTAAACTAACTATGACTACGAGCTTTCTAACGATTACATATACTTGAGGTGACCGACTCTTTAATACCTGGAATTTCTAATTCCTAACACTAAGTAACACCGTGGAGGATGGACGGGTCTTTACCCACTGTATGCCTGATCCACAACCTGTAGGAGGCGTTCCATGTAAGAAACTATAAATACCCTTTGCCTAGCCAGGCAAAGGGTTGGAGCTTTCAATATACATTTTTCTTTGTCTCACTAAAGTTCCCAACTCTCTTCACTTTCTCTCTCTAAAACCTCAATTCATTCGAATCCTTGGTGTTATGATTATGTGTTTGTGAAAACCAATATGTTACAAATGGTATCAAGAGCCATGGTTTGATCATCTACCTTACATGTTCTTGGATTCTTAGTGGTTTTCATAGGTTTTTGGGTTTGAATGAGCTTTGAGTAGTTTTCATCACTTGGATCATATTTAGTGTTAAAGTTTGAATTTTGATAGTACTTTTGTATTTAGAATCATCATAAGTGTTTAGGTTTTGGTTTGGAAGGCTTCATTCATCTTGGTTGTAGTGTTTTGAATTGAAAAAGTTTAGTTTTTGGTAAGTTTCATTGAAGCGGTTTGAGTCTCGGATACTATTCTTGTATGCGGTTTGTCGCCTGTTTCATGTGATTTGATCATAAATTGTATGCGGTTTGATACTTGTTCTATGCGGTTTGTATATGCGAGTTTATCAACTCCTATGCGATTTGATCCCTAAGCGGTTTAAGTGTTGAGACAAAGAGACAAAAAGGACAAAGTAGTGGAAGTACTTGTGTTTCCTTGAGACTTGTTAAGATAAGCGATTTGGTTAAGCGGTTTGATTCTGCGATTTGTCTCGAAGCGTTTTGTTAGTTAAGCGATTTGTCTCTAAAGTGTTTTGTCCTTAAAGCATTTTGTCATAAGCGACTTGTCACAAATTTGATTCAAGCGGTTTGTCTTCTGCGACTTAATCTAAGCGGTTTGATAAGAAGCGGTTTGTGTTAAGCGATTTGTTTGTTTGCGATTTGACAGAAGCGGTTTGTTCACACTGCGATTTGACTGAAGCGGTTTGTCAATTGTGCGACTTATCTTTTGAGATTTGTCATTTCCTTGTGATGAGTTTTACGGTTTTCTCTTAATTTAGTAAAATCCCGTGAAAGAATCTATTTCCCGGTTTAATCAAAGAGTAGTAAAATCCCCGTGTACTTAGGAATCATGTCTACAATCACTTCTTCCGTTGCTGATGACGTTCAAGCTGCAGGATCCGATACTCGTCCTCCCATACTTGATAGAACTGATTATGACTCTTGGGCTCCAAGAATCAGGTTGTATTTCTTAGGAAAAGAGAATGGGATTAACATACTTAAGTCAATTGATGAAGGACCATTTCAAATTGGAACTACCAGGGATATTCTCGAAACTGCAGCTGATGAAAATGTTGTGTTAGGGTTGGATAGACCAAGAATGTATGATGAGCTTGATGATAAGGAGAAGAAGAGATATGATGATGACATTAGAGCCTCAAACATCATACTTCAAGGCTTGACAAAAGACATTTACAAGCTGATCAATCACAACACTGAAGCCAAGGTTGTTTGGGATAATGTCAAGATGCTTCTCTCTGGTTCGGAACTAACTAAGGAAGATAGAGAGTCTCAGTTGTATGATGACTTTGAGAATTTTAAAATGAATCCAGGGGAAAGTGTCACTGAATATCATGTGAGATTCTACAAGCTTGTGAATGATATGAGGAATATCAAGATGACAATTCCAAATATCCAACTCAATTCCAAGTTTGTAAACAACATGAATCCCAAATGGCAAAAATTTGTCACTGTTGTCAAACTGAACAAAGGACTAAGGAACACCAATTATGAACAACTGTATGCTTATTTACTCCAACATGAGAAGCATGCTGCATTTGAACGTATGATCATGGAAAAGTTCAATACTAATGCTACTGCTGCAAGCTCTTCAAATGATTCAACTTTATTCTTCACAAATGTGGGGATAAGTACCAAAGCATCACAAGTTGTACCTACTGGGGATCATAATCACAAATTTATTCCTGATTCAGGTTATAAGCCATCAGACACATTCATGTAACACTTTGAAAATCAACTGGCACTAATGGTTAAGCAAAATTTGAACCTCACTCCTCACACCAACAATCATATCAGAACTGCATCTAATTTACAAAATCATGCTACTGTTAAAGATGGAAGGGTTGTAGTGCAAAATGTGCAAGGAAGGCAGAATGCTTATCTTCCACATAATGAACAAGGGAATGTAGGTGTTAGAACTGGTTATGGGAATCCAGGTGCTGGAACTGGTTATGGGAATGTAGGAGCTGGAGCTGGTTATGTGGGCAATCAGAATCGAGGAAGGATCATGGCTCAAGGTCAAGGAAAGCCAATCAAGTGCTACAATTGTGGAGGGGAAGGACACATTGCTAGGAACGGCACTCAACCAAAACGTCCACGAATGCAGTACTTGAGGATAAGATGCTACCGTGCAAGCTCAAGACAATGGAGCAAAGTGTTGGATGAGGAAGAGTTGTTGTTTCTTCTTGAGGAAATGCCAAAACTTATGATACTGAGATGTGGATGAACAACCAAAGCATGGTGTGGCTCGAACAATCCCAATGTCTTTCAAGTTGCGGTTGTGATGCATTTGACTCGATGTTGATGATGAACCAACGACACAAACCATCTTTATGGCTAACATCACTCCAATGGTCTCTCCACCTCAACAAACCAGTCCCTCCAAGGAATCCATCATATCAGAGGTATTAAAACTATACGATGTGGTTGATGTGCAAAAGATTCACAACAAAGTACAATCAACGGAAATCATTGAATCAGATATTGAAAATATGGGTAATAGCAATGTTGTCCCATATGATCAATATGTGAAGCAAGATGAAAGTATAATTGTACCAAGTGATGCATCTTCTGCTATCAATGATGAATATATATTTGATGAATACACTGAATATGCACCTGATGATTCCATGACCACTGAACTAAATGCCTATAAACAACAAGTTGCTATATATGAACAGCGTGCTAAGTTTAAGTTGACCACCCGTGAGCAGAAAATGGATAACCAAATGCGTACACTTATCAGAAAAAGTAATTTTAGGGAAGAAACATTAAAACAAGAGTTATATTCCTTACAAGAAAAACTTAATAAAGCTCATAAGCAAAAGCAAGAACTTCAAGAAAATGTAAAAGTGCTTAGCGAATTCAATGCTAAGGAATCAAAACTTTTAAATGATTTTTCCAACCTAAAAACTTTGAAAAACAAACTTGAAAACAAGTTGTACGTACAAGGGAACACCATTCAGACTGCTCACATGATCACTAAACATAGAGTTTTAAGCGATAAGCATAGTGTTGGCCTTGTAGAAGATCCCAATCATGCTTATCTTGAGAAAGCAAAAACAGCTCATAAGGTGATTTATGATGGTAGTGAGATTATTAAGCCTAGACAAAAGCCAACTTGTGTAGAGTTCACGGATGAGGAAAGAGAGATAGAAAATGTCTCTAGAGAGAAAATGGAAAGGAAACTAAAAGATCCTTGGTGTGTGGAGCATAATATAACATTTAAAACCCCCAATTACACTAAGGACAATTGGATTGCCTTGAACAAGTTTAAACCTTAAACACAATTAACCCCTGAACAAGTGTTTTGGAAGAAAGATATGGATAAGAAAAAAACTGATGAACTTGTTGAAAAGAATCCTCCCCTTAGGAAATTTCCTCCAGCTACTGTGTATTCACCAAATACACCAATGCATTTAGTGCCCAGAACTCTTCCCACTCAAAGCAAAACCTTAGTCAGCTTATATGTAGTTTACCAACTATTCGTTGACTTTGAGAAAACATGTAAGAAGAGAATCACCCCAACGGGCATTACTGAAGGGGAAAGGGGTTTTGAGAAAACAAAAGAATGTTATTTAACTGAGGTCATGCCTTTCTTTAAACAACTAAAAGAACAATTTGAGAGTCTTCAAAAGGCCATAGATATAGAGATTAAAGAAATGAAAAGGATGTTTAATGAAATGGAAAACGAGGTTAAAGATTATGAATGTGAGCTTAAAAGCAATAAGATTGAGTGGAAGAATCTTCACATCCAAAATGATAATTTGATTTCTAGATGTATTGCTCAAGATGTGTTCTACACTGTTACGAATTACTCCATTACTGCGTCACAATTTCATGAATTGTCTATTGCTTTGAAAGTCTCCCAAGATCGTGTCATTGAGCTTGAGACCAAAAATTTAAAATTGCTTGATAAAATCGAAAAGGATGATCATGATAACATGGTTAGACATTCTTCTAAATTAGAAGTTGAATATCTTGATTTACAATTAAAATATCAACATCTTAAAGAAAATGTTAAAACCCCAAATGCCAAGACATCTTCGGATGCTCCTGAGTTTGATGCAGTTTTTGAAATAAACAAGCGTGATGAACAGATTCGAGCTCATTGTAACACGATCAAAAGGTTGAAAGCCCAAATCTCCCAATTGAAGGGTGAAAAGAGTGATATGTCTGGTTCCCATATGCCTCTTCCTTTAGATTCTCAGAAGTCTCAGAATTATCATCTTCAAAACATCATTACTATATTACAACATGAAAATGAGTGTTTTATAGCAGAAAATGAAAAGGTTAAACTGCATTTCAAAGAGTTATATGAATCAATTGAGGTAACTCGTAACAAGAACAATGAAAAATAACTTCTTTGCGAAAAGAAATTGAGAATCTGAAGAGTCAGGTAAAAGGGAAAATGCCAATCACCAGTGGTGAGAATGTTGCACCAAAGGGGACTGCTTGTACTAAATATGTTATGTCTGTGAAATATATTCCCCCACATCTTAGGAATAATGAACTTGCATGTCAAACATATCTTTCGTACCTTAAGGATAGTCAAGAGTGTCTCCGTGAGATTGTAGAAGAGGATAAGATAGAGAAACCACTTGATAATGCGGTTGGGCTTGCATGCTTATATGCCAAACGATCTCAGGAACTCTTAGAATGTTTAATAGCAATATGTCCTAAATCTGGTACTAGGAAAGATTGTGTAGTTATGCTATGTTCTATGTCTAAAGTCAAGCATGTGACCTTTGATGTGCCTCCTAGAATCTCAGATCCCAGCACTTCTAAACCAGGAATGCAGAAAGTAGTAGAGCCAACTAATATTCTCATAGTTCCTTCTACAGGAGTAATCAGTGACACTAAGGTAAGCGGGTCAAAGCCTCCAGGCAATACAAAGCAAGATAGGACCACGCGAGCCAAGAGTGATCAAGGGAAGAAAGTAGAAGACCACCCTAGGAATAATAAGTTTGAGTTGAATAAGACGAATCGTGTTGATTCTAGTATTAGCTATAAGCATACTGTAATTAATTCGAATTCTGCTACTATTTGAAAAACATGTAATGAATGTTTAGTTTCTGGTATTTATCATGAATGTGTTGTGAATGAGTTGAAAAATGTTGTTAAATCTCCAGTTAAAAATGTAAGAAGTACTAAACAGGTTAAGGAAGTCAGGAAGCCAATTTGGAAAAAGGTTAGTAATTATTGGAAACCTACAAGGAGAAAATTCAATAATGTGGGGTATCAATGGAAACCCACTAGTCGTATATTCAAAGTTAATGAATTTTGCCCTAAAAGGTATAGATCTATGCCCACTAAGGAATGGAAACCTACTGGTAGGATCATCCCCTTAAGAAGCAGTCATACTTCACATAGGCCCAGTGCTACTACTAGTCTTGCCTCTACCGCTAATGATGTCATAGCTTCTAATACTGATGTGGGTGTTCCAATCTCATTTACTAACTAATTGGAACCCATTTTCTCATGGGGATCCAAATTATCCAGTTATCCATACTTGTCTGTGTTCAATTCCAGGTCGTACAAACCGTTCTGTGGTATTTGGACTCAGGCTGTTCAAAGCATATGACTGGAGATGGCTCACGGCTCAAGAACTTTGTGAATAAATTCATCAGGACTGTTAGATTTAGGAACGACCACTTTGGGTCAATTATGGGTTACGGAGATTATGTATTTGGTGACAATGTAATCTCCCGGGTATATTATGTAGAAGGTCTTGATCATAATCTGTTCTCTGTTGGTCAATTTTGCGACTCTAATCTTGAAGTGGCATTCAGAAAACACACTTGCTTCGTTAGAGAATTGGACGGTGTTGATCTTTTAAAGGGAACTCGTGGCACTAATTTGTACACCATCTCTATCGAAGACATGATGAAGTCTTCTCCAATTTGTCTGTTGTCGAAAGCATCCAAAACAAAGTCATGGTTATGGTATCGTCGTCTCAATCACTTGAACTTCGGCACCATCAATGATCTTTCCAGAAAGGACCTCGTAGGAGGCTTGCCCAGATTAAAGTATGAAAAAGACCATCTTTGTCCGGCATGCCAATTGGGCAAAAGCACAAAGTATGCCCACAAACCCAAACCTACAAACTCCAATATGGAAGTTCTTCATACCCTTCACATGGATTTGTGCGGACCCATGAGAGTGCAGACTATAAATGGGAAGAAATATGTGCTAGTCGTTGTTGATGACTACTCTCGGTTTACTTGGGTTAAGTTTTTGAGATCAAAGGATGGAACTCCCGACATCATCATCAAACTTATTAAATAGTTGCAGGTTCGGCTTAACAAAATAGTTAGAATCATCTGAACAGACAATGGAACTGAGTTTGTAAACAAAGAACTAAGTCAGTTTTATGAAAGCGTTGGAATCATCCATCAAAGAAGTGTTCCACGTACTCCTCAACAAAACGGTGTAGTTGAAAGACGAAATCGAACTCTTGTTGAAGCCGCAAGGACTATGCTAATCTATTCAAAGGCTCCAATGTTTCTATGGGCGAAAGCCATTGCCACTGCATGTTACACCCAAAACCGTTCCCTAATACATACAACTCATGGAAAAACACCATACGAACTAGTTCATAACAGAAAACCGGATCTTTCTTTTCATTGTGTGTTCGGAGCTTTGTGCTATCCAACAAATGAGGGTCAAGATTTGGGAAATTTGAAAGCTAAGGTGGATATTGGATTTTTCGTTGGTTATGCACCGAATCGGAAGGGTTACTGAATCTATAATAAAAGAACCCAAGACATCATGGAAACTATTCACGTTGCGTTCGATGAGCTGACTGAGCAAACGGCTTCTGGACAATCTAGTTCTGGACCCGCACCTCAATTTTTGTCTAGTAGTCCCATCAGTTCCTCTCTTGTACATAATCACTCTCCTGCAGTTCCCTATGTACCTCCATCAGAAGAAGACTTGAAGAAATTGTTTGATCTGATGTTTGATGAATACTATGAACCTCGGGCTAATGACAATTCCGCACCACCAACTGTAGCTGCTTCTAATCCAACTAATACAAATGGTCCATCCGTTTCAATATCTTTGTCTCAAGAAGCGCCAGTTTCTGATCATTCATCATCATCCTCGAATCCTCAATCTTCGGTTGTACATCATGGAAATGCAGCTGGGAATGCTTTTGGAGAAAATTCCTTTGCATCCCCCGAAGATGCTTCATTTGAAAACATATTTGCCCCTGAACTTACACCAGAAACATCTTCACGAGGGGATCCTAACTCTGCTACATCAGTTCCTTACCAACAACCACATGAACATCTCAGAAAATGGACACATGATCATCCATTGGACAACATCATTGGGAACCCTTCACACTGCTCACCGTAAAGTCGAAACACTTAATTCACGCCTTTATGTTGATGATATTATTTTGGGAAAATTAGCCAAATAGACCGCGCACCCTTGCTTATCGCTTTATGGACCACGCCTTTTGAAATTGAAATAGACTTGCACACCGCTTTTCTTGGACCCAACCAGGGCTGCCATGTGTCCGACAACCTATGACACAAGTACGTATTTTGAAGGTATATGTCATGTATTGTAACGTATTGTTTTTGGGCAACTTGTATTGGTTTTGGGCATCTTTATGTTTTTGGGCAACTTGTATTTATACACGAGGATAGTTTTGTCATTTCACATTTAAAAAACAAACGCCCACACAAAACATGATTCACACAACACACACCTCTTGTCCTCCACATAAACCATCACAACTAACACCAGTACAACCACCCAACAACCCGACGCCACCACCATCCGGGCGCACCTCCACACACGCCACCACCATCCGGCGGCACCACCACACAACTGAACCTTCTTCTGCAGTGGCCTGTCCTTGTTACAGGTTATTCAAATCACCTGAAGAAATCTTTTGTTATTATCTACTTAATGTATTTTATCTTCGATTTAATCTGTAATTTTTGTTAAATTTGCATTTGTGGTTGTTCCTTTGATGAAAGTCAAAATTAGGGTTATCACCCCTAAACCGAAAATCAGGTTTTGTAAATTTGTTAATTTGATGCAATTATGTTCTGCTAAAAAACATGTGAATCAGGCTCGGTATTCATTATTGTATCTAAATTATTATATCTTCTTTTATACTCTAGATTCGTGCTCGGTATTGATTATTGTATATTATATCTTCTTTTATACTCTAGATATATTTAGGAGGAATGGTGTTCAATGTGTGACATTGATTTATATCTTATCTTAAGCTTTTCAAGTAGTCATGAAGTTTATATCTACTATTTTCGCCTAAAAGGGCCGCTTGGACGTAGTTTTTATATGTCCGCAACACTTTGATGTATGGGTTGATTTGATGTGGTCGCTTAGACCAACCGATGCAGATTGGCTTTAGCTACCGTGAACGGATGCTTGAATACTCGAACCACAAGGTTGAATACACAAATTGATGTACCGCCTTTAAAGGTACGATCCGTAATGTCCGTTTGACCCATAATTATTGTCAAATGTTCACTTGTGAAGTCTTTTTCTTTCAACTTTAACTATATGTATTTTTACTTGTGTTATATATTAGTCGATTATTATAATTTTTTTTAAATCAACGGCATTTGTTTTGTAAATACCCGCACATATACAAAACGGCTATGGTTTGCAAACCACTTCTATATTGGTTATGTATACTTTATTAATATTTGGTAAATAGCAGAATATAATATTTGGTTGCCCAAAAGTACATCACGGTACATGTCCTTTAATGTCTTCTGTTCCCAATCACTTTCTTCTTTCTTCAATACAATTTGTTTACCAAAATCTTTCTTACTTCTTTTGGTCTGTTGACTTCATATCTTTATCCCAATCTTTCTTCTTTTGTTTAGAAAATATGTCTGACAATATCCCACTGGATGTTCAACTAGATATCAATCATAGGCTACCTCCTAAGTCTATACTCCAGCAACGTAGTGTTTGCAAGTTATGGAAGGCTAGCATAGATTGTGGAAGCTTCATCTTTAATTACGGTGTTCGTCTTAATGATGAGTGTTTATTTTTGATATGGGTGACCAAGGTTTTCTGTTAGCTTTAGATGAACAGCTAATCGCTACGCCACTTAATATAGATTTAATGCTTTCATCTATGATTACAGTTGGCAATTCTAATGGTCTTTGGTGTTTTGTCTATGGTTCTAATCTAATGACTGTTATTTGGAACCCGACAATCAAAAAATCACTTGCAGTATTTGTCCCGGTTTACACGCATCAAATCGAACGTCAAAAGATTTGTTTTGGTTTTGCCGTCCGTCCGGACACTCTTGACCCGACGATCGTGAAGGTCTCCTATCCTGTTTTCGAAAGTGGTTTCTGGTATGTCTCTGTCTTTTCTTTGAACTCGTTAAGGTGGACAATCCTTGAAAATTTCCACCCCCCTCGTGAAACTATCAAATTGAAACGTAAAAGTCATGCAGTTGTAGGTCGCTTTCTATTGGACCGGGAGTGAAACGTTAACTAATGAGGAAGGTGTTATTTATAAGATTTATATGTTGATTTCTTTTGATTTGGTAACCAACCAATTTAAAGTTATAGACCTACCACATATTTTAAAAACGAACTCCCGCCCATTCAATGTTTTTGATCTTGGAACCTCTAGTGATTTCGGGACGATCATTGGTGAAGATATTCCATTGTTTTATGGATGGTTGTTGGACGTCAATGGTTCTTCCATAACATCATTTAGAAGCCTATTCGCCATCCCTACCCAATATTCGGTTCGTTTGCTTGGGTTTACAAAGGATCAAGCTCCAATAGTGGAAGCGTATAACGCAATCATTTGGGTCACCGGTATTTGTGTACAACAAAGAACTTGAATTATTTGTCCGCATGGGAATGTTAGGAGATGCGGATCTTTCTACATCGCCCATACAAAGAATCTCTTCTTTGTTAAATCACCTGCACTATGTCGTTTATAGTATGTTTTATTTTAACTTACCATTCTATTAATGTTTTATTTTTAACTTACACCATTATATTCATGTTCAACAGGTTTGTTCGTGCAGGTTAGGGATCATGCTTAATGGGAATGAAGCTTTGTGGTTTTAGTACGATGTCTCGTATGTGAAGGAAGCATGGAGTGGTTAGCTTTTTTCACAGCACTTGCTTAATTTTATAAATCAAGTGGTTATATATTATGTAACCATTAAACTCATAATTATGTAGTAATCGTAGTATGTAGTAGGTTGTCTCAGATGAAACGTTGTATGTCAACGTATTTACTATTTCCTATGTTCTTTAATCCCATTACACATCTTTGTTTAACTGGGAACTAGCGCTTGTTTCCAATAAACAATGTGGCAACTAACTGCTGTAATGTAGGGCAACTTCTTTTCCTTATTGACTACTTTTATAAACCAAAGAGTCCTTCTAGTTGTTACAATTGTATTCTACAATCAACTAATAACTACCAACTAGTGACTATGCACACTTGAAATTAACAGATTTACCATTCAACACTAGTACAATTTAACTAGCGCTTGTAAGTTTAATACTAGCAAGACTAAACCAATATGTGTCTATTCGTGCCCGTAATAGTAAGACCAACACCTACACAAGGGCACTAGAATGGTATCAAGAACACCTACACACGGGCAACACAAACACGCCATACACAACAATATTAACGATCGTGGCATCATTTCGTTGATGTGTTCTATCACAAGCAAAGGTTAAAATAGCTAGCAGAGTAACTCAGATAACGGCAGTTGTAAGTATGCAACCAATTCATTTTACTAGCGGTAGTAAAATAACTATAGCGGTAGTAAAATGACTAGCGCTTGTAAGTCTACAACCACTTCAGCTTTTACTAGCGGTAGTAAAAATAACTATTGCGGTAGTAAAATAACTAGCAACCAATTCATTTTATAATTTGAGGTATTTAATTTAAGTAATCGTGCATAAAAGCATTGTAGCATTTTTTACGCTTATAAATGTCGATATACCTCAAAATAGTCAACTCAAATGAATGTTACTCTACACATCCGATAACATGATGCCGTTATGTGCTTACGCCTAACTCAAGACGCCGCTGCTTTTAGAATAAGTGATGCTCACAAAAGACATTGATTGTGTAATACGCCGCCATATTACCATGGCTTACTAAAATATACCAATTTGAAAAGCTTGTATCTTGGGCGCGAATCAATGAACCAACCCAACAACCACATATAATGATCATAACACACCTCTCGCTCGACCATCAATTGCAAATCAACGACCCTCATCCAAAGCCTCCCGTCGAGAATTAAAAACCAACAAAATTTCCTTGAAAACCATGTCGCT
Organism: Chrysanthemum lavandulifolium; assembly: GCA_022545495.1. NCBI lineage: Eukaryota > Viridiplantae > Streptophyta > Magnoliopsida > Asterales > Asteraceae > Chrysanthemum > Chrysanthemum lavandulifolium. Next base: position 89,537,274 of record CM040245.1, on the reverse strand, counting down.
TTCGAGCTAATGTTATCACCAAGATGAGAGATTATATTAGCAACATGCCGATACAATGATCGGTAACATTTTGAATCGGTTGCCAATAATGTAAACGGTGAGCACCTCTATTTTATCTACAAATTGGAGGTTTAAGTGGACCTTGCTCACCAAGTCATAATTGATGAGGATTTCTTTTTTATTTAACATATAAGTTTGATGGGAGGCATGTTACTAGACTTTTAAATCACCACGGGTCCCATAAAAAGTTTGTCTTCTCAGAGATCCCAAACCGTTGTCTGGAATGGAAGACTTGAATTATGAAGAGATTCGTGATTGGCTTATGTTTTTGGCACTGCAAGGAATTGAGGACCTGACAATTAGAAACTGGTATGGACAACCAGTTACATTGCCAACCCAACTTTACGGGCGTATTGAATTGAAACATCTTGAAATTCATTGTTGTGATTTTCCTAGTTTGGTGTTTTTCACTAGTTTTCCAAATTTATTGAGCTTAGAATTGTGTTTAGTCAAATTTCTAACCGGTACAGTTTGGGATTTAATTGCTGGTTGTCCCTTACTTGAGTCTCTTACATTGGATGTTGAGAGTACAAACGGGATGAAACTATGGAATCTTGCAAGTCTTAGGAATTTGAAGAAGTTACATTTGTCATTCGGTATTTCAATGTCACACGACAATCATAGCATCCAATATCTTTCACCGACAAGACTTCCATCTCTTGAGACCCTTACATTGATTTTGACTATTGCACGGTAAGACCGCTTTGAGATTTACACTTCTAATTTTAGAATGTTAAATATATGTGTAATCAGAACGACATTTAATCTTTGAAACTAACCCAAAAGTCGACCCGTTGTAGTTGATGCGTGATGGTAATTCCGGATGAATGTCCCTTTGCCGCTTGTATCCCTCGTTAATCAATCTAAAAGGAGTTGATTTTGGCGAGATCATATCGTGTCACCATCGTCCAAATGATTCGCGGATCTCCAAACTTGAAAAAGCCGGAAACCGTAGTAAGTGTAATACTTTATTACTCTATTTCATACGTATCAAATAAACATCCAGAACCGCCATGTTTTTGTATCTCAATACTATTTGATTTTCCAGTCGCACACACGCTTAGTGTTTTACCTTTGGAACAACGCTCATTAGATTTAGACACAACCACATTCACCATGGGCGATTCGATAGTGATTTTTCGATCCTTTCCTAGATCACAGAATGAATTACACATAATTAAGTTTATACTTGCTTGTTCCACGTCGTTAAAGAAAATGTATATCATGGCCAGCGATTTGATGGACAATGGTTATGATAATATCAAGACGAATTGGGAGTTCGCTAGGAAGCTGTTGAAACTCCCCAGATCTTCTGTCACAACTGTTGTAAAATTGTTCTAGTGGTTGTAGTTTTATATTTGGTTTGAATACCATGTGTCAATTAAATTTGTGTACAGAAAGTTTGGTGTGTCTGTTTATCATGGGTTTATGTAGTAATCGTAATATGTAGTAGGTTGTCGTCAGATGAAACGTTGTATGTCAACGATTTAGTATTTCCTCCGCTGCCATTATCCATTTTTATTTCATCTCGCCAACTAGCGCTTGTTTCCAAATATCAATTTGGCAACTAACTATTGAACGTTGAATGTAGGGCAACTTCTATCACTAGCGCTTGTTATAATAACTAGCGTTTTGTGCGTATAATACTAGCAGACGGGTTGTAAGTATACAACCTATTAGCGCTTTACTAGCGTGAGTCGAGCGTGATAAAATAGCAGAGTAAAATTAAGTAGCGCTTGTAAGTATACAACCAATTCATTTTATAATTACAATATATTTAATTTAAGTAATCAAGCATAAAAGCATTGTACCATTTTTGACGCTTAGAAAAGTCGATAAACCTCAAAATAATCAACTCACTCTACACATCTAATAACATGAAGGGTTATGTGCTTACTTCAAACTGATGATGTTGATGTTTTTACAATGGGACTTTAATTGGTCAAAGGCTAAAGCTGTTTGGCACCGCATGATAAATATTTTCGTCTTTCCTGTTGCATGTTTACCGTTTTCATTTCTAATTTCACAAGAAGCTTATACTAAAATAACAATCAACCAATTAGGGGCATAAAGCCATAAACTCTTTAAATATGATCTCCTAAAAAAATAAAATAAATAATAATAACAAATTTAGATGAAATAATAAATACGTAAGTAAACAAGGTAATATATGTTTTGTGTTGCTCTTTATAACAATTTTGTGGTATTTTTAAAATCCGTGACCTAACAAAAATGATGTAACATTTTTTTAATCTAACTAGTTATAATACATCGACATTTCCGTTTCATCAGTGTTCACTTGAATAGTATGTTTGAAAACAAATATTAATGTTAACAAATTAAATTCACACCAATAAGGTATGGTCTATAAAAGACCTACATATATTATTAATACACGAATACTCTGAATAGTATTACCGATTACAACCTTGGAGTGTATCGACTCTAGCCTGGACCTCCTTTTATAGGCTAAGGAGTCCTTTACAATATACAAGATAATTATACTTAGCATACTTATCTAATACAAAACATCCTACCCAAGAAATTCAAGAATGTTACATATTAAACCGACACAATCATACTAGCAGTGAAAAACTACATTAGCATTGGTTTGCTCTTTATTTTATCCCGGCGCCCGCAAGCTCGCTATTTTACCTTGACCTCGCCTATCCAACCCGATCCGCCAGATTGGTAGACGACACTTGCTTCGGAAATGGGCGCAATCAAAAGAGGACTGAGACCATACTTTTCAGCCTCTCTTTGCATATTCTATCACTCCTTCGACCCAATACCCATTATATACTTCCTTCTTCCGCTCGGGTAGAGCGAGGTTAAGAAGTAACTGGCTGAAATTTGAACATCCCAAATGGCTAATGAGAGTCTAATCGGTTTAAACTCCCACCTTTGGTACGCCATATGGTCTGGGCATGCTTCCACAAACTTCAAAGGACACGGGTTTTGGGTGAAGGAATGTTGTGAATGGTCGCGGGGATGTGTTATTAGTCGTCATTCTCGACAATTTAGAAACGACTAATTGTTATTAGTAGTCATTTAAGAACATGTTTCAGTTGTCGCAGCAACTGCTTTGCGCTTATGTTTTTGTTTTGGGGGTAAAGGTTTAGGCTATGTATGGGCTTTTTGGAACCGACGGTGCATGGGCAACGGGTTAACATCTTCAACTTCTCTTTGGTGTTTTTTGTTGGTGGAGGAATGGTTGTTTTTTTATGTGCTTTCCCTTTATTTACCGCGCGTATTTAAAGCGAGGATTTTACCGTTTTGCACGCGTATAATTAATTTCCACCATAACTGCTTTTGTGGGTATGCACGCGCCTAGGCTCCTACCCTTCTATTTTTCCTACCGGATTTGTCCCAAAATTTCTAGGAAGGAACGTGAATATTTACTTGCATTTGTTCACCTTTTTGGTATTTGGATAAGCCTTATCCGTAATTACAAACCGCTTGAATTTATCGGTTTATTATCCTTTTTACCGAAAGTTTGCTATGTCTCAGATATACTTTTTTGGAAAATGTAGCTTCCACAAATTGTTTTGGAAATGTTGCTTATGCACGCTTGACAAATCAAGTAAATCATTCATATCGGCTTTAAATTTCACTTTTAAAATTTGAACTTCAACTACTCAACCTTTAATTCGCAAAAACCATATTGTACTTGTGGACTTTTTTTTTATTATAACCGATTTGGAAAAATAGAAACAAAGTTGATATTTGCGTCGACACTAGCGGTGGTTTGAGCGAACCTAGCAAAGGGTTTGTTAAACTGTAGCGATGGTTGCGATTCACATATGCATATAATTGAGAATTTGTTCAAACCATGTAGCCTCCTTTGGTTTTTCCAAAACGCAACCATGTTGTGAGTTGCAGCAAAGAGTTGGGCACCATTGATGTTTATTTCAAATTGATTGCAACAGATTGTTAGGTGTTGCGAATTATGATGTGTGGGGTCTAAACTATGTTTTGCCCTAGCGCTTGTAACTCTATTTTTTATCCCCAATTGAATCAAAATTAATCAGACTTTCAAAACAACTGCTTTAACTCTTGTAGCAGCTTGTTAGTATTTTTGGACGATTTATCCCCAAATGTGCTATTCTAATAAGCAAACGCAACCGTTATCGCTATCTACTATCCGACACGAAACCATTTTTGACGCTTAGAAAAGTCGCATAAACCTCAAAATAATCAACTCACTCTACACATCTAATAACCCAGGCGTTATGTGCTTACGCCAAAGTGAAGATGTTGATGTTTTACAATAAGTTATGGTCTATAAAACACCGGATATAATATTAATACACGAATACTCGAATAGTATTAGCGATTACAACCTTGAAGTGTATCGACTCTAAATATGCCGAAAAGTTATATCAAACTCTAGCCCGGACCTCCTTTTATAGGCTAAGGAGTCCTTTACAATATACAGATAATTATACTTAGCATACTTATCTAATACAAAACATCCTACCCAAGAAATTCTAGAATGTTACATATTAAACCGAGACAATGATACTAGCAAAGAAAAACTACATTAGCAAAGTGGTACGCGACTTAATTGTGAGTGTGGATTCCTTCTTGTTTGCTATCATTTTCTTGAAGGATTTCCGTCGCTTGGTTCCTCCCGGGCGCCATATTTTCATATGGGATTCCCCGCAGGTTCGATAGGCTTCTCAACGGGTTTCCGTGTAAATCCGCCCTCTGCGCAGATGGAAGAGCTTTTAGTGGGTTGCTTTTCCATCCGCGCAGCTTTTATTTTAGAGCAATGGTAGAACCACAAATAATTCGTAAAAATACATCCACACGACGTGATAGGTTTGAATTGGAGTGAGGAGAGAGAACGTCATAAAATACACCAATCATCCCCTACACGATAGCATGGGATTTTTTTGTGAATTCTTTATGTCGTTTGCTCTAAAATTAATCCCATGCCCCCAAGCTCGCTATTTTACCTTTAACCCGCCTATCCAACCCGATATGCCGTGATTAGTAGACGACACTTGCTTGGGGGCCGGGTCGCAATCAATGAGGAATGAGACCGAAAATTTCACCGTGTTGTTTGCCTCTCTTTGCACATTCTACCACTCCTTCGACCCAATACCCATGATATACATCCTTCTTCCGCCGGAAGAGCGAGGTTAAGAAAGAACTGCCTAAACTTTGAACATCCCAAATGGATAATGAGAGTCTAATCGGTTTAAACTCCAACCTTTGGTACGCCATATGGTCAGGGCAGGCTTCCAAAAACCTCAAAGAACACGGGTTTTGGTTGAAGGAATGTTGAGAATGGTCGCGGAGATAGGTCATTTTCGTCATTTTAGAAACGACGAATTGTTATTAGTAGTCATTTAAGAACATGTTTTAGTTGTCGCAGCAACTGCTTTGCGCTTATGTTTTTGTTTTGGGGGGTAAAGGTTTAGGCTATGTATGGGCTTTTTGGAACCGACGGTGCGTGGGCAACGGGTTGTTAACATCTTCAACTTGTCTATAGTGTTTTTTTTGGTGGAGGAATGGTTTTTTTTTATGTGCTTTCCCATTATCTACCTCGCGTCTTTATATAGAGGATTTTACCGCTCTCGCACGCGGTATCATTAATTTCCACTTCTTGCTTTTGTGGGTAGGCACATGCCTAGGCTCCGGGCATCTATTTTTCCTGCTGGATTTGTCATAAATTTATAGGGAGAGAACGTGAATATGTACTTCCAGATTTTCTCTCCTTTTTTTGGTATTTGGATAAGCCTTATGCGTCGACACTAGCTGTGGTTTCAGCGGCACTAGCAGTGGTTGGGTAAACTGTAGCAGTGGTTGCGTATTCACATATGCACATAATTGAGAATTAGTTCAAACCCTGTAGCCTCCTTTGGTTTTTCCAAAAACGCAACCATGTTGTGAGTTGCAGCAGAAGAGTTGGGTACCATTGATGTTTATTTCAAATTAATTTTGCCCTAACAGGTTGTAACTCTTTTCTTTTATCCCCAATAGAATCAAAATTAAGTTGTACTTTCAAAACAACTGTTTTAACTCTTGTAGCAGTTGTTAGTATTTTTGGCCGTATTTATCCCCCAATTGTGCTATTCTATCAAGTCACTATACACATCTAATAACCTGAAGCATTATGTTTACGTCAAAGTGAAGATGTTGATGTTTTTACAATAAGTTATGGTCTATAAAACACCTGGATATATTATTAATACACGAATACTCTGAATAGTATTAGCGATTACAACCTTGAAGTGTATCGACTCTAAATATGCCGAAAAGTTATATCATACGCTAGCCTAGGACCTCCTTTTATAGGCTAAGGAGTCCTTTACAATATACAATATGTACTCTACAGGATAATTTATACTTAGCATACTTATCTAATACAAAACATCCTACCCAAGAAATTCTAGAATGTTACATATTAAACCGACACAATCATACTAGCAAAGGAAAACAACATTAGCAAAGTGGTACACGACTTCACGGTGTTGGTATTTTGCCTCCCTCCCTCTTGTGAGGTTGGAATCCTTCTTGTTTGCTATCATTTTCTTGAAGGATTTCCCCTGGCTTGCTTCCTCGTGGGGCGGCCGTATTTTCCCATGGGATTCCCTGAGAAGTTCGATAGGCCTCTCAAGGGGTTTCCCGTGTAAATCTGCCCTTCTGCGCGGTACTGGAAGAGCTTTTACTTGGGTTGCTTTTCCATCTCCGCAGCTTTTTATTTTAGAGCAATGGTAGAACCACATAAAGAATTCACAAAAAACACAAATCCACACGCTGACGTGATAGGTTTGAATTGGAGTGAGGAGAGAAAACTGTCACAAAATACACCAATCATCCCCTACACGTTAGCATGGGATTTTTTTGTGAATTCTTTATGTGGTTTGCTCTAAATTTAATCCCGGCGCCCGCAAGCTCGTCATTTTTACCTTTGCTTCTGGGGCCGGGCTGCAATCAACAGAGGACTGAGACCAGAAATTTCAGCCGTGTTGTTTGCCTCGCTTTGCACATTCGATCACTCCTTCGACCCAATACCCATGATATACTTCCTTCTTCCGCTCAGGAAGAGCGTGGTTATGAAGGAACTGCCTGAACTTTGAACATCCCAAATGGCTAATGAGAGTCTAATCGGTTTAAACTCCCACCTTTGGTATGCATATGGTCCTGGCAGACTACCACAACGTGAAAGGACATGGGTTTTGGGTGAAGGTGTGCTGTCAATGCTCGCGGAGATGGGTTTTTAGTCGTCATTTTAGAATGACTAAATGTTATTAGTAGTCATTTTAGAACATGTTTCAGTTGTCGCAGCATCAGCTTTGCGCTTTTTTTTGGGGGGGGTAAAGCTTTAGGCTATGTATTGGCTTTTTGGAAACGACCGTGCGTGGGCAACGCGTTGTTCTTGATAACATCTTCAACTTCTCTTTGGTGTTTACAGGTCGAACTATTTTTGTTGGTGGAGGAATGGTTGTTTTTTTGTTTTTTTTGTGCTTTCCCTTTATTTACCTCGCGTATTTATATCGAGGTTTTTACTGTTCCTGCACGCGGTATAATTAATTTTCATTTACTGTTTTGTGGGTAGACACGTGCCTAGGCTCTGGGCATCTATTTTTCTTCTTGGATTTGTCATAAAATTTCTAGGAAGGAACGTCAATATTTACTTGCGATTTTCTCCTTTTTGGTATTTCGATAAGCCTTATCCGTAATTACAAACCGCTTGAATTTATCGGTTTATTATCCTTTTTGGTAAAATGTAGCTTCCACATCCGTTGTTGGTTTTGGAAAAGGTGCTTATTCATATCGGTAAATTATTCTTTAATGTGTGTCGGTATAAACTATGTTTTGCGTATCGCTTGTAACTCTTTATTTTTTTTTTTATCCCCAATTGAAGCAAAATTAATTTCTACTTGCAAAACAACTGCTTTTAACTCTTGTAGCAGCTTCTTAGCATTTTTAGGCGATTTATCCCCAATTGTGCTATTCTAATGAGCAAACGCAACTGCTATCTTCATCTACTATCTAGACACGAAAATTCGACAATCAAGTTTATGTTATTTGGCAATTTCGTTTGAACCTCGTGCCACCATCCAATTTGCAATATGGGCAACTAAATGCCATAATTGGCCAATACTTGTTGTACTATCGGGCAACCATAATTCTTAAACATATGATTATAAAGGATAGACTTAACAAAGATAAACCTAATAAAGACTAAGTTTGGCATAGAAGCACTATCGCATGGTTGGCAAGATAAACTCATAATTATCTTGGTGGAACCATTCCTTGTGCACACCGCACTAGCCCTTTTGTTTCTATGATCTCGAACCTCTTTCGCTTTTGTGATAGAAACACGCTTTGTTAGCTTCCTTCTTTGAAAGGTGTTGCACTACCGCACCGCATGCCATCGTCCTCTTCCCGCCATACCATGTTTTTGAAATAAAATTGTGACAAAGGTCGTAGCTCGTGCACAATGTAGACGCCCATGGATCGATTCTCATCAAGCAAGGTCATACATTCGTCGAACGTCATTGTCTCGTGTGCAACAATGTTAAACCATCTTCTAGTGCCTTATTTGGTGCAAAGATAAAATAAAGCCCATTTTTCCCTCCAATATCATTCAAAACATGATCAAGCACCACAGTAAACGCAACCTCGTGGAGCTAAAACACCGACATCGCAAGGCGACCGCCACATAGCGGAGTGGTGAAATTCAAATTTCCGTTGTGGTGCACTTTAAATATGACTTCTTTGGTTTCCGCCATGTCCTATAAAACATAAACCCTAATAACAATTTCAATAACTTTTAATTAAAAAATATTTAATAATAGAATATAAAATATAAAGTCCCACGAATTATTTATATTCATGTACTCTATAAATATATGAACGAATAAGGTAACAAAGTACATACGGGAGTACAACAAACCGGGAGTACGGATTTGTTTATAAAAAGAAGAAAAGGACAACGATTTAATTCTTAGATGAAACTTCAATGCATCAAGTCTTTTTGTATTCTAATAAGATATGACTTGATATGGGCAATGATTTGTACAAAAACATTTAGATTTGATTTGCACACTCAAATGTACAACTTTATAAAGCGTAATTGATAAAAGCTTTTACAACTATTCAATGCAGATTCATGGAGTGTGCCAATCAAAAAGTGGAGTGTACAAATCATTTCCCATTGGTAATGCTCGAGGAATGTGGATGTTGATAGTTGAAGATTATTAAATTGATTTAAAAATAAAAACCATTTCCCAAAAAGCAAGTGACATCCTTACCAAGAAATGTGAAAAGTGAAAACAAAATAGCCAAATGCTAGAGTTCACAAAAAGTAAAATGTAAAATGCAGAGGCCATCGATATTCTAACTCTTAGTGACCACAAAAACCCATTTGCAAACACCAATTCTTACAGCTTAGTTTGGATTATTCACACTATACACCAATTCAAATTGTCAATAAATAATACAAATTGTCACACAAAACTAAAACACCTTTTCATTTGTGAAATTTACCTTTCACTTCTCTCGTGATATTTTAGTCAATTAACATTTAGATCAATTAGATTATCAATCATCACAATCATTTACTTAAATGTCGTGTTCTTTGTGTCAAGATGGTACATGCACTCGAATTGTACTAATTTGCACGATTCTTTATTTAAAGACATGATAGACCGCTTTCAAGAGAATGGTAATTGCTTGTGAGCCGGAAAGACTTTCCCAATACAAGGAAATTTTAGAGAGAAACTAGAGTGATTGATAAGAGGAAGAGAATGATTGAACAACTTCTAGAGTATGAATGTGAGTATGAAGATATGAAAGCGCTGCTTCAAGAGGATCAAGATGATAATGCTAATTTGGAAGCAACGTGTGAAGAGGCGATAGTGATTTTAAGATTTACAAAGATTATAATGTTGATGTCAAGCGAAGTATGAAGAGATGCAAACCAGCTTTTAAGAATTTGAAAGATCATAATGTTGTTGTCAAAGCTAAGTATCAAGAGATGGTTGAATGTGCCAAAAGCTTATCAACATACTCAAAGAAGTTGCGGTGATGTCGATGATTTTAGGATTATGAATGTGTTTTGTATATGTTTAAGAATGTGCTATTTTGGACTTATTAGGTATGTAAGGTAATAAGTATTTATCTAATTAACAAGGTACTAGATTACTGCATCAAATTTTATGTTATGATTTTATAATATCATTTGTGAAAACATAAATAATAAAAAATAATAGCCAATCTCGATATTCTTCACATGCGAATATACTCTAACTAGACCTAATTGCAATACTAAACTCAAAATTCCATTAGTTATTGATATTATTCACTAGGAAACATAAATTTTCCAAACCTCAAGAGTCAAGATGATTCTTTAAAGGCTGCAGTTGAAGAAAAAGAGAATGAAGGGTGCAGCGCAGCAACCACTTCCAAGATTGTTGCATCCATCGCTAGTATTGGAGTAACCACCGCTGCTATTATTATACCCACTGCCAGTTCTCACGTTTCCACTGCATAGGCAACCATTGCTACAATTATAACCACATCAATAACACCAACACCAAAACTAAAAAGGGCTGACAATGAGATTGCCATACAATTGGTCAACCAAAAGCAATCTCACCCTATCCCTGCACCTAGACCTATTGCTAAGACTCTAAAAATTGGTGAACCTTTGCAGAAATATGTAGTTACTCAAACTAATATTGGAAAGGGTAAAGGGATTGCAGATCCAACTTTGGTGTTTCAAGTATAGAGGATCAGATAGCTTTTGATGAAAAAACCACTCCTTATTAGTCTACAAACTGCCACTAAATTTTTTAATGAACCAAGTAATGTTACATACTTAACTAACGACATCTAAGGTATCATACCCTACATAATTACGAATCGATACACATAAAAAGATCAATGGATTATAAAATGGAATTAACACCTATCTAACATAGGTATTCATCGAATAACAAAAGCGATTTATTATAACACGAACCAATTGGAAATAATCATATGTAATAAACAACGAGAAGAATATTTACGTACCATATTTGGGAACATTTTTTAAAACTTGATCAATCGAATGTGGTTTGCAATCAACACCGTAGCTTTAAAGATGGTGACATAACCGACGTATAAGGAAGATCAAATATGACGAGACATGAGGAAGAAGAAGGTTTGATTTGTGAAAATAGTAAAACGATAATTTATGGATGCTTTATTGGTCGGTGACTTTTGGATTTTGAACTCTCTTAATTAATGGATACCGTACTTTTACTATTCAAATGTGTACTTTTTGTCTAACGAAAATGACAATAGAACCCTTTTAAAATTATACGATTGCCCACCGCTTTTAGTTGCCCAAAAAACAATACCTTACACATACGGGACACTTGTCGCAATGTCGATGAGTTGCCCAATGACAGCGGTTGCCCTTGGTCTATTTTCAAATTAAAAATAAAAGTGGTCCAGAAAATGATAAGCCTCAGGGCGCGCGGTCTATTTGCATCATTTTTCCTATTATTTTTGCCTCGACAGAACCTAATGGATGTGACCGATTTTCAAAGGAGATGGGCTCGAAATTTCAAATGTCTATGATGGGACAAATGTCATTTTTCTTGGGATTGCAAATTTCACAAAGTCTTCGAGGCATTTTTATTAATCAATCTAAATATGCAAATGAAATTTTAATAAAGTTTGGATTTGATTCTTGTGACTCTGTTGACACTCCCATGGTGGAGCGTAGAAAACTGGATGAGGGCCACTCAAGGATCATGGTTGATCAAATGAAATATCGTAGTATGATTGGATCCACGATGTACGCCACGGCCAAGAGACACGATATTACATTCGTTGTATGCATGTATGCTAGATACCAGGCTAAGCCTACCAAAAAGCACCTTGAAGCAGTTAAACGGGTCTTTCGGTATCTCCAAGGAACCATTAACATGAGACTTTGGTATCCGAAGGACACCGATATGTCACTAACAGCCTATGCAGATGCAGACCATGCAGGGTGTCAAGATACATGTCGAAGCACATCAGGAGGTGCTCAGTTTTTGGTAGATAAGTTAGTAAGTTGGTCTTCAAAGAAATAAATGAGTACGTCTGTATCCTCTACAGAGGCTGAATACATAGCCATGTCATCTTGTTGTGCTCAAATCTTATGGATGAGATCCCAATTATCTGACTATGGCTTTGTATTCAACAAAGTTCCTCTATATTGTGATAACAAAAGTGCCATTGCTCTCTGCTGCAACAATGTTCAACACTCAAGAGCAAAGCACATTGACATTCGACATCATTTCATCAGGGAACAAGTGGAGAAAGGTGTGGTTGAACTATATTTCGTAAGGACTGAATATCAGCTGGCAGACATATTCACTAAAGCTCTTCCTAGAGAACGTTTTGAGTTTATCCTCCCACGACTCAGCTTGAAGAGCCTACAACCTGAGACACTCAAACGTCTTCAGGAGGAAGAAGATGAGTAAAGGTGTTTCTTCATCTACTTTCTTGTACATATTTTATCAAAAAGCAAAATACAAAATTATAAAACCAACAAAAAGAAAATAGAAAAATATAAATTTTTCAAAACCCATAAAAATCAGAAAATCTTGAAAAAAAAAATCAAAAAGATTGTTTTACTTATCATGTTTTATGTTTTCGATAACATCTACGGACTTAGATCTGTCATTCAAAAATGGCACGGGTCTTTAGATGAAGTTCGAACAGAAGAAATACATATTTTTTAAATTTGTCTTAAAAAAAAAAAAGAGAGATGGAGAAAAATGTTGGTTTACTGTCATTTCAGGCAGTAACCCGTTTTTAAAGAAAGGACAGAGCCATGCTTAATCTATTTTTAAAATCTCATGCTATGGTCCTAAAAACAAAAGCTCATAAGAAATGTTTGTCGCCAAAAAGACAAATGTTTCCTCACAAATATTTTTCCTTCTAAAGATTTTTCTGAAAAATATTTGTCATCTAATGAAAACAAAAATTGCTTTGAAAATAACTCGGACTTTATTTTGAAAATCATATGGACTTATCGTTTGTCAAAATCTCTATCACTCAATCAACAACTTAAGTCATTGATTGAGGGGGAGAATGATTTCAAACAAATCAAAAAGGTTATTTATCAAAAAATTAGCATGAAAATGAGCAAGGTCTACATTTGGTTAATCAAAAGAACACCTTTTTCAATTGGATCAAGACCAAGACTAATGTTGTGTTTTCATATGATACCTAAGCATGTTTGATCATCAGAGATTAAAGTTTCAAAATATGATCCTTATCAGTTAAACGTTTTAAAAGCAAGTCACATTTCTCCTCAAAAAGTTTTCGAAAACAATTTAAATCATTTGGGATCACAAATCTCAAAGGGTTTGAAAATTGTGATCAGGGGAGAATTTGTGATTTAAATTGGAAATAAACTGATAATTTGACAAGTGGTTTTAGAAATATCAATAGGCTCTCCTCCCTACATGTGCCAAACGATTTCAACTTTTCCATGCACATGTTAAGGGGGAGCATTTATCTTAAACCAAAAAGGGATTAAAACGTGATTGATTTGTCTCAAAGTGCAGGTTCCCTCTAATATGTGTGTTAGGAATTAGAAATTCCAGGTATTAAAGAGTCGGTCACCTCAAGTATATGTAATCGTTAGAAAGCTCATAGTCGTAGTTATTTTAAGTTAAGTAGTATTTAGTTAAGTAACACCGTGGAGGACGGACAGTCTTTACCCATTGTATGCCCGATCCACGACCGTTGTGTGGCGTTTATTGTAAGACTATAAATACTCTCTACCTTCCAAGGTAGAGTTGGAGCTCATAATAATATTTTCTTTCTCTCACTATAGTTCCCAACTCTCTTCCTTTCTCTCACTAGAACTTTCTCTCTCTAACATACCTATACGCCTACTTTGATCATGGTTTAGAGTGATTGTGAAATCCAATATCTAACAATTGGTATCAAGAGCCATGGTTTGATCACTCATCTTTCATGCTCTTTGTTTTGGTGGATTTCATAAGGTTTTTGGTGTATTAAGGGTTTAGGAGAGTTTGATTCATTTGAACAAATTCTAGTGTTAAAGTTTGAATTTTGCTTGTACTTTTGTGTTTAGGATCATCATATGTGTTTATGTTTTGAATTGGAAGGCTTAAATCATTGTGGTTTGGTTGTTTTGGATTGATGAAGTGGTTATTTTTGAAAGAAGGACAAAGCGAGTTGAGTCTCGGACTTGCTTTTCTTCAAAGCGAGTTGCTTAGTTATTTTATGCGAGTTGGTACATGCGACTTAGCTGTTTAGCGAGTTGATCTTTATGCGACTTGGGTTCTAAGCGAGTTGTTTCTTTAAGCGACTTGAGATCTAAAGCGACTTGCTACTTAGCGAGTTGTAACGTTAGCGAGTTAACTTAAGCGACTTAGTGTTCAAGCGAGTTGATTGTATTGCGAGTTGAGACTAAAGCGAGTTGGCTATTTAGCGACTTGATTAACTAAGCGAGTTGAGTGTGTTGCGAGTTGATGCTAATGCGACTTGGCTATTGAGCGAGTTGACTGCTTATGCGAGTTGTGTGTTTAGCGACTTGTTCATTTAGATTTTTTTCTTCTTCGTGTTACATTTTTTACGGTTGTTCTTTTGGTTTAGTAAAATCCGTGAAAGAATCAATTTCCGTTTAATCAAAGAATAGTAAAATCCGTAGAGCTTGAAACATGTCTACAAACGTTCCGACTATCATCTCCACCGCTGTTGAGGATGTTCAAGCAATGGTTCAGATACTCGTCCACCCATGCTTGATGAATCGACTACGACTCTTGGGCTCAACGAATTAGATTGTCTTGTCTTGGAAAGGAAAATGGAGTCAACATTCTCAAATCCATTGATGAAGGACCGTGTCGGGTTGAGACGACTAGAGATGTACTTGATATCGTCAAGATGGAACTCGATTTACGGAATGGACATACCAAAATGTATGATCGACTTGATGATAAGGAGAAAAAGAGATTCGATGTCGATATCGTGGCTTCTAACATTGTTCTTCAAGGTCTTCCTAAAGACATCTACAAGTCGATCAATCACAACACCGATGCAAAGGCGGTATGGGATAATGTCAAGATGCTTCTCTCGTGTTCGAATTAACTATGGAAGACAGAGAATCACAACTCTATGACAATTTGAACACTTCAAGATGAAACCGATGAGAGTGTCTATGAGTACTATGTGAGATTTCATAAGTCGGTGAATGATATGTGGAACATCGAATGACTATGCCTAACATTCACCGAACTCAAAATTTGTGAACAACATGAATCCCGAATGGCACAAGTTTGTTACTCGTGAAGCTCACTAAAGGATTGAAGAATACGAATTATGAGCAACTCTATGCCTTCCTTCTTCGAATGAGAGACATGCCATGTTTGAAAAGATGATTCTTAATCGGTTCAAAACCAACCGTGGAGAGACTAGCTCATCTAATGACTCAACCGCCTTCTACTCAAACATCGGAATCACAACCAAAGCCTCACAAGTCATACCCATGGGTAATGGTAATCACAAACTCATTCCCGATCCTATGTTCAAACAAGTCGATCTTTGATGCACACGTGGGTAACATCATTAATCAACTAGCTCTTCCGATTAGTCAAAACATGAATTCTCTCCCACAAAACAACAACAACCTCGTAACAACATCTAAACCATACAATCAAGCTACCATTAAAGATGGGAGTATCGTGGTGCAACCAGTTCGGAAAGACAGATGATCGGGGAAGAGGTGGAGTGGTAGAGGTTATGTTGGTAATCGAATCGAGGAAGAAATGGTAATCAAGGTCAAGCTAAGCCGATCAAATGTTATAACCGTGGGGTGAGGACACATTGCAAGGAACCGCACATCTCCAAAACGTCCACGCACGCCGATTACTTCGAGATAAGATGTTGCTTGTACAAGCTCGGGATAATGGTGCCGCTTTGGATGAAGAGGAACTGTTGTTTCTTCGAGGGCAATGCCAAGACCTATGATGCGATGTGGATGAGCAACCTATTCGGAGATAGGTCACAATCATCGAATGCCTTTCAAGTCGCCGATTGTGATGCATACGACTGATGTGGATTATGGACCCATCGCACACACAATTTTTATGGCTAGCATTTCTCCAATGGTTTCTCCCAAGGTCTCATCTTCACCACAAGTGGCCCATCCAAAGACAAACTCATCTCGTAGGTATTAAAACTATACGATGATGCCGATGTGCAAAAGATGCATGACAAAGTACAAGTAATCGAAACTATTGTATCAAATATTGAAAATATGGGTAATATCAATGTTGTCCCATATGATCAATATGTGGAACAAAGTGAAAGTGAAGTTGTACCAAGTGATGCATCTTCGTCAACAATGACTATATCTTTGATGAATACACCGCATGTGCCTCGATGATTCTGTAATTTCAACTAAATGCCTATAAAGAACGTGTTGCTATTTATGAACAACGTGCAAAATTTGAGTTGACCACTCGTGAGCGGAAATGGATGACCAAGTGCGTATAATCATTAGAAAAGTAATTTTCGAGAAGAAGTATTAAAACAAGAGTTAAATTCCTTGCAAGAAAAGCTTTCTAAAGCGCTAAGCAAAAACAAGAACTTCAAGAAAATGTGAAAATGCTTAGCAAGAATTTAATAGAAAGGAATCAAAACTCTTGAAAGATTTTTCTAATCAAAACTTTGAAAAACAAACTTGAAGACAAGTTGTACATACAGGGAACACCATTCGATCGCTCACATGATCACTAAGCATAGAGTCTTAAGCGATAAGCATAGCATTCCCTTATTGAGGAACCAAATCCGAGGTTATTAAAAAGGCGAGAAATGCTCATAAGGTTCTTTATGATGGAAATGAAATCCTTAAACCTAGACGAAACCTAGTTGCGTTGAGTGCACCGAGGAAGATAAGAAATCGATGAAGTCACTAGGAAAAGATGAACAAGAAATTAGATGATCCTAAATGTAAAGAGAAGAAAATAAATATCACACCCCATGATTACAAGAAGGAAAACTGGATTTCCTTGAACAAGTTTAAGCCTCGACATTGTTGACTCCAACAAGTTTTTGGAAAATAGATTTAGATAAGCGAAAAGTCGAAAATATTGTTGAAACAAACCCTCCCTTTGGAAAATGCCTAGAGCGACTGTGTATCCTCCTAATACACCAATGCATCTTGTTCCTAGAACAATTGCCACTAAAAGCAAGACCTTAATTAGCCAATATGTTATCCTTCAACTATTTGTTGATTTTGAGAAAACTTGCAAGAAAAGGATCACACCCACCGGTATAATCAAGGAGAAAGGGTTTTGAGCAAATGAAAGAATGTTATTTAACCGAGTTCATGCCTTTCTTTAAACTTCTAAAAGATCACTTTGAGAGTCTTAAAAGGGGATAGATCTTGATATTAAAGGAATGGAAAAGGAATTTGATGCAATGATAGTTGAGGTTAGTGACTATGAGCGAGCACTAAAATATAATGAGATTGAGAGGAAGAACTTGCATACACTAAATGAGAACTGATTTACAATGTATTGCTCAAGATGTGTTCTATATCGCTACTAACTATTCTATTATCGCTTCTCGATTCCATGAACTGCGTCATTTGCTTTGAAAGTCTCCCATGATCGTGTCATTGAGCTTGAAAATCTAATTACGAACTAAATGAGAAAATTGAACCGGATGATCATGACAATTTGGTCAAACATTTTTCTAAACTAGAAGTTGAGCATTTTAATTTACATCTAAAATATCAACATCTTAAAGAAAATGTCAAAACTTCAAATATCAAGACATCCTCGGATGCTCCGAGTTTGATGCGCTTTTCAAATTAACAAATGTGATGAATGATTCAAGCTCATTGCAACACGATCAAAAAGTTGAAAGCCCAAATCTCTCAATTAAAGGGTCAAACGAACAATGTGACTGGTCTCCAAATGCCTACTCCTTTAGATTCTCAGAGTTCTCAAAACTTTCATCTTCAAAACTTAGTAAATGCTTTACAAAAGGAAAATGAGGTCTTTCTTGAAGAAAATGAAAAGGTTAAACGTCATTTCAATGAATTATTTGAAAGTATAAAGGTCACTCGTAACAAAAATAACGAAACGGTAGCCTTGTTACAAAAGAAATTGAGAATCTAAAGAGTCGTAAAAGGGAAGATGCCAATGACCAATGGGAGAATGGTGTATCAAAGGTACATGTCGTAATAAATATGCTTTATGCATGAAATATGTTCCTCCTCATCTTAGGAATAACAAACTTTCCATTCAAACATATTTCTCATACCTTAAGGACGACTTAGAATGTCTCGAGAGATTGTAGAAGTGGATAAGTTAGAGAAACCAGATGATAATGCAATTGACCATGCATGCTTATATGCCAAACGATCTCAAGAACTTCTAGAATGCCTAATTACAATATGCCCTAAAACCTTAGGTGAGCAAGTCAATCCCTTGATACCGTGTTCTATGCCTAGTGCCAAGCATGCAAGCCATTCAATGCCAAATGTTCTGAATAGGAACCCTAATGTACCTTTAAGTAGTTCAGATTCCAGATCTGTCAATGCTAAGAAAGAGAACTCAAGTGTGCCTTCTAGAGTACAAATCCCAAGACTTCTAGTTTTAAGAAAGTGAACCTTAGTGTGCATGCATGTAGTTCGGATCCCAACATCTAAACAGTGATGCAAAGAGTTGTAAAACCAACTAATGTTCCCATTCCTCTACAGAGTAATCGGTGACATTAAAGGGAGCAGTCAAAGTCTCAAGACAATACAAGGAATGATAGGACCTCGCAAGCTAAGAATGTGCACCGGAAAAGAGTGAAGAACAATATAGGAACTTTAAGTTTGAACCGAATAAAGCGAATCGTGTTGATTCTAGTATTAGCCATAGGCGCATCGTAATTAATTGAATTCGATACTATTTGCAAACATTGTATTGATTTACTTGAACTCGCTTTCTAATCATGAATGTGGTGTTAATGTTTTGCCTAATGATGTTAATTGTCCGATTAATATTGTTAATGCTAAAATTCATGATAAGAAGGCTAAAAGGCAAAACGAAGAAAGTCGGAAAATAGTGGAAACCCACAGGAAGAACATTTAGTAAGATAGGCTATTATTGGATACCGGTTGGTCGTAAGACTAATCGAGATAATGCCCACTAGAAAATGGATGCCTCTTGGTAGAACTATTCCTTAAGAAGTGAGCACACTCGTGAATGTGGCTAATACGTACACTAGTATCGCATCTATTCACAATGATTCCATTGCATTATTTTCGATATGAATGCTTCTATTTCGATGTGGGTGTTCCAACCATTGTTACTAACCAAATGGAACCCATTCTTGCATGGGGATCCCAATTATCCGCTTATCCATTCTTGTCTCGTGTTCAACCGCAGATCGCTCAAATCGCTCGTGGTACCGGACTCAGTCGTTCCAAGCATATGATCATGGCGACCGGTCACGGCTCATGAACTTCGTGAGCAAATTCATCGGGACAGTTAGATTCGGGAATGATCATTTCGGTGCTATCATGGGTTACGGAGACTATGTTGTTGGCAAAAGTGTTATCTCCAGGGTTTACTATGTAGAAGGTCTTGGTCACAACTTGTTCTCTGTTGGTCAATTCTGCGATTCAAATCTTGAAGTAGCCTTCAGAAAACATACCTGCTTTGTTAGAGAACTTGATGGTAAGGAACTTTTAAGAGGTTCACGTGGTTCAAATCTATACACCATCTCTATCGAAGATATGATGAAGTCTTCTCCAATTTGCTTGTTGTCAAAGGCTTCCAAAACAAAGTCATGGTTATGGCATCGTCGTCTCAATCACACGAACTTCGCACCATCAATGATCTCACCGTAAAGGACTTAGTTGTAGGTTTACCTAGAATCAAGTACGAAAAGGATCATCTTTGTTCAAGATGTCAATTGGGAAAAATCAAGAAGTATGCCCATAAACCCAAACCTACTAACTCGTCACGTAAGTTCTTCATATGATTCATATGGATTTATGTGGACCAATGAGGTGCGAATATCTTTGGGAAGAAATATGTGTTAGTTGTGGTTGATGATTACTCTAGATTCACAGGTTAAGTTCTTAAGGACAAAGGATGAAACTCGATATCATCATCAAACTCATCAAACAATTGCAGTTCGACTTAACAAAACCGTCGAATTATCGAGCAGACAATGGGCCGAGTTTGTCAACAAACAACTTAGTGAATTTTATGAAATCCTTGGAATCGACCATCAAAGAAGTGTTCCACGAACTCCTCAACGAGCGGTGTAGTTGAAAGAAGAAATCGAACTCTTGTAGAAGCCGCTAAAACAATGCCGATTTACTCAAAGGTTCCAATGTTTCTCCGGGTCAAGCTATTGCCACCGCATGCTACACAAAAATCGTTCCTGATTCACACTTTGTTCATGGAAAAACTCCATATGAACTTGTCCACAACGAAAACCTAATCTCTTTCCTTCGTGTGTTTGGTGCATTATGTTATCCAACTAATGAGGGTCAAGAATTAGGCAAACTTAGAGCTAAAGCGGACATTGGAGTATTTGTAGGATATGCACCAAACAAAAGGGATACCGAATCTACAACAAAAGAACCCGAAATATCATGGAAACAATTCACGTTTCGTTTGATGGTGACCGGTCAAATGGCTCTGGACAATCCATTCGGGACCCGCACTTCAAAACAGTTCCATTGGTTCATCCCTTGTTCCAAACTCCTCTCAAGAAACTTCATATGTACCTCCATCCGAAGATGATTTAATGAAATTGTTTGATCCTATGTTTGATGAACTTTATGATCCAAGTACTAATGAGGTGTCGATCCCTACAACAGAGGTCGCTCATATTCACGTGAATGAAGTCAATCCTCGGTTTCATAACTTTAAGTCAAGAAGCGCCTCTGCGATCCTTCGCCTCATCAACAAATCATCATTCTTCAAATGTACACCATGGAACTGCTTTACGCATCAATGATGAAGTTAATCCTTTGCTACTCCTCAAGATGCTCTATTTGAAAACATATTTGCTCTGAATCATCATCGAACCATCTTCTTGGAGACATCGACTCTGCTACCTCGGTCCCTCAACAACCGCCACATGAACACCTTAGAAAATGGACTCACGATCATCCACTACACAACATCATTGGAAATCCCACTGTCTGTATCAACACGGAAACAACTTGCTACCGATGCCTTATGGTGCTTCTTCAACTCCGTACTATCTAAGATCGAACCAAAGATGTTAAAACCGCCATGAATGAAGATTAATTGTTGGTTCAATGCAATGCAAGATGAAATTCATGAGTTTGATCGACTTGATGTATGGGAGTTAGTACCGCCCGATCGTACTATGATTATTTCTCTTAAATGGATCTTCAAAGTGAAACTTGATGAGCATGGTGATGTGTTGAAGAACAAGGCTCGATTAGTTGCTAAAGGATACCGTCAAGAGGAGGTATTGACTTTGAAGAATCTTTTGCTCCAGCTTGCTCGAATCGAGGCAATCGTAATCTTTCGCTAATCTTGCTAGTAAGAACATGGTAGTCTATCGGATGGATGTAAAGACGGCATTTCGAACGGAGACCTTAAAGAAGTCGCTCACGCCGCCCAACTGAAGGATTTGTAAATCAAGAGCATCCTACTCACGTTTATCGTTTGAAGAAGGCCCTTACGATTTAAAGCAAGCTCCAAGGGCATGGTATAATACATCACAAAGTTTCTTCTATCAACCGGATTTAGCAAAGGAGCATTGATCCAACATTGTTCACCGTGAAGTCGTGCAAACATTTAATTCATGTTCAAATTTATGTTGATGATATTATTTTTGCCTCGATGGACCAATGGAATGTGATCGTTTTCAAATGAAATGAGTTCAAAATTTCAAATGTCAATGATGGGACAAATGTCATTTTCTTGGGATTACAAATTTCGAAAGTCCGGAGGCATTTTCATAAATCAATCTAAATATGCAACCGAGATCTTAAAGAAATTTGGATTTGATTCAAGTAACCTCGCTGACACTCCCATGATTGATCGAACCAAACTAGATGAGGACCACTCAAGGATCATGATTGACCAAACAAAATATCGTAGTATGATTGGATCCCGATGTACCTTATAGCTAGTAGACCGAGACATCTTGTTCATTGTTTGCATATGTGCTAGATACCGTGCTAAGACTACTAAAAGCACCTTGAAGCGCTTAAACGGGTCTTCGATATCTCCAAGGAACCATCAATATGGGTCTTTGGTGCAGAAGGACACCGCATGTCACTAACGACCTATCTGCAGATGCCGATCATGCAGGTGTCAAGATACTCGTCAAGTACATCCGAGGTGCTCGGTTCTTGGGTGATAAGCTTGTGAGCTGGTCTTCAAAGAAGCAAATGAGTACTTCTATTTCCTCTACGAGGTGAATACATAGCTATGTCATCTGTTGTGCTCAAATCTTTTGGATGAGATCTCAATTATCGACTATGGCTTTGAATTCAACAAAATCCTCTGATCGTGATAATAAAGTGCTATTGCTCTCATGCAACAATGTTCAACACTCAAGAGCAAAGCATATCGACATTCGACATCATTTCATCGTGGAACAAGTGGAAAAAGGTGTGGTGGAACTCTATTTTGTGAGGTCCGAATATCGCTTAGCGACATCTTCACCAAAGCTCTTCCAAGGGAACGCTTTGAGTTTATTCTTCCACGCCTTGGCTTGAAAAGCCTTCAACCGGAAACACTCAAACGTCTTCAGGAGGAAGACGAGGAGTAAAGGTCTATCTTCATCTATCTCTTGTATATATCTATTCGAAAAACAAAATACAAAATTATAAAATCCTCAAAAAAATCAAATAGAAAAATATAAAACCTTCAAAATCCATAAAAAATCTGGAAAAAAAAATTCTCGAATTCTTAAAAATATTGTCAATTTGTTAGGTCTTTCTCGGTTCGATAATATCTACGGTCTTTGTGCTGTCATTCAAAGAATGACACAGGACTTTAGATGTTGCTCGAATTCTAAAAAAAAATAAAAAAATAAAAATAAAAATAAAAGTTTTTGGGAGAAAGAGAAACAATGGTTTATTGTCATTTCAGGCAGTAACCCGCTTTTTCAAAGAAAGAACAGAGCCATGCTTTTTCATGTTTTTAAAGATTTGAGAATTTGTTTGAACATTCATCAAAAGCCTTCCCGCTTTTTCAAAGAAAGAACAGAGTAAATGCGTTATCTACTTGATTTGATCAAGGAAGTGATGGTGATATCTTTTAGAAAATTGTAATCAAAGAAGTAATTTCTTCCTCTTGCCTCCGTGTGCAAAACGATTTCAAACAATTCATGCACATGTTGAGGGGGAGCACTTATTCTAAAAATATCAAAAACAATTCAGGTACAAAATGTTTTGATAATATATCACAAGTATCTGGATTGATTTTCAAATGGTTTTCAATTGGTTCCAATGGCAGATGAACAATACCAAATAGACCGACCAACTTTACTTTATGTACGGTGATATAAGGATGATAAGGTTAGGTATGTGTTCCCATGATCCGCCAGAACCGGAGGGATCTACCGTGGACTATCCACTAGTTAGTGTAGAGTTCTTAGGTATGATGATAAAAGGAGAAAATGAGATATGGGAAGAGAGCGGATCGAGACCGAGCTAGTAATCGAAATAAACCCAACAAGGTTCTAGCTATGAAGTCTCGGTAAGCATCAAGGGTTGAAGAATTAAAAAGAATTGAATGAGAAAAGGGTGAAAACAAATAGCCCTTCATATATTCAACCTTAGGGCGTAAACCGGTTCAATTCATATGCTACCGATGGTAACATCGGTATTGAAGACAAGACGTCATGGACCCAAAGGACGCACTGCACTTCAACTTTCCAAACCACTCAAGTTCCTCTTAAAAGGACTTGTTTCATTCTCACGGGAACCGACATTACCTATCGACTTTCTCTTAGAGATTGTTGATATTGAAGAAGGAGACCCTATCCCTAGTCTCCGCACAGGATCCAAATATGCACAAATTGAGTCTAGAGCCACGAGATCATCAATAAATCTCATTAGGACACTTTCAATGAAGACTCTCATTTCACACAATGTGAAAAGAGATTATATCTTGAGTCCCACGCATTATCCTTGTGGTATTGCGTAACATCCGAGTGATGTGTAAACATATTCACAATGAAGATGGAAAACCTTCGAGCCAACATCAAACAAGCTCTGGTAGGTGGCGGTAAGATCTATTATATAGATCAACCATGTGACAACCGAATGAAACAATGGGCGATTCAATCTCTTGAATCAATCACGTTCGAGTTATGGATTGACGGATACCTTTGAAAAACCGGTCTTTGTGCTTAATAACTCTTTTCTTTAGCACATCGTCCGTGTACTAATTTTTCAAACCAAAAGGTGTTTTATGATTGATAATTGATTTCAATAAAACCTTCGTTGTATTGCAAAACAAGTTCTATTGAGCAATACGATTGTTTTTCAAATCTCTTCTCATCAATCGGTGGACTTAAATTATTGGTTCACTCACTCCGTGTTGTCTTCTTTGAGACGTTTCGGTTTGAGAACAGCTAGAGCAACGAAACCCCGTCAAGGAAATTCTTCGAATTATACCGATCACGTGCGGTACATGTATCGATCAACGGGAACCGTGGGCGTGTACCTCAATTCAACTAAAGTGGTCAAAGATACTTTTGTACGCTTTATTGTTAATCTGTATGCAGTACGCCCGACGCTTGCGGTGATGAGAATGAAGCGGTCAATCCATAGCCGCATGCTCACACAATACATTCATCTCTCAAGAAATCATGATAAGTGCATCAATGACTCGATATTTACACTTCATGCTTCGCTACTGCCGCCAATATCATGAATCAACGAAGCTTCCGCTACTCTAATGAGAAGATATCATAATCCGTAATGTGAGCATGTCGGTCCGAAAGTCACAACATCACATAATACCAACACCACAATGGATGTCTCGAGACTTTTGTTGGTGATGGTCTCAAAAGTCGGCTCAAATTTATTATCACGTGGATCAAGAAAAGACCTCCACCGAGTAACCAAACATGCAATGTGATGAATCAATGACTACGAGCTTAGGAGCAAAGTACTACATCAAGAATGCAAGAACAATTGTTAATGTAATATCTATTTGTATTCAATGTAATTTTAGTACATGATTGAGGTGACCTCCTTGGGGAGATTGTTAGGAATTAGAAATTCCGGTATTAAAGAGTCGGTCACCTCAAGTATATGTAATCGTTAGAAAGCTCGTAGTCGTAGTTATTTTAAGTTAAGTAGTATTTAGTTAAGTAACACCGTGGAGGACTGACGTGTCTTTACCCACCGTATGCCCGATCCATAGCCCGTTGTGTGGCGTTTATTGTAAGACTATAAATACTCTCTACCTTCCAAGGTAGAGAGTTGGAGCTCATAATAATATTTTCTTTCTCTCACTATAGTTCCCAACTCTCTTCCTTTCTCTCACTAGAACTTTCTCTCTCTAACATACTTATACGCCTACTTTGATCATGGTTTAGAGTGATTGTGAAATCCAATATCTAACAATGTGCAAAACTCTTTCGAATCTCGATGCACATATTGAGGGGGACAATCAAAAGAAAACCACATCCTTCCCAAAATGTTTTATCCAAAGTATTTAAAATACTAGATTTGATCGGGGAAGTGATGATGATTATTTTAGAAATGTTAATCAAAAATTGGATATTTCATTCTCAATCTAAGATTTCAATGTCCTCTTGCCTCCATGTGCCAAATGATTTCTAATACTTGAAGCACATGTTGAGGGGGAGCATTTCTAAAATATAAAAAACAATTAAGGTACAAAATACTTTAATTTTATATCACAAGTACCTTGATTGATTTTCAAATGGGTTTCAATTGGTTTGAGGCGGAAAGAACAATACCAAAAGACCGACCAATTTAATTTATGCATTGGAGATAGATGGTTAGGTTAGGTATTCGTTCCCATGATCCCGCCAGAGCCAGAGGGATCTACCCAGGGACGATCCACTAGTTAGTGTAGAAGTCCTTAGGTATGATGAAAAAAAAGGAGAAAAGTGAGAATATGGGAAGAGTGCCGACTGAGACAGAGCTAAAACTGGAATAAACCCAACAACGTTCTAGTGATGAGGTCTCGGTAAGCACTGAAGGGGTTGAAGAATGAAAAAGAATTGAATGTGAAAAAGGGTGAAAAGAAATAGCCCTCCATTAATTCAAACTTATGGCAGAAACCGGGTTCAATTCATAAGTTACTGGTGGTTACTAAGGTAACACCGGTATTGAAGACAAGACATCATGGACCCAGTGACGCACTGCACTAAAATTCCCAAGCTACTCAAGTTCCTCTTAAAAGGACTTGTTTCATTCTCACGGGGAACCTACATTATCTATCGACTTTCTCTTAGAGATTGTTGATATTGAAGAAGGAGACCGTCTCCCTAGTCTTCGATGTAGGAAACCAAAGTGCACTTTTGAGTCTAGAGCCAAGAGATCATCAATAAATCTCATTAGGACATACAATTAATGAAAACTTGTTGTTTCACATAATGTGAAAAGTAAGAATACAATTAAGAGTCCTACGCATTATCCTTGTGGTATTGCCAGAACATCCGAGTGATAGGTAAAGTATTCACGATGAAGATGGAAATCCTTCTAGAGCCAACATCAAACAAGCTCTTGGTGGGTGACATGTGAGATCTTTTCAAAAGATCAAACTTGTGACAACTGGATAGAAACGATGGGGCGATTCAATCTTGAATCAACCTTGGTCCAGGAAATGGATTGACGTATAGCCTTGGAAAAACCGGTCGTTGTGCTCAACAACTCTTTCTCTAGCACATAGACTGTGTATTAAATTTTCAAAATAAAAAGGGTATTTATGATTGAAAATTGATGTTTTCCGTAAAACCTTCGTTGTATTGCAAAACTCTTTCTATTGAGCAATACACGACTGTTTTTCAAATCATTCTTCATCAATCAGTGAATCTCAATTCGCTGGTTCACTCACTCTGTGTTGTCTTCTTTGAGACGTTCCGGTTTGAGAACGACTTGATTAGCTGCGAAACCCGGTCAAGGAGATTCTTCGGAATTTTACCTAATCACAGGCAGTACTTGTACTGATCAACGGGGAACCTTGGTTGTTGCAACCCCATTCAACGAACGTGATCAAAGACACCTTCGTGCACTTTATTGCTAACTGTTGTTTGCAGGAACACCCGACGGTTGCAGCTGATCAGAATTGAGGAGTCAATCCATTACCGCATGCTCACACATCACACTCACATCTAAAGAAATCATGATAAGTACATATCTTCATAAATTGGCTCTGATATTTTCAAACCATGCTTCTGCTACGCTGCTGGAAATATCATGAATCAACAAAGCTTCCGCTACTCTGATGAGAAGATATCATGATCCAAAACTGTGAGCATGTCGGTCCAAACGTCACAACTTCACATAAAGGCAATACAACAAAGGATGAGTCAAGAGATTTAATGTGGCTGATGATCTCTAAGAAGGCTCAAAGAACAAACAATCCGTTGATCAGATTAAGACCTCCACTTGAAATACAACACATGCAGAATATGAAGAATCAAAGACTACGAGCTACAGAGCAAAGAAATTAATCAAGAATTCAAGAACAACAAAATGTAATATCTGTTTGTAATTGAGGTGACCTTCCTTAGGAGAGATTGTTAGGATTTAGAAAATCCGGTAGTTAAAGACTCGGTCACCTCAAGTATATGTATTCGTTATAAAGCTCGTAGTCGTAATCATTTAGTGATAGTTAGTAGTTAGCTAAGTAATACCGTGGAGGACGGACGGGTCTTTACCCACTGTATGCCTGATCCACAGCCCGTAGGAGGCGTTCCATGTAAGAAAGTATAAATACCCTTTGCCTAGCAAGGAAAAGGGTTGGAACTTTCAATATACATTTTTCTTTGTCTCACTAAAGTTCCCAACTCTCTTCACTTTCTTTCTCTAAAACCTCAATTCATTCGAATCCTTGGTGTTATGATTATGTGTTTGTGAAAACCAATATGTTACAAAGAACGTTTAAAATAATACCATCGGCCTAGTGAACACGCCATGGCTGCAAATCCAACAATTTGCCCTGCCAAGATGCGACTCACCTCAATTGTAACTTTGTTTAGAAGTGCATTCACCATGGTTGCAAACACAAGTACAGAATGTCATGCCATACCATTAAGCGAGGCGCTAGCTATACCAGATAAGCGTCACAACTTGAAGACCATCACAACTAACTAATCAATAAGCTAAACTGATCACGGACATAGGCTGTTCAACAATTACACTCTTGTTATAAGGTTTTTTTGACCTAGGCTCAGATAGGGTATCAATTTAGAAAAATCGGATACACCCACCATGGCTGCAACCCTTACTGATTGCCTTGCCAAGACATGGGTAATCTCAACTTTAAACAGACCCGTACAAATTTATCACATCCTTAGAATGTTATGTCTATATAACAATTAGAGCAAATGACTTTAAAAGATTGCCACCAAACCTGTTGAATCATTGAAAAATTGTCCAACATCAGGGACCACAACCGGCTGTTGCAACAGAGAGGCACTAACGTTTTCAGCAACAGAGCCAACATTCCAAAAGGCAACAGAAGAGTGTTCAACTGAAAGGCTAGCAGCACGCATAGCAACGTGCACATGTGCGGATTCTGTTATCAAAGTAGTCAAATATTCGTCACAATGTCAAATGAACAATGAAAACCTGTAATTCAGAAAAACAAAAAAGGCACGCTCAAAACCTGTTCACTGTTCGACAGTTGAAAGGCAAGCCCTTTTATTGGAAGCTTGACATTCCTCCAGCGCACCATCGCAACTGTCATCAGCTTCCCTTTTCAACGTACATTGGGCTTTAGCCTTGTCAGGTAAAGTTTGTAAATGAGGTGTCCGCTCTAACTTCCGATGACTATCTAATGATGCACCACCCTGACTATCAACATCGCGTCCCAAAATTACATGAACAGTAACACTACATCCTTCAACACCTTCCTCAACTGTAACCAAACCACGCGAATCCAACGAACAACTACCTAGACTGACAACATGGTCACTGGGTTGTAAATTCCGATGACAACTATCAACAACGTCCACTCTCATCTATGCCTTACTCTTAAGTCTTGTACTAACAATCAAAGCATCTAAACAACAAAGCAACCTAAACACAGTAATCCCTAACCAAATAACCCACACACTGCAAAACAACAGTGAAATAACGTGCATGCAAAACATAACAAACAATAATAGATAATATAGCTCGTAAAAAACACCAAACACCTTCTGACTTACACACATCGATGAAACAACCTACAACAAACATACAAAAGAAAAACACAAACACAGGAATCGAACATGCAACAATGAACAAATGATCCAACAAACGGCGTACCTACCACAAAATCTGGAGAAGAACCAAAAGACATGTAGCTTCACAGGAAAGAAAACAAAACGACATATATATTGCTTGAAAAGGGCCCAAAAAAATTACGTCATTATGTGCTCATAACGGGCCAATCTTTCTGGGCCTGTCCAGAAATAAGAATAAAAAAAGCCACCGGCACCGGTGGTATATATCCATATTAAAGCGCGACGTGGGTCACCTGCAATAACTTTATATAACATAATGTTATATAGCACATATGCAAATCTAAAACACAACATCAGAGAACGAATATGCAAATACATAGGCTTTTGTACACAAACACACCAGCATTATAAAACTTCTGCTATGGCTGCACATAACTGGAATATCTTACCTCCCCCTCCAGTCTCTTTTGCTATTCAGTTAGACTTTACACAGTGGCCTGCACCAGACTTTACACAGTGGAATCTCTTACCTCCCCGCTGAAGAGGAGGCAACTACATTGAACACAATTGATATCTAAAAATTGGCTCAGATCTGCAATTCATTGAGCTACTCTATGCACCCGCCATGGCTGCAACCACATAACATTCCTGGTTACCCCGCCAAGATACGAGAATGCGCGAGGTATGCTCAAGAAATAGTTTAACGCGTAGACAAATCATCATTGCCTTCTGCAATAAGCATTGCAATCAAAAGTTTCAATGTAACAGGTATAAAGCAGCATAACTAACCCTTCTGATTCCCCTTACAGATCCTTTTTTTGTTTCAACTCCCTTTTTGCAAAGGCTTGCACCAAACGATCTGCTAGATTGTTGAAAAAAGAAAAGGAACTGTATGGGAACTCAGAATCGGTGGCTACACACCTTAATCCAACGCTTAATGAAAAAATATAAAAGAACGTTTAAAATCATACCACCCAGCTAGTGAACACGCCATGGTTGCAAATCTAACAATTTGCCATGTCAAGATGCGACCTACCTCAATTGTAACTTTGTTTATGAGCAACCATGGTTGCAAACATAAATTGAAAATGCAATGCTATGCGACACCCACACCAAATAAGCAGGATAATTAAGCGATGCTTATATACTGGACCAATGATGAGAACCCAACATATACCTCATACAAAACCAACCAATAAAATAGTATGCCGATCATTAAGAAACCCGAAAAAAATGTTTAAAATAGTACCACCCACGTAGCGGTTTAGTATATATACAAACATGAATCGGAATACAAATATTGTTTTGCAAAACAATAACATCATAAATATCAATTAGACTACAAGCAGCGAATGAATTCTGCTTTATGAGCAACCAAAGTAAACAAAAGGGTGAACCTGCCATGGCTGCAAATCCAACAATTTGCCCTGCAAAGCTGCGGCTAACCTCAATTGTAACTTTATTTAGAAGCGTACTCACCATGGTTGCAAACGTAAACTCAAAATGGAATGCATACTTTGTTACCCATCATCTTTTTGAAACAGAAATGAGAATACAAATACTGTTTTGCACAACAATATCGGCGTAAATATCAATTAGACTACAAGCACCAACATAAGCCTGCTTTTTAAGCAACCAAAGTAAACAAATGGGCGAAGCCGCCATTGCTACAAATTCAAGAACTTGTCGCGCCAAGATGTGGCTTACCTCAATTGTAACTTTGTTAATAAGCGCAGCCACCATGGGTGCAAACATAAATTGAAAATGCAATGCTATGAGATCACCATACCAAATAACCGTGATAAATAAACTAATGGTAACAACAACAATAATCACAACAACCCCAAAAATGAAATCCAAACCCTAACTCGCAGATCAAAAAAAATTTACAAATTAAAACTCATAATAACCAACAAATCAATAAGCTAAACAATTAATAGCTCAAAATCCGATTATACCAGTGTTGCGAAGAAACCGATGTGTAGAAAAGTGTAGAAGAAAGGAATCGGTGAAGCTTATCTATAAGTAAAGTGATGCTCGCACATTGGACCGAGAATGAGAACACAACATATACCTCATAAGCCCAACAAATAAAATAGTATGCAGAGCATTAAAAAAAGAAAGAAAATGTTTAAAATAGTATCACCGACGTAGCGGTTTAATATAGATATATAATAATGATATATATAATAATAATAATGGCCCCGTGTAGGTACTTGCCATTTACCTAGTATTTCAAATATAGTGTGTTTGATTTGTTCATCTGATCAACACATATGGGATTCGTCAATCCCGATAGGCCTACCCACAATATTAGGACATGTACTAGTGGAATTAGCTAATATCATTTTTGGTACACTTCGATAGGAATATATAGAAATTTGAATTTTTTTCTAACATGAGAATGACTACTGGAGAACCTATTACACTAGATATTCAATTTAACCTAACGGTTAATTGCTTCAATGAGAGAAGTTGGGTTTCTGGTAAACCTGTAAAAATGGTCGTGTTTAGCCTTGATTGAGCACGACTATTGATAGTCTCATATCCATTATCTGACTTGAAAATTTTCCATTCCTACATTTGACTAAAGATAGTTTAAATCGGTGAAATTTGTTTCCCAGTAGGATTGCATTTTGAACAAGTAATAATTAGGATCCTCCTTAGCAAACCTAGATTACTTGCATATCACATATGTGCTTTTGAAGTTTCAAAATGACAATTTGTTTTTGTGAGATATAATTAATTGTCTTCTATTTTCGTAAATGCTCAATGATTATTTGCTTAATTATTGAATTCATGTTTATTAGAAAATTTTTGTTAGCTATTCTAATATTATATCTCTTGACATATATCCATGATACATGCTCTTAAGTGCTAAATATTTTACTTAATGTTTGCATTTAAAGTAATCATGTTTTGTATGCATCTCTTTACATGACTTACGTGTTATTTGTGCACCCACACTATGTCGGTTTGATATATAACGGACTAGGTATGCATATCATGATAATCTCTTAGATGTCATATAGTCTTACACATTAATCTTTTTGATTATTGTGTCGATGCATGCTTAAATGCGCTTACATGCTTAAACCTTTCTGTTGGATCGATGTACTCTAACCAAACTAACTTAACTAGCTTGTTTAAGGTTTAATAACCTCGGATAAATCCTAAGTTATTAACAATGAAACACTGAGTAATCTTTATTAAGTACGCAGAATTTACTCAATAAATCTAAAAAGAACAACTTTATTAATAACTCTAAATCTGCTTCTTATGCAGATACTTTAACAACTCTAAGATTATCGAACTTTCTAAACTCTAAACAACTTGTAATCGTAAACTCTAAGATTTTTGAATTCGTATTCTCTAATGCCAATCTAGGGGTCCTTTTATAGGCTCAAGGATAACTCTAGCCGGTTTACAATTGTATCCTTGTACGACAAGTAATCTATTCTAGAATTACAATACTTTCCATAAACGAATAGACAGTTCTTTAATTCTTGCAGTACTTTGACCTTTATGTGCAGTACTTTGACTTTATCTTTAGCAGTACTTTGACTCTTTGACTTTCTCCAGTTCTTTGCCATTCTGCGAAGATTTTGTAAATCTTCAAGATTTTAACTGCTCAAAGACTTTCATATCCCAACAATCCTCCCTAACTTGAATTCTACTTGTTTGACTTCAAGTTTCTTTGTAGATTAATCTTTCACTTTTCCACTTTAAGAAATGATTGTCTTTGTCTTTGTATTGTAGTTTCGCACTTTATCAAAGTATCTTTATTCTTTTACAAAGATCATCCAAAGAAGCTCCATCTTTTCAAAGAACACAAAGAACATATGACAGTTTGTACAATAATTCAGTTTAAGTTGCATACTATTCTCATCACTTCCAGGTGTGGTAACTCCTGTGAGAGGTGAATCATTGAAAATTAATGGATTTTAGTCTCTTTACCAAAGCCATTAACTTTGGAGTAGCCAAATGTTTTGGTGTGTAAGACCATGGTACATTGATAACCATATAATTTTTAGCAAATCATCAGCTATAACCAGATTTGAGTTGTCTTTACCAAAAGTTGTACCCTTTTGGACTAGTCAGTTCTTTTATCTAATGGTGAACTAATTACCAATAATGGTTTTTCCACTGCCTTTACCACAAGCCATTTTCTTATGGGCTAGCCAACTCTTCACATTACTGATATGGTGAGTTGATGACCATACAACTTATTAGCAAGTTGTCAACTAAAAACGGATTTGAGATATCTTTACCAGAGCCGTTTGCTCATGGATTAGTCAATCCTTTTGTAACCATGGTGGATTGATAACCTATTGATGTTATCATCTCAAAACCATTTATTCAACCTTTGTTTAAAAAATGTTATTTAACAAAAGTTTTCTTCAAAATCACTTAATCGGTTAAAGTCGCAAGCGATGACTTTGATTTAAAGTATCTTGTTTGATCGTGATTTTGAATATAGTAATCGATTTATCAAAATAATTTATTCAAATAAGTCTCATACCGCTTTTTCATCATCTTCAAGAATGGTAGTCCAGTTGATAAACAAGTTGATAACCATGCAAGCGATTCATTATCCTCTTCTACTTCCAATCCATGCTCTAGCATTCTTCTCATGAGCTCGACCGTGAGAGGGTATCTTCTTTCTCGCAAACATGTGTATCATTGTTCCATTTTCCACTCTAAAACATGAACCCGGACTCTTCAAAGAATCTCCAAAGAAATAATTTCCCAATTTTCTTGATTTTTCCAAATATCATCAAGGTTCCTTCTTCGCTTCCCATACGCTTATGAGATCACCATGTAAAACTAAACCAATCCTCTTAATGGATTATGTTCAAAATAAGCTTTCACCACATGATATAAATAGAATAAATCTACTCTATCTATAA
The DNA here is from genome assembly GCA_022545495.1 of Chrysanthemum lavandulifolium. Classification (NCBI taxonomy): domain Eukaryota; kingdom Viridiplantae; phylum Streptophyta; class Magnoliopsida; order Asterales; family Asteraceae; genus Chrysanthemum; species Chrysanthemum lavandulifolium. The sequence goes on along the minus strand of CM040245.1, from coordinate 89,502,886 downwards.
TGTGCAATAAATCCCATAGCCTATTGAAAACTTTGAAACTTTCATCTTCTTTATGAAAAATCATATAATCTCCATCTTTGGATTTCACACCTTCAAAAGCACTAATCTTTGATCTGTTCATCTTCATGTCATCATCTTCTTTTGAGTATTCAAAATCTACCACTCTAAGATAATTTCTTAGTTCATCCTTAGTCTCAAATCTTAATTCAACTTTTTCTTTCTTTGAGAACTGAACATCCAGAATTTCGCATTTCCTTTTCTTTTCAAACTTTTCTTTCTCTCTTGGTCACCAAGCGACTTCTTCTCTAAAGTCTTTGATGCTCGCAACATCTTTCTTATAGGCCTCTGTTTGAAGATCATAAAGTCTTTTCATATCAACATAGTTTAGCTTCGCAATCCTTTATATCCTCTCGCTTTTAAATATGCCATCATTGCATTCCTTTCTTTAGCTAAATTAGGTCTTCTTGACATATATCTAACAGAGTAGGTGATCAGAATGGTTTAGCAACTTGACATCTAATTGATCTTGTAACTTCTTAGTCGCTTCTATTCGAGCTTCTTCACTTCCCGAGCTTCTATCTTTAGCATTTAACTCTTCTTGAACCTTTCTAGTCAGCAGCTTCATTCCTAGCAACTTCAATTTCTCTAAGTTTTGCTAAAGTTAGCTTTTTCTTCTTAGTTTCAACCGTAACACCCTTTCCTTTATCCTTAGGATCAATTGCGTGTTGAGAAGTTCTTTGTTGTTCTTCTTCTTGTACTTCTCGAATAGTAACTCTACCTCTTGGTTGTGATAAATCTCCTAAAATTGTAGCAATGAACTCATCATCACTTGCGTAATGAATAGGTTTGAGAATAGCCTCCTCTTCTTGTATAATCATGTAGAAGGACCACTTCCTCTTCAAAATCTAACACTCTTGGAGTTATTAATTCTTCTCTCGAAAGTACTTTGAAAACCAAGATTTTGTTGTTCGGTTCCTTGATCATCGAGATTTTGAACTTGAACTTGCTCCTCAAGATCTTGACCGATCTTTTCTTGAGACTTTTTAGAACTTTCGTGTTCATTTTCTTTAATCGTATCTTCTTTCAAATTCAGTTCTTCTAAATTCCTCCCCAAATTGACAGAAGATGGTTTAGAAACTTGTTTGACTTTTGAAGTCTTCTTAAGTTTTCTCCTGCGCTTGTTTTCTTTCTTAACCCATAAGTTATAACGTTTAATAAAAGGCGCAACAAAATTCTTCAACCGTTTATACTTAAGCATCAACTTCTTAATCTGTTTTGCCTGAGCCTCAAAAGTCTTCGTCAACTTGATTATCTCCCTTGTCAAAGCATAATTATCCAAGGTTAATCCTTCACGAGGGATAGTATGTGAAGCATCTCCTTGTACTGGTGAATGTTCCTCTGAAACAGAAACAGATTTTGGTGGAGATGTAGAAGGTGAACCTGCAACTTCTTCTTGAACTTCAATACTTGGAGAAGCAGTATCATGAGTTGCAGTACCTCCTTGAGATGCAAAGACCTTCGAAAATGCAAGACTTTGAGAACCAAGATTGCGTATAAGATTGCGCTTCTTGATACCTTCACTTTCTTCATCATCTTCAACATCGCCTCTAACAGCTTGAACAACTTCCATCATGGAAGTAGTTAAAGGAGTATCGTGACCTCTGAATAAATCACCCTTCGTGCCATAAAAGTAAAAATCTTTGCTTGTTGGACAATAACAGAAGTAAATCAGAGGCTTAGGTACATCGAAGTCGTTTGTTTAAGAAAACTGATAAACCTTGGGTGCATCAACCATTTTGACCCGGATGATATATGTGAAAGCATCCCATCCGAATTAGCCTTGAAAAGTTAAACATTCGATTTGTAGCTAATCCAACCATCGCAGATGCAATATTTGACCCAAACGCTCCCAAGAAGTACTTTTAGCACTTATGCAATGGAGCAATACATGAATCAAAAACTTCCATTGAGGACAAAATAAAGGTTTCTTGAACGTTTGTTCTGTCAAAGACCCTTCATAACCAATATTCCCAAAAGTTTCCCAAATCAACTCCTTAGCAAAACGAAGATCCCGCCTTCATCATTAAATAACAAGTCTTCTCGAATAGATGCTTCATAATCTTCACAGCTTCTTCCAACAACTGTTGATCTAATATAGTATTCATCTTCTTCCATATTATCTCTTGCATTAGCCCAAAATTCTTGAATCCAAGGTGCAATAATATCTCGCTCCACTAAAAGAGCATAACCGATTGGCACCCAAGAAGATAATCAATGATATCGTGAAAAGCCACATTCGCCTCGCCTTGTCTAAATTTGCCACCATATTGTGCTTTGAAACATGATAAGGTTTTAAATGTACCTTTTGAGGGTCGTTTAAGCCCTTATTTGATCACTTTTGTATCCGTTATTGCTTAATATCGCTCCTTTTCACTTTTAGGTCTCTTGAAGGCAAACTCAGAATGGCACTTATTTGGACGAAAAGGCGGATATATGAAGAAAATGGCCAAAGTCAAGAATCGAGACACTCAAGTCGCTAAATTACAAGGGGACGGCGCCATCGCTAATCTATGACGCCGTCGAAGGAATTTGTGACGACACGTAAGAGTAATTGCTAGTTTTTGGAGGACGGCGCGGGCTTTAAAAGAGTAGGTCGTCGCAACTCGCACGGCCTAGATTCAATCCTGCACGGCGAAGCTAAAGAGGACGGCGCACAAGCATAAGGTGATGCCGTCGCAAGATTAACTTGGCCAAGACGAAACCCTAATGACGGCGACACGACGGCGTCAAAAATAATAAGGTGACGCCGTCGCACATGTAATCTTATATATAGAATCCGAATTTTTCAGTTTTAGAGGGTAGTCTTTTGGGGTAAACTTTTGGAGTAAAACCTAAACCGAACCAAGGTCGTATTTTAGGGTTCTAAACCCTATCTTACACCAAGATAAGTTTTTTACTTCATTAATTTAATTATGTCATCAATTATTTGTGTGTATGCTTGCATGTTCTCCATGTCCGGCTAATTTACTTGTGTTTGCTTAGGGAATATGAAACTTAATTATTGAATATTGATTGGTTGTTTCTTATTTTAGTTGATTAATGATCTAGTAATGCGATAGGTCATTCGTTGTGTACTTAATGCTTGATTAATCTTTGTGAACCTTAGGTTATAGCACTTTGAGTTGTTGTAAGCTAAAATATCCAAAGAGGCCTTAGAGTTAGAGTTTATCATCCCTAGTGGGTTTTGTAGACGAGACCCTTTGGTAACTTCAAAGAGTTGGGAGAAACGATACCCTACAACTTTAGACACACAACGCAACTAGGAATAAGGACGTGACAATTCAACCACCAATAGAGATAATTAAGGAGTAGTAAAACCCAAGTAAACACATCTTTAAACTATCATACGAGCACACAATAATTAGACATAGACTACCACCACCTTAGTTTAGATAATTAGATAATAGTAGAGTAATCGGTGAAATACCAACCCCCAAATCCAAACCCCGAGATTCGTACTTTTCCTTTTCTAAAAACATAAAAGATAAAAATAATCTTCTTCAACCCCAACCTTAGCGTAGTAACTTCTCACTAGCATTCCTATTCCCTAGAGAACGATATCAATTCCGTGGCTTACCCTAATACTACACTACAACGATTAGGTTCAACGCCTAGGGTGTTGAAAAACTTGCTCGACGAAAAGGAAGTTCCTTTGACCCCGAACGCTACTGTAAGCGTATCAAAACAAAGATGTCAATTCGCCATTGATGAATAGATGAGCACAATTAAAAGATATGATCCAAGAATAAAGAGATGGTGAATGGTGAGATAAAGAAGAAAAGATTCTAATGTATCAATATTAGAGGAACTCGAAAGTAGTTATTTATAGCGGATTTGAAAATCACACCCATAATAACAAAGTTACCGTTATTAGCAATTACCCTCAATATTACCGTTGGAACAAGATTTTAATACGACAAACAAGATTTTCCACATAAGCAAGATTTACCCAAGCAAGACTTTCATGAAATTTAAAGCAAGACTTTCCAAAATTCCTCCAGAAAACTAAGTATACATACATATCCTCCTCAAACAATGCATAGGACTATACAAACACCTTATAGTCGTCCCTCCAATGTAGCTAAGTAGTTAATCATGCCAATACTCACCACCAAGTGATTGAATATAGAAACATAAAAGCCTTTGGTGAGTAAGTCACCACATTGTCATCTCAGTGAACCTTAACAACATTAATGAGCCTGTGCTCATAACAATCTCTCGATGAAGTGATGCCTAATCTGAATGTGCTTGGTCTTGGAATGATAAACTGGATTCTTCACAATACGTATAGTACTCTCATTATCAATATTGATAGGAGTATTCTTAAAATTGAACCCATAGTCCAAAAGTTGATTCTCATCCACAAAACTTGTCCACAACACTTGTAGCACCACATATTCAACTTCCAAGAGATGATGTTGCCGCAATTGTCCGCTTCTTGCATTGCCGTGAGACTAACCTTCTTCCAAGATATTGGCATCCGCCATTGTTGATCTTCTATCATAATTATCACCGCATAATCACTATCTCAAAAGCTTCCAAGTGAAAAGGCGACTCCTTAGATACCACAACCCCAACTTGGGTTGATGTTTCAAATAACTAAAAATCCTCTTGACCGCATTCATATGAGAGACCTTTGGGAGACTTGATATCTTGCACATAAACACACCGCAAACATGATATCGTGCCTTGATGCAAGAAGATACATTAGACGACCAATCATTGATCCAGATAACTTTACTTCAACAGTTATCCATCTTCATCTTTGCCCAATGAGTTGAGTGATTTAATAGGTGTAGTTACCGGCTTCATAGCATCAAAACTAAACTTCTTAAGTATGTCGACACATATTTGTCTTGATCGATAAAAATTCCTTCCTTAGACCGCTTAACTTGAAGTCCCAAAAGAAAGTTAACTCACCCATTGAACTCATCTCGAAATTATTTCGCATCACCGCTCAAACTCCTTCACCATAGACTGCTTGGTAGCTCCAAAGATGATATCATCAACATACACTTGAACTAACATGATATCCTTCTTGTCTCTCTGATAAACAAAGTCTTGTCAATAGCCCCTTCAGAACCATGTGTTAATAAGAAAGTGGAGAGCCTTTCATACCAAGCTCTAGGTGCCCGATGAAGGCCATAAAGAGCCTTAACCACCTTGTAGACTTTGTTAGGTGCTTAGGATCTTCAAAACCCGGAGGTTGTTTAACATACACCTCTTCCGTAATAGTTCCATAGAAAGGCACTTTGACATCCATTTGGTAAACACGAAAACCTATATATGAAGCAAAAGCAAGAAATATTCTAATAGCCTCAATCCTTGCTACAGAGCAAATACTTCATCATAATCTACTCCTTCTTCTTGTCTCAGAGCCTTGAGCGACTAATCTTGCCTTGTTCTTAATAACATTGCCTCTTTCATCTCTTTTCACTCTGAAGACCCATCTGGTTCCAATAACTCTCTTCCCATCTGGAAGATCACATAAAACCCAAACTTCTTGAAGTTTAAATTAAAGAAGTTCTTCTTGCATAGCTTCAACCCAGCTTTCTTTAGTTAATGCTTGAGCAATATTCTTAGGTTCCTCTTGAGAGATGAAACAAGTAAAAAGGCAGGTTTGATGGTCCTTATGATTTAACCTGTTTTGTTTATACACAAAGCTAAGTAAAGCATTGTGAGGAGTTATGAAACTCTTAGCTTTGTGTCTTGTCATAACTCCAGAAGTAGAAGGACCAATGATTTGATCAGTTGGATGATTCTTATGGATTTTTAAGATTGGAGACTGTGGAACTCCATATGTATTATCCAAGTTAGTATAGTCAGCACCTTCATTGGAATCTGAGAAAATACCTTCATATTCAAGTTCATCATCAGTTTCTTCTAAACCAGGCATGGTAGGATCATCCAAATCATCTAAAGCATCATTAATCGGTGTATCAAGATTTTGGTCGAAAGCATCGCCCAAAGCATCGTGAGAATACTCTGCATGCTTATTCTTTTTCTTTGCTTCTTCATAAGCTCTCCTTTGTTCATCAGAATGAGAATGTGCCATCACATCTTGAAGAAGCATCTAATTAAGTGTCTCTTGAATAGCTTGATCCTCAGCAGATAGTGAAGATTTTGGTTCATCAGTACTTTCCTTTGGTTCATCAGTACTTTGCTTTGGAGCATTAGTACTTTGCTGTGGTTCTTTATCAGCAACAGCATCAGGTCTAATATTAACTCCATGAACAACATATTGTAAATCTTCTCCATTTAGCACGGGTTGATTTTCTTCTCTAACAGGTACATAATTCATGGAAGGAGTCAAAATCTCAAGATCAAACATCCAATCAGGACCTTTACCCTTCTGATTCTCTTGATCTTCTAAAAACTCAACATGAAGACAATCTTGAACCTTCTTAGTAACTCTGTTGTATACTCAAGCCCTTGTCATTGGTACAATAACCCAATAAATATCCTTCTTCCGACTTGCCATCAAACTTTCCCAAATTATCAATAGTGTTTAAAATAGTGAGAGGGCATCCAAAGGTCGCAAAATCGAATGTTGGGTTTGTTGCCCATTAGCAACTCATAAGGTGTCTTCATTTGTGGTTTGGTGATCGAGACTCATATACATACAAGCAAGACTTACAACACCTCACCCCGTAATTGAATAGGTAGTAGAGAGTCCGCAAGCATAGTTCTAGCCGCTTCAATCAAAGTTCTATTCTTCCTCTCAAGAACACCATTCTCTTGTGGTGTTCTTGCACATCAACTCCTCTTGATTCCTTTGTTAGCACAAAATTCATCCATTTGCTTGTTCTTGAATTCATCCCATTGTCACATCTAATACCTCTAACCTTAAGTCTCAATTGGTTTTCCAAGCTATGATTAGAGTCCGAATAGCATCAAAAGTGTCATCCTTAAAGCCCAAGAAAATACCCAACCGAATCTCATCGCAATCATCCGTAATAACCAAGCAAGACTTCTTCTTGTTTAAACTTGCCACAGAGACAGGTCCAAACAGATCCATATGTAACAGCTCCAATGGTTCTCTAATAGTTATCTCCTCAAGCTTCTTGCATGAAGCTTTATGCTGTTTACCCTTCTTGCATGCCAAACATGAGTGGTCATTCTTGTAAGTCTTTGAAGGTAAACCTCTAACTAAATTGCCTTTGACCAGTTTGTTGATATTCTTGAAATTAACATGGCCCAATCTTCTATGCCATTGATGTGCCTCTTCAGATGTTGCTTTAGCTACCAAACATGTAGCTCTTCCATAAGAATGTAGACTCTTCATGTCTAAACTATACACATCATTTGTCCTTGGTACTCTAAGGACTACTAATTCATCATCAACAGCTTAAAATCGTGAGGAAAGGATGAGACATTCGTGTCGTTGAATAACACATGATGCTTTTATCACAAATTTGAGAGACGATAACAAGTTAAACTTTAGCTCCTTCACATATCTAACATTCTCAAAATCAATTCTTCCACTTTGATTGTTCCTTTCCCAAGAATCTTTCCTCCACCGGTATCATTCCGAATGCAACTCTTCCTCCACTAATAGATCTAAAGTCGCATGTAATCTCCTTATCTCCTATCATACTTCCGAGCAACCACTATCTACAATCGATGATCTTTAAGCTCCTCCTCCGGGTTGCCCCGCACAAAAATATAGAGTTGTTTTTTTAGGAACCCAAGCCACATCGACTTGTGTTCCTCATGGAGTTACAAACTCAAATTCTTTGAGTATGTAATTTCCAATCGCTTTTCAAAACATGATCCAAGATATCTTTTGATTTTTAGCATGTGGATTTTCAAAACTTTCGGATTTTCAACAGAACTCTCTTTGCAAATTCATTCTCTGCTTCTGTACATGAAAACATCATATTCACTTTTTGTTGAAAGTACGCTTTTCCTCAAGAAGATTTTCCTTTTAACCCATTCGCTTTTAACAGCTTGGTTCCTCGTGATCTAGATCCCTATGTGAATTATAGTACCTTCTAGGTTGATAATAGTGAGATCTCCTAGGTTCCGATTCCAGTAGTGTGAAGCAAGACTAGGTTGATCGAGCAAGATTTGAGAAGGTACCGCTTGTGAAGGTACTGGTTGCCTAGAAAAAGATCTTCTTTGGTGAGGGTACCTATGATCTGATGAGAAGTTACTGTGATTGACCCTATTAGAATTATTCCAGACTGGTTTGTTCTCTCTAGGTTTCTGGTTAGTAGACCTGTTCTTTGGAAATTTCCTAAGATATTCTGAGTGATGTTCACAATCCTTGATTAAATGAGTAGGACTAAAACATACAAAACACAGTTTTTCACCCATACTTCCAAAGTGTCTACTCCTATGTCTATAACCAAAACTATTGTGCCTTCTAGGTGAATGATTAAATCTGTTTTGACCAAAGTTATCCCAAAAAGGTTTAGCAAGACTGCTTTGAAAAGGTTTTCCGAAGGTATCGCTTGTGGAGCAAGACTTTGAGTCAAGGTACCGCTTGACTTTGAACATTGGTATTAACGCTTTTGGGGTTTCACCTAGATTGACCAATAAGCTTCTTCCTAAACTCAAGGTCGTCTACACCAAACGTGAAACATCGTGTCTTATGGGTTGATGACTACCAACCGGATGTGGAACAAAGATGATAACCTTTGTCTTTCTTATACTCGGAGGTGAATCACTAATTGAATCCTCATTACTAGATGTGTCTACATAATTAATGAGTTCATCATCACTAGTGGTTACATCTTCTAAATCTAAGTCATCCCGATCACTAGATGTGTTCTCTTGCATGTTAGTAAAGTCCATACCAAATCCTAAGCCGCTCTAATGTAAGCCCTTCTATGTTTTTCAACATAAGCAACATGAGACAAGCAGATTCTTTCCAGCATCAAACTTAGCTAATGATCATCCTCTCCTTAGTTAGTTTCTCAATTTCAAAGAATTTTACGCTTTAGCTTCCATTCACTAAGTTTTAACTGTAATCCCGTTGTTCATACTTTTCACCCCAAGCCATTTCATTATTTTCGTGTTATAATTTTAGCTTCCAAAGACTCTAAAGTAATTTGATAACTGCTACCTCGCACCTAGCCTTAACACAATTGTCTCTTTCAAACACATAGTTTTTTAGCAATCTTTGATAGAAATCATGACAATTTGAGCATACCTCGTAGATAGGAGATGAACTTGGTGATGTAGCTACCATAGCAAGTAGTACAGATCATCTATGCACTCCAAGCTCCACCAAATCCTCCTAGACAGCCTGGGTTCCAAAGCAAGATGTTCAGTTCCTCATCAAAAGCGAGCTCGAGCTCAGTTCTTCCACGTAATCTTCAACCTCTTCCTCCATAGCAACCATACAAGAAGTTATCGGTTCATCATCAAACTCAAAGACTCAATCAACCTCGATAAACTTTCTTGAGCAACCAAAGCTTGGTTTCATAATAGGATTTCTTTGAGTTCCACTTTGGTTTTTCACCATCCTATTTGCTTGATACTTAGCAAATATGCACTCCTTGCAAAGTGTCCATTTTTGACAATTGAAGCATTCAATCTTTGATTTGTCAAAAGTGATTCCCTGCTTCGCTTGAAATCAATGTTTTTCCTATTTTCTTCATGTACTTCTTAATCCTTGCAAGAATCATTGCTACTTGCCACCTTATATCAATTTCTTCCAAAGCATCCTCTTCAACTGAGAGATCTTCTTCATAGGTGATGGTAAAGAAGCCTGCTGAGCAAAGAAGGAACACACAACTTCATCCGAGTGCATAGTAGGAGGTGGTAGTGCTTCGAGCATGAGTGGGAGCAAGATACGAGACAAGATTGAGTCACAAGATTTTGAGTTGGAGAAGCGATTTTTTGGTTGAAGTAACGCCTTCTTTTCAGATGATAGAAAAGCAATACTGTGAGACTTAGAACTTGTTTGACCATTCATCTCGTGCTCATACACCTTCAGATGGTTGTAGAGATCATCAAAGTCCATGACATCCAAACCTGGTTGTCCTCTGATCATTGTAGCAATAACATGCCATGTAGATGGCAAACTTCTTAGAAACTTCATATTTGCATCTTCAACTGAAACTTCTGCCTTGTATAGCTCCAACATGTTAAGAAGATTCTGAAACCTATCATATGCAGCATCAAGACTCTCTCTTTCACCAACTGTGAAAGTTTCAAATTGTTGTTTCAGCAGATTTCTGTGCATCTTCTTAGAAGCTTCATTCCTCCAACTGGTCTCGAGAGCAACCCAGTCGCTTAGCATCTTTTGCATCATGAAATTTGAGAAGATGACCATCTGGAATGGCAGACAAGAGAATATTAAGTGCCTTCTCCTGATTCCTTAAAGTTGCTGCTGGCAGGACTGCTTTAGGTGCTATAGGTTGTCCAGCAATCTGTACAGGTTCTGGAACTACTTCATTACCATTGACAATTACATTCCATAAAGCATGGTCTGTAATGGCAATGTACTGCCTCATCTTCATACACCATAAGTCATATTCACCCTTTTTGATGACAGGAATCCTCATTGAGGTGATGGAAGGTGGTGGAATAGAATCAGTCGACATCTTTAGGGTTTGTTGAAATCGGTTTTTCTTAGTCGAGTTTCCACACAAGCTCGATACCACTTGTTGGATCGATGTACTCTAACCAAACTAACTTAACTAGCTTGTTTAAGGTTTAATAACCTCGGATAAATCCTAAGTTATTAACAATGAAACACTCAAGAATCTTTATTAAGCACGCGAATTTATTCAATAAATCTAAAAGAACAACTTTATTAATAACTCTAAATCCGCTTCTTATGCGATACTTTAACAACTCTAAGATTATCGAACTTTCTAAACTCTAAACAACTTGTAATCGTAAACTCTAAGATTTTTGAATTCGTATTCTCTAATGCCAATCTAGGGTCCTTTTATAGGCTCAAGGATAACCCTAGTCGGTTTACAATTGTATCCTTGTACGACAAGTAATCTATTCTAGAATTACAATACTTTCCATAAACGAATAGACAGCTTCTTTAATTCTTGCAAGATTGACCTTTATGTGCGTGACTTTGACTTTATCTTTAGCAAGATTTGACTCTTTGACTTTCTCCGCTTCTTTGCCATTCTGCAGTACTTTGTAAATCTTCAGTACTTTAACTGTTCAGCACTTTCATATCCCAACACTTTCAGTATTATGCATTTAGACATATATCTCCTCACACTAGAATATAATTTTCTTTTGGGGTCTCTAGTGTCACAATCTAATAGGTCATAATAGTGGCAAAATGATCTTTAATCTCTTAGAGTCTTCATACACACATTTCCTTAATCACCATCTCGCTTTCTTCCAAATAATCCACTCTTTTGTCTAGAAAATGTTAGATACAAATCTAATACTCCTCCAAGTAGGTTTCTAAGCATTCTCTAATCATTTTTAAACTCTCTTCTTACCGAACAAATGATTATTCACACATTTCCACATAATCTCGACATTCCTATAAACATTCTTTACCACATCCCTAATCCATTATTACCTAATTATTTTCTTTCTTAATGACAATATGATTCTCACATAATCAATCGTTTGATTATTCTTATCATCATCATCATTATTGTCCAACTCTTTTCTTTCTTTATAGCAATATAATTCTCACATAATCAATCATTTGATTATTTATATCCTTTGACTATTTCTGGGAAAAACAGATAAAACTGGAAAAACTCCGCACCCCAAATGGTGAGGGTCCCACAGACACACAGGCGGTGCCTTATATATACGGGACCGTCCTTTATTTACGGGATCGTCCTCAGTAAAGGTGTCACGAACTGGTTTACTGTTTCTGCATCTTTGACTCACCACTCTCTAGACCAGTTTCTTTCTCTTTGTTTAGATGTACAATATTTTGATTTCTAACTTTCCTATACCATGCTTTGTCCAAAATAACAACCATTTTGATTATCTAATCACCTCCTTCTTCAATCTCCTTCTTCATATTCTTCATTTCATCTTCTTCATTTTTACTTTTCTAGAGCCTCTTCTTCTCAATCTTATAAAAGCCTAGGATAATCATCATTGATCTCATCAAGCAAGATAAAACACCTTCTCCTACATACACCAATAGCACCAAGTGCACCCATGAAAACTCCATCAAATAGAGGAACTTCTTATTCTTTCTCCTCACTTTCTAAATCATACTCATAGTTCACACTACCACTATTTTTCTTGTCTCACATCTACTTCTTTTTCATTTTTCACTATGAAAGAACTACCACATCCACTTCTTCTTGATTAACACACATAACAAAACTAGGATCACATGCAACTTCTTTGATCATGTCATGTATATCATTGTGAATATGGTTTCCTCACACACATCTTCATACACTTTTCTTATTATCTTCTTCAACATATGCCTAAATTAAATCACCAACTTCCAATAAGAATTCTCTATTCTTCCTCATTTCTTTTCATCTTCACTCATTTAAAATCCACACCATCCTTGTTTGCCTTGGCTCAACACCTTTCCTCTTTATTTTTGTTCGTCCTATCCCCACTTTTTAACTTTAAAGAGTCATTTTCATCCTGAAGCATATCGTCTTCATTATATTAGATACTTGTCTTGATTCCTCATTTTCTTGGAAGAAGTTAGATAATGGTAAACGAATTACTTTCTCGTTTATTAAAGTTGGTATAATTGGCTAAACAATTATAACAAAAGGGTGTCGGTCGAGTCCTAGTCTTTAAGCATGCGTCCTGATTCTGTCTATCATTTAGGTTGTCATTATAGAATCAATGATTGTATATGTCTAGTTTCAATTTCTTTTGTGTCATACTTTAGAGTACTCATATCTAAGTCGTGCATGTCTTGTTCTCCGATAGTATCTTGCTATATATATCATCATAATTATATATACGTGCGTCTGTCTACTAACTCTGTTTGTAGCACTCCTCCATCCCTCGATTCTTTGGTAGCCCAGACAAGGGGAGCATACACAAAGGGGGAGCATTTTTAAATGTCAAACTCATTTGCAATCGTTAACGCATCCACAAACTTCTTGCTATGTGTATTCCTACTCATATCCTTTTACATACTTTGTTGCTTGAAACTAACCCTTAATGTAGGTTACGCTTTTGTAATATATTTGATCCATGGATCCTCTAAAGTCAAAGGATGAAATAATCATGTGGATGCAATGAGCTTGGGAGAGCTTGAAGGTATTTGGGTACATGGTTTGGAGTTGGTTAAACCATGACTTTAGGAGCAAGACTTCACTGGGATGATACAAGCTCGCTCAATTTCTACAACAACTTCATTCTTCTAATTTCTACAGCACTCGCTTCTTCTAATTTATATATGTACAAGCTCGCCCGAAGATGCAAGCAAAGAAATTTCTCATATTCTCGCCGGTCTTCTTTCTAACTCTACATCGGCAACACCTTTCTGTTTCGACAAAAGGTGTTGTCTAAAGATGACCATTATAATTAATCTTTTAACTTGGACGTGGTTTTCATAACAGGGAGTGTTTATATCAGGGTTTTCAACAAAGCGTTGATGTTGGAGCAAATAATGAAGCAAATGGTTATCAAGCTCGTATGTTTTTATGTCTAACCATTTCCCGAAAACTGTGGTTTTAAAAAGTTCAAGACGATCAGGCTTGAAACTCAGCTTTTGTCTTATAGTTTTGATATAGTGCAACTTTGATCTAGCACTGAGCTTCGCAGAATACACCTATACACAAAAATATAAAATAAACATTAGATGCATACACATATTAGCATATGTTATAAACTTATGACCAATAAAAAATAGAGTCATGGACCAATATCTTAATAACCTAAACATCTCACGATGCAGTGTGTCCAATTTTTCGATAATCAATATATTTCATATATGTTAAGCACAAAACGAGGGTTATTGTGCGTAAATAAACATACCCTAACATGTATACTAACGTAGTCGGTTTTCTAACAATAATAGTAACAATAACCACACTAAACATCAAATAACCCTAAAATTTTTAAAAACCCTAAAACAAATATATAATCAAAGTTATCAGACAAATCGAAAAAATCGATTAAAAATCAAAGGGTATAAAATGATGTATGTGTTAATTGTGAAAATCGCACTTTTACTTACTTGTCTAGAAGCCATTATCATATAATCGAGTCGAACATCAACGGATCTCGTCTGAAGTGATCTAAACAACAAAACGGTTGTGTGATAAAAGTTTCGTGTTGTGTGATCACTGAATGATCTAAACAACAACACGGAAGAATACACGGATCCATGCAATCATTCATCGTGTGTGTGTGTTGAGTGTGTTTTTTCAAGATATCAAGGTTAAAGTGGCAAAGAAAAATAAAAGAAAAAAAAAATAATATATCCATCGATTTGAAATCTTTTGGGTTCTTTTTTCAATTTCCTGTGAAATATCATGGGGTCATTGAAGACCGGTTGGCCGAATACCATTGAAATACGACTTTACGCTAAAACAAAACAAGAGATTTCTTTAAGATTTGATTCGACACTTAGTGACTTATTCGAACAAGACCCTGATTTGCCACGCCATCGAAATACGTATGGGGTTGAAGAATGAAATGCCATTTTTTAAATGGTAAAAAAGTCTAAAAACCAACCACGCTTAAAAAAAGTCCCTTTAAGAATTTTCTTAATCTTTTAACTAGGATGTGGTTTCAATAAAAGGTGAGGTGTTGTCTACAGATGCAATGCTGGTTTTACCTTATTTTAAAATGTCTAAAATAACAATGACCGTCGTTTTTTAATTAGAAAAGTTACAAGTTGCAAAGAGAATCACGTCCATTAAAACTAATAATATTCTACTGTGCGAGTTGTTGAAATGTTATACCTTATCTAAAGATGATGTTGACTTTAAATCCCGAACCGCTGTAAGTTACTAGTTAAAAAGCAAAACATGTTTTGAAAAGACGAAAAAAATATAAAATATTACTTATTATTATTTTTTTTTGAAATATAAATATTACTTATTAAATATTTCACAAGCATGTGTTTGACACGTATATGGAAGATAAGTTATTTTTTGTTAAAAAAAAAGTTTGTTTATTAGTGATATAATTATTTTGTTTAGTTAAATGATAGAAAGAAATATGTAGTTAATAATGGTACATATCAATGTGAACTAATTTATGATCAACTTGGATTATTATTATTAATGTTATTATAATTTTCTTAGGGAGCAAGATTGTTGTACGTGTGGATAAAACAATGTTGAAAAAAACACAGTTCATAGATAAATGGGTTATATTCATAGTTTAACTATGTAGAAACGGGAAAATACTAAAATTTGTGGCTTTCTATGTTATATGTTAGTACATAGAAAAGGCATAAAGTTTGTATATATTTGAGTCTTTTGATGATTAGTTTAAGAAATCCTCTTCATCTCCAATAAGGATGTAGTGCCTCAAAAAGCAAATCCATAAATTACTTAAAAAATGTGATTATTGTGTAGCCCAAATCTGTTGGCTAGTGTTACGTGCCACACCACCATTCGTTCAAGATTCATTTGTTACATGATGCACAATTAAGATAAAAAGGTGGTATTCGTATTTGCTAGGTGCAACAAAAGTTCTTAAGCATAGTCGAATGCTTTGTTACGATCACATATTTATTGGCTAAGTATGAGATTAGTTGATGGTTTATAAATTGTTGGATGCCTCATCTTTACAAGTTAGACTTGAGTGAGTTTTATACTTGTATTTATGAATCGATACGAGCCTAGTACAGAATAGTATGGGTGAGCAAACGACCCGAACGGACCGGACCGACCGACAGACTGACCGAGACCGTACTGGACCGGACCGGACCGACCACATTCGGTCCGGTCCTCGGTCTAGGCCTTTGGGCTAATTCGGTCTTCGATCCAATCCGGTCCAGACCACAAAACGACTATTTTGGCTTTGTTGACCGGACCGACCGAGACCGGACCGGACCAGACCGATCACATTCGGTCCGGTCCTCGGTGTAAGCTTTTTTGGCTAATTCGGTCCTCGGTCCGATCGGTCCGGTCCGGGACCGATGCTCACCCCTACATAATAGGTTTGTATCAATTACTATCAGAGTTAGCCTTATCTTTCGATGTTCTAACACTCAGAATGGTTGTTATGGAGTGGTGGCTTGGCCATGAAAAAAAGGATGTCAACCGTGACCAACGAGCTCGAAGTGGTAGGTTGGACCAAAAAATAAAGGTGTCAACTGTGACCAACAATAATGTTGGTTCTTGAAAGCGTGAGGTATTGTTACGATCTCACATTGGTCAAGTATGCGATTAGTTGGTGGTTTAAAAAGTTTAGGTGTCATCTCTTTTTACAAGCTAGCTTTTTGAATGATTTCTATTAGACTTATGAATAATCATGGTTCTAAAAGGCATGCTATAACGGCGCCAAGGCACCGCTAAAGCGTAAGACGTGACCTCTACGTTACGAAATAGTCTAAGGAGTCTACTCTATGCGTGGCGTGAGATGAGCAGGAAAAGGCGTGATAAGACGTGAGACGTGACGAATTTTTTTTATTCAACTCTGACAATTTATTATTTATTTATTTATTTATTATTATTATTAATTAAAAATATTACATGTAAGGATAATTTCTTAACCTTATTCATTATGTATAAAATATTACACTTTTTTATAAATTTGATATATATGAAATATGATATTTTTTTATTTTTTTATATGAAATGATATAAATATATAAATATTTTTATATTTTATTTCGCCTTATGTCACATTTTAAAAATGTAAAAACGTCGCTTTTGACTGCTAAAATGTGAAGCTTGATCGTTATTTATAACTTTGTGAATAGTAGTAAGAGCTTAGCATGAGATAGGTTAGCTTTTTTTTTAGATAATCTTTTTGTTCCCCAAGAAATGCTACATTTTAGGATTCTTTGAACCTAGGTGTGCCTTTGAAACTTAGGACCCTTTTAAGCACAGCCACATGAAGGCTGCTATAGTTTATCCTAGCAATAATACCATACACATGAAAAAAGTTCGAATATAATACTGGACAACTGTAATTAACTAATTATATAATTTATAACCGGACCATGTGTCCCTCATTTTTCTTATAGATGTGTTGGACTCATGCCTAAACATATTTGGTCTTTACATATAGAAATGAGTTAAAATATTGCTTTCATGATAAACTTCAATAACTATGTAAACCTCATTTTCCAATAATAACATATTGCCTGATTTTCTTTAAAAAATAAATACTACTTAAACAATATATTCAGACACCCATCTCAATGAAGATTAATGGTAAGCCTACGCGATTATGACAATGAAACCAAGATTAAAATATGATTAGGAATAAAGTATTAGGAAGCAAAACCACCGACTACACCCATATGGCTCATGAGTGGTCATACAGCCTCATTATTAATACTCCACTTTCCTACCTAAGTAATCATACATTTTTTTTTATTAAAGGGCAAACAGAACCAATACGCTCAAGTTAAAATGATAATACCACATATTCAAGTTATTCCAAAACTGAATACTATTTAGGATAACCATTTTTAATAATGTCATGTAAATATTTTGGATGTATGACAAGTGGAAATAATTGATAAAACCATAGTCCATAACAACTATTTGGCACTTGTTCTTCTTCCATATATTTCCCAAATTTTTGGTTCAATCTTTAGAATAAAACGCGCATCAATGAGTCCATAAAAGGCTAACGTGTGTTTGTCATCTGTGTAGGTGCTCGAAGGACTTCTATTACCCAGTTTGAATGAACCTACACACGCTCAAGCCGAGAAGCAATTATTTACTTCAACATTTATCAAACTTGATTACATGTTAATTCGAAGTGTATCTGATGCATGTCTTAGTGTTTTTTTTAATAAGAAAAAGAGACATGTTTTATACTTTTATAGGACAACCGATTTCTTGTTTAAATTTTTTTAACTTCTTTCTTACTTCATTTGGTTAAACTTTTATACACAATAGTGTTAGAAAGTGTTCGAAAAAAGAAGTTGCATTCATCAACACAATGGCGACATTGACTATTATGATTTCTGACCAAAAAAAGAAAAAGAAAAATTCCACAACACATGAGATAATTACGATGGTCATATTAGGCTAATAGTCAATATGAAGACCAAGTTGGCCTGGAACTTCCACTTTTACAAAATGACAAATCAACTTCCACTAATTATACTATTTTAACTGCTAAAAAGCCTAATTAGCCGTTATGGTGGATTTTATTATAATTGGTAGTTATATTTAATGGAATACTAGTAGTCTAGTACACTGTTTTGATTTTCATTTGTTTACTAGCATTAAGTACTTATAAAATATTTTTAGGAAGATGGAATATTATGAAAGTAAAGTTTGATACTCCTATTTATCTTTATTTTTACTTTTTCATTTATTATAAGAGATGTGCTATATATAACAAACGTTTTATACTAAATTTAAGGATGACTTTGGCACTTTTAGCGACACATGCTCTGTTTTTAGTAGTGATTTGCGTATTTAAATGAATAAAGCATTACGGAAACAATCACTATTAGAAACGGACCTTTAAGCGACGACATATGCGCCGCTAAAAGTGTCATCGTCCTTAATACTACCATAAATCATTTTCTATAGCACATCTCCTATAACACTTTCGGGAAAAAAAAGTAGTATTACGTTTGATCATCATCAGTCGCGTATTAAATAAAGGGGTAATGTTTAAAAAGATTAAACTCACACCCTTTCTTCTTCGCAGAATAACAAAATTTTTATTTTTATGGGTAATATACTTTCAAATTAATCCTCTTTAGCGATTTTCATTTAACAATGGACATTTTCGCCCTATTACCCGTAAGAGGAAATGGCAAGATGATATTTTTTTAAATAATAAATAATGTAATACCAGACGAAACGTGTTTTGGCCAAGAAACTAATAAGAATTAACAAGAGGTAACGATTTGTGATAGGAAACAAATGATTTTGGCTTAATTTGATCGTGACGATCAAACTCAATAGGTTTATGGGATAAGATGCCTGAATCGACCGCTTGATACTACTGATACACTCTTACAGAATCAAGGAGATTCAAATAAGAATTGAGCTCAAGAATTAGTTAATGGATTTGTTATGGCTATCGACTTGTAGGTTTATTACAAGAGAATTACAAAATCAAAACCGCTACAAATGTGAAATGAATTGTGTTATATACAAATGAAATGAAATGGTCAGAACGCTTTTCCCGCTTAAATGGTAAGGGTTAAAAGTGCTTATTTGAACCCCACACGTGCATGCACGCAGATACTTATTTAAACTCACGTCCTTTGCAGAATGGAAGTGGTGGTGGAACTAAATTATCTTAATAAGTAAATAGTGTAAACTTAAACAAAACATTTTATCATAGATTTAACACAATTATAAATCATTAAATAATTTATCTTAATACATATCCAAAATTTAACATAATTAAAAACTAGGGCAAATTATAAAAAAGATCATACTCGCCATCATTTGCTTTGTGGGTAAGAGGGCAAAATGTCCAACTGCTCATGAAAATACCCTAAAGAAGATGAATTGAAAGATATTACCCTCGTAAATAAAAATTGTTCACACTCGAAGAAGAAAGGGTGGCAAGTTTAGTACCTTTTTTTAGCTATTTGCCCTTAAATAAATAATGCATGTCATGTTAATGGAAACACACCTAAAAATTTATAATAGCCGCGTGTAAGAAATATGATGTGATATTAATGGTGGATAATGGTGACGCTCACAACACCTAATGCTCTAAGAACATCAAAGGTTTGTTTAAGGTGTTACGGCAGATGATTCAGTCGCTTTGTCAAAAAAGTTTACAATACTTTCTCTCTCAACACCTCAACTTTTTTTTTATTTAAAAACACCCCAAATATGCACAACAAGTATTAAATATTAATAAAATGGGTGTTTTGTTTGTTTGGCCCTCGCGAAAGTGATGCCGCTAAGCAAAAAGAATTAATAGCGAAAGGAACGGAGGTGTGGTGTTTGGCATGTTTGCCGCTGGCAAAGGCCCAAACAAGCTTGCCTTACCGTTATCTTTTTAGCCACACCCTTCAGCCTTATATGGTAAAAAAGTGACAAAAGTTTATGAAAACTTCAATTTTTGAAGCATAAAGACACCTTTGTCTTTTGTAATTGTGTATTTGTCATATGTTATTTTACAATTTTAAACTTTAACTATTCGACTTATTAAGACATTTTTGAATAACAAAACTTTAATCAGCTCTGGTAAAAGACATCACATGTTCGCTTGTTTGTGCCCTTCATAAAAATACATAACAATGTTTACATCATTCATTTGTTTTCAAAACATTGTTATAAACTTGCATTATTTGGATAACAACAAATAGATCATGCTTGCAAGACAAAAAAAAGTATTTGCTAGTTACAACAACAACAATACCAAATATCGTCGGAACGAGGTATGGGGAGGTGAGATGTAGACAGTTATACCTCTACCCGAGAGTAAAGGGATTGCTTTTAGAAAGACCTCTGGCAAGTGTGTGTGCGCAAGCAAACATACAATATGAAAGATGTGAGAAAAGAGAGACAATGACATAAACGAAAGCATAAAGCAAAGACATAAATGCAGACAGACAAAGAAACAAAGGAGCATGCAGTGATGCAGGGCAAAAAAAGAAAAGAAAGCGCAAAGGACATATAAGATCAAAATTCACATAGGCAACATATAAGAAGTTGTGTGTGTGTTTGTATGTTTTTTTTATATATATTTAATATAAACATCGAGTGTGAGTAAATGGTGAGTGAGGTTTTCAGAGAGATGTGAGTGAGAGTGAACGTGAATGATGTAATGATGATGTGATAATGAGTAAGGTTGTTTTGACGAATGAGGACCATAGACAATATAAGTGAAATGAAAATGTTTCTTTAAATGGTTCTAAAATATTTGGTTTAACATCCATTTAAAATTACGTGGTGAAAAATTAATGCTTTCAACGTTTTTCAACTTCTATTGATAGTTTCCCATGACGCTTTTCATTCATGGTTGTAATAAAAAGAAGTAAATGCTTATGTAAAAAAGGAATAGAGAGTAATATTTATATTTTTTTGGGCAACAAAAACGGATTATATAGTTACGATTGAATAATTTTCAAGGCCAAGGACGGACCTTAATGGAGATCGGGGAGGGACCTTAACGGACCTTAATTCGGCCCCCCAAAAAAAATGTTCAAGTTCCGTCTATGTTCAAGACTAAAGCTATTTTACATCAAATAAATACCTTACTTACTGTGAACTCGAGTATCACTTAAAGAAAGAAAGTAAAAAAAATAAAGTGAAATAAGAAAATTTTTGAGTATCAATTAAGGATGGAAAAAAAAAGTGATTTGATTGCTTTTGAAGTAAATTTTTTTCTTATAAAATTTCTTTATTTTTTACTAAATTAAGCAGTATACATAGAGATATGATGTAGAAAGACACAACCTATTGTAAAAAATCTTGAGATATGAATCATATGATGTAGACAGTGATAGTTTTAATATAGAAAGACAAACCTATTTGTAAAAAAACCTCCGATAATTTTACGTGTAATACAACAGTTTTTACGTGTAGTGTATGTGTGCGCAATATTACTAAAACTATTCGAAACGGATTTATAGAAAAAATATGATATTAAAAAAGTAACAACAACAGGCGAATTTGGCTGGACGATGCAGTACTAGTAGTTGGGTTTGGGTATTAATATAATAACAATATAGATTAATTTAAGCATTCCAATTGGTCACTTCCCGACAAACTAGTATTTATATAACAGTAATCACTCACCTAATATTATCTATCACCTTCTTCTTTACTAGTAAGAGTATAATTCAACAAAGCAAATCCTATTATTCCATCTAAGAAGAGCCGTGTCGTATCTTGATCCTTGATAGCTACAGGTGCCTGAAAAGAATCGGATGCGTGTTTTTTATTCTTACAACTTTTTTTATTTTTAGAAAGTTTTTTTCATCCAACAGTATACCTGCATTTTGTTCTCTAAGCTGTTGTTAGTTTCTCATCAATAGTAGAGTAAGTAGTTTATATATATATATGTTTTTAAAAGTTTTTGTAATCTATTAGTATTACTTGTGTTTCTATTTTTGGTAATATTATGGTTTGTGTGTTTTTTTTTTTATAAGTAGTACTGTTTTTGGAGTTTGATTGATTTGTACAATGATATGTTTTCTTTCCTGAATTAGCAATATGGGATGTTTCATGGTTTTTCCTGTTTGAGCATACTTTTTTGGGTCTCACTTTTGTGGGGTGTTTGGGATTGCTTTTTTACAGTGCTTATTTGGTTATTGTGAGATACAACTTATATAGAGTTTTAGTTAATTGTTTTGATAGTATATGCTTATTTGAGGATGAATAAACTGCTGGTATGCTTATTGGGGCTTCAAGCACAAATAAGCAGTTTGGATGAAGAAAACTTTCAGCTTATTTTTCAATAAGCAATCCCAGACATTCCCTTAATCAAGTGTTTTATTTGGGCGTTAGGTTTTCGATTCTTATTACTTTCTTTATAGAGCTTATTTCTTACAAATATGGTCACTTTGAATTTTTTGAGCATAAATAAGTTTCATCGGATCGACCTATATAATCGTATTTATCTTGAATAATTGTTTGTTAACTTTTTTTGTTCTTGTTACCATTTTATATATCTTGCCATTTAAACCTGACGTATTGATTGTCAGGAAAGAAAGCAATCAAATCATGTCGAAAGGAAAGGAAAAAGTAACCGAAAAATCAGAAGAGCAGGATAAGGAAACGGATGTCAAAGGTGTCACTGATCATTCGAAAAGTAGATATTGGGTAGGTTTCGATAGCCCAGAGTCAACAAAAGTCAAAACCGATCTTCCAAACTGGCTTAAACTCACACTCGCTTGCAGTTCAGATAAACCTCAGGATGCAGATTACTCTACTTATATTCCTTCACTTAATTACGAGTTAGAAAATATAATCTTAGCTAGATTTCCCAGATCAGAATATTGGAAATTATCATTTGTTAATAAAAGGTTCGCAGGATTAGTTAAAAACGAAGAGCTTTTCAAAATCAGACGGGGCATTGGTTTTAGTGAACCTTCGGTTTTAATGCTTGCAAGTGGTGAAAACTGTTGGTGGGCTTTTGATCAAGGGTTCAGTTCGCTTAGAAGACTTCCGGTTCTTCCTTCTGATATATGTTTCACATCAGGAGATAAAGAATCGCTATGTGCCGGGACCCACTTACTCGTATCGGGTAGAGAGATTGAAGGTCTCATGATATGGAGATACGAATTAGCATTGAACAAATGGTTCAAAGGCCCTTCAATGATCTACCCAAGATGCTTATTTGCTTCTGCCACTTGCGGTAATTCTGCTTATGTGGCGGGTGGGATCGCAGTGGTTGGGGCTGGAACGGGCGGGACTCAATTAGTTCATAATACTGTTGAGAAATACGATCCGGAAACACGGTCCTGGACACCACTTCCAAGAATGAAAAAGCCACGTAAGCTTTGCTCGGGGTGTTGCATGGATAACAGGTTTTATGTGATTGGTGGGAGGAACGATGATGGTGAATTAACGTGTGGGGAATTTTTTGATTCGGAAAAAAACCAATGGAATTTGATTCCAGAAATGTTAAAAGACAATCCTGTCCTTAGCTGTCATTCCCCTCCACTAATCGCAGTGGTAAAAAACGAGCTTTACTCAATTGAAGCTTCTTCAAATCAGTTAAAAGTTTACTTAAAGAAGAGCAACAGTTGGAAGCAGTTGGGATCAGTTCCTGTGAGGGCGGACTACAATCGTGGTTGGGGAGTGGCGTTTAAGTCATTTGGCAATAAGTTACTTGTAATAGGGGCGTCAACAGTTTCGCCTTCTAGAAGCTCGATGGCAATATATACGTGTAGCCCGGAACCAGAATCTGAATTCCTGCCAGAATGGGAGTTACTTGATAATGGCAAGATTCAGTTGAGTCATTTTATTATGAATTGCTCTGTGATGGTAGCTTGAGAAAATTTGTGTGATAAATAAAATGTAACAGTTGACTTTTTAGAGTCAACATGATTGTATTTTGACTTCTATTTTTGTACAGAAATACCCTTGGGCCTTGGCCACTTAACAATCTATTTACTTTTCTTTTTAGATTATGCATTGGAATAGTACTTTGTATGTAAATCGCTCAAAACGGATACGCGGTTGCACACATTGGGATCAAACACCGTAATGGGAAAGTGAAACATGCAAGCATGAAAAGAACAAGGTATATACAGTTCAGTCGAAAGTGAATGGCTAGTGCACACGTGCTCCCCAGCTTGCCAATATCAATAATCTTGGTCATGTGTCGAACCATGTTTGTAGCAAGTTTGAGGTTTAGATGGCGTGAAGTTCTGTCATTCAATTCAACATATCATCTTAAATACTCATAGATTCGACTTTTACCATCATCCATAAACGCCTTTCCAAATTAGGACCAATTTTCATTATTATTCCAAATCGTTCGGCTTACTTAAGCCTCTTAAGCAAATAACTAATCAACACAACTTGATGATTATACCACGTCAAACACACTTAACCAATGTTTCTTGGTAAACGCTAATGTTCAGAAGGAAGATACTTTTTTCTCTACACTAATGAAATAATGACCACTGTCATTTTTTTATCAAGTTGTCAACAAATTTCTGCAACTTATGTTTGCAGAGTTATATGATATTGTCTTAGGTTGCCTTAATGAAATTTCATCATCTACTTCCACATCAATAAAATACAACTTTTTACTATTTTCGCATCATCTCATGTTTATTCAAACTACTTTCATTTTAGTTACATCTAAGACAACATCATGCTTTCATTTTAGTATCGATACGATACCAAAAGATGTGACATAAAAGAATGGCCTTGGCATACACGACTCATTTAACTTTCGAAAATCTACCATGAGCTTTTGTACATCCAAAAAGTTATATAGATCATCAAAACAAAAGTAAACGACAAAAAACTGTCTTGCGCTTTGTCTATTTAAGATGCTAAAAAAACCCCCTATCTTCAAAAATGTCAAAAACTATTGACATGAATCATCTTTAACAGATTTACGTTAAAAAAAAATCTCTAGAAATGATTGATGCGAAAACATATAACAAATCAAAGTGACTTCTTGGTGAGACTTTTAGCCATTTATGTTAGGTCACAGAATAAGAAAAAACTGACGAGCCCCATCCCATATTAAGAACCAAGCAGACTAGCTCCTTATTACACCATCTCGGTCCCCATGTCGATCGTCTCATCAAAATGGAGATGTGGTCGGCCAGACGACCGACTTGTATACATGTTTGTGTGTGTGATTTTTTATTTAAAATGTATTTTTGTGAGATATGTTTTTTGTGTTGTAAGTCGCCTTATTACAACAAGTTGATTATAAAATAGTTTGAAAAAGAAAAAGCTTAAATAAGAGAAGAGAGTCACCAAAGAGTTTTTTTTGTGTCGTAAGTCGCCTTATTACGCCCGGTCTTATCTCAATAAGTTTAGAAAACAGTTTTTGTATTAACACACATGTACTTGGAGGAGTTATAAAAATTCAATAAATTGGGTAAAAACTAAAAAACCCAAAAAAGCAACAAAATCTCTCCATCTTCACATTCTCTCACTTTAAAACCAAATCTACCACAACAGGACTCACCTGCTGCCTCCCCATTGTATGTAAGTCATCTTTTTATACCTTTTTTCATTCCTTTAATTCCTAATTATTTCATTCTATTTGCACTTTAATTAATTTAATAACACACACATTTGCTCAATTTTGTATTTTTACAATCTAAACTCATCACATTTGCCCACTTATTTCAATTTTGTTATCTAGGGTAACAATTAACCTATTTAAATTTTAGGGCATTGTTTGTTTTAATCATTTATTTACATTCTAAATGTTTGTTACATTATTTTAGGTCTTGTTATGAAATTTGAACCATAATGTCTATCAACAACAATCCCCCAAAAAACCCAAATGTACCACCAAGACCTAGCCCGCAACCGCAACAGCCGTTTTCGAGCCAGTTTCAGCTCTCGCAGTATGCTGCGGCCCACGCCCACGCTCAGGCGATAGCGCAAGCCCAGTCGAAAGCACAGTCGAAAGCTGCGGCTCATGCTCAAGCTAACCAAGCTCAGTTTCAAGCTCAGCTTCAGGCGCAGGCGAAACGTGGGCGTCCACCTGGTGTGTCGAATGCTGGGAGTGAGATTGGTGCGCGCAATAAGAAGAAACAGAAGGTTAATGGGAAGCGGTTGCAGGAACGGGTGGCGGGGATTTTGCCGTCGTCTGAGCTGTATACAGAGCTTCTTGAGTTTGAGTCGCGTGTTGATGCGGCTATATTGAGGAAAAAGGTTGATATTCAGGAAGCGGTTAAGAATCCCCCGAGTGTTCAGAAAACGCTTAGGATATATGTTTTTAATACGTTTGCTAATCAAGTTGGTACCATTCCTAAGAATCCGAATGCTGAGCCGCCTGCTTGGACTTTGAAAATAGTTGGGAGGATATTGGAAGATGGAGTGGACCCTGAACAGGCTGGATTGATGGTGAAATCAAACCCTATTTACCCGAAGTTTTCGACTTTTTTTAAAAGGGTTACTATTGGGCTCGACCAAAGATTGTATCCAGAAAACCATATGATTGTTTGGGATAGCTCTAGAACACCGACGCCTCATGAAGGTTTTGAAGTGAAAAGAAAAGGTGATAAGGAATTTAACGTGAAGATAAAATTGGAAATGACATATTTACCCGAAAAATTTAAGCTTTCGGCTCCTTTAATGGAAGTTCTTGGAATTGAAGTCGATACTCGAGCGAGAATTAGTTCTGCGATTTGGCAATATGTGAAAGCTAGGAAGTTACAAAATGCAGATGACCCGTCTTTCTTTAATTGTGACCCACCGCTTCTGAAGGTATTTGGGGAAGAAAAAGTGAAATTTACAATGGTGCCACAGAAGATATCGAATCACTTGTCTCCACCACAACCTGTACATTTGGAGCACAAGATAAAGTTGTCGGGAAATAGTCCAGCTGGAAACGCGTGTTATGATGTACTGGTGGATGTGCCGGTTCTGTCACCAAAGGAATTGAATGGTTTATTGGCTTATACTACTGAAAAAACCAAAGAGATTGAAGCGTATGATGAAGGGATATGTACAGTAATTAGAAAGATAAATGAGCATCGTAAAAGACGGGCATTTTTTCTTGGGTTGAGTGAGTCACCGGTTGAGTTTATTGATGCTTTGGTTGAATCTCAAGGTAGAGATCTGAAGGTCCTTTCAGGGGAAGCAAGCCGGAATGCTGAAAAAGAACATCGGGCTGATTTCTATAACCAAACCTGGTATATTACCTTTATTATCTTTTCTTTAGCACCGTGTTGATGTTATAGATGTATTTATTGATGCTGCATAACATTAGTAGGTGGATGTTAATCTTATCTAGTTTCAAGTATGGTCTTATTTGGCAATAAGAACCTGTAAGGTCCGACTAATGTATTTATCGCCAAAACTGGAAAGAGTACAAATACAAAATAGGCTAGTTTTAATAGGCAACTTGTCTCTCTCAATTACACTTGATGCAGTAATTAAATTAAAGCATGAGTGCTTGATTCCCCTGATCATACTTACATAGAATATTATAATATAAGGGGATATCATATCATAATTGCCTACTTAAAGTTTATTAATACAGCGTTTGGCTCGGGTGTGGGGACAAGCGTTTTTTTTTTTTTTTTTTTTTTTATCCTTCTATCAAAGTGTGCTATAAGTGATGGAAACAAGTGAGTAACTCAATATATCACAGAAGGAACATTTTTTATGAAAATACCCCTCAAAATCTCACGCGTTTTGTTTGTACTTGATGTAAAGGAATAATGTTCCTTGATGTTTTTTGAAACAATATGGCGTAATTTTCTTCTCCCAGATAGCTTAGATGTTAAGTTCTAGTGTTTTTAAACATGTTATGATTATATGTATTGTGTCTGATTGTCACTGATATGCTGGGTCTAAAGTCTCAGTGTGACTTTGCTACCTCTAAAGTTTATTCAATTATGTTTATCAAATGTGCAGGGTTGAAGATGCAGTTATCCGTTATCTAAATCGCAGACCAGGTACAAGAGCCCGCGTGGAAGCACATAAATAGTTTAGAGATATGCTCTTATGGAAAAAGTGGTGATCGTATTCTGAATGTTACAAACAGTCAAACGTCTTATTTTGGTATTATTCAATATAAAAAGTAAGAGGCGCGCCTGCATTTTTCCAAGTTCAAGTTCTCTGTAATCCGCACTATATGTGGGTTTCTAGCTTATCAATAACTCTAGTTTTGTTAATCCTGTGAATTTCTGAAGCTAAGTAATTTAGTTTTGCTCAATGGATCTTCATATGAGTATATGGTGTTCATTTTTATTAGTATATTATTAGCTATAGGCCTATAGTGGATAACAAAACATTTTAATTATTTTTTTCTAAAATTTCATAAACCATTTTTAATTGCGCAAAAGATTCACACACCGCGTTTAGCAACTTATATATAAATAGAAACCCGATCCAGAATACATTAGTGTATTACAAGTTTGAAGTTTTAGCGTTAAATAATGTTTCGAATCTATACATTCAGGAAGAGGTACGATGTCTACATTATACCTCTCCTTTACTCGTCACATTAGTCAATGTTAGGTATTTGTTGTTTTTTAAAGGGTTATAAACACTTGGTATATATTTAAGACATTAAACTCTTTTTCCTTTTAAAATTTACTAAATGTCACAAACTTCTGTTTTTTAAAACTTAATTTATTGATAAATATAATATTTCTTTAGAACTACAACCAAGGTTATAAATAGTGCGAGGCGTGGCGGCATTTACTCAAGTTATCTTTTGGTCAAGACGAAGTTTTACGCTTATAAACGCGATATAAAGCAAGACAAAATATGAAAAATATTTATATATTTATATCATATTTCATATATATCGAGTTTATAAAAAGATGCAGATAAGACGGCG
This sequence comes from Chrysanthemum lavandulifolium, assembly GCA_022545495.1. Taxonomy (NCBI): domain Eukaryota; kingdom Viridiplantae; phylum Streptophyta; class Magnoliopsida; order Asterales; family Asteraceae; genus Chrysanthemum; species Chrysanthemum lavandulifolium. The sequence goes on along the minus strand of CM040245.1, from coordinate 89,473,822 downwards.
TAGCAGATGACGCACAGATTATCGCCCTTACGCTCATGCGCTCATGGCCCTTTTAAAACCATGACTACAACTCACTTGGAGCTTGTGGGGTAAAATGTCAAAAAGAGAAACTTTTGTGGCTATAGAAAAAAAAAGGAGTTAATTGCACTTTTGGTCCCTGTGGTATGACTAAATTGCAGATTTGGTCCCAAAACTTTGAAAGTGCACTGGACGTCCCATTTTAAAGTTTCCATTGCATTTTTGGTTCCTGTGGTATGGCCAAATTGCAGATCTGGTCACTGTGGTATGGCCAAATTGCAAATTTGGTCCCTAAATCTTTAATGTTGTATGGGCCCATGGGGAATATGCAACGGAAACTTCAAAATGGGAATGTTCAGTGCACTTTCAAAGTTTTAGGGATCAAATATGTAATTTGGCCATACCACAGGGACCAAAAATGCAATTAACTCAAGAAAAAGGGACAATGGTATTCAATTAGTTCGAGCAATGAAGTAAAGCTGTAAAGGAGCTTGAAGATTTTTGTTAGGAAGACCTAAACTAAAAAAAAGTTTACAAATTTTTTTTCTCTTCTTTTAAGGCAATAGAATTATATATAGTAAAGAAAAGGATACAAAGTTATAAACTAATGGTATCCCAAACTCCTCATCAAGTTGATAATGAGACGAGACCCCGAAAGAAGAAAAGAAAAGAACAAATCCCTTAAACCTAGTTTTCAATCTGATAATGGCTCGTATCTAATAAACATCGACGCTTTTCTTTTGCTTACTCTTATTTTGGTGCTTACTAAGGAACAAATCCACACCATCTATCTAGTTTGATCTAATGGTGGAGATTAACCCAAATTTAATCTCTTAAACCTAGTTTTTCACCAACTATATAAAGTTTTATTTATTTACTTTTTCTCATTCCCCTCATTTTTAATACACACTTCGTGTGTGTTTTCTCCCAACCTTTTCCCTGCTCTTATATTCCCTCCATCTTCTCTTCTATCATTTTTACACATTCACCATGTCACAATCTTCCATATTATTCCGATCATAACCTCGTCACAATCATCAATAATCAGTAATGGTTTCTTTTTATCTTAATCAACCTGTTGAATATGTGTTTTGATGATGAGGTTGTTATGGATAAATTGATTTAAGAATCTGGAGTTAGTTATGGTTATTAGGTACAAGCTTTGATTAGAAAGCTTTATATACATTGATGCACACCAAGTGTTTGATGAAATGTGTGAGTGAAAAATAGTTGATAATCTTGTTATCCTCTCCTATAATTTAGCTTATTAATTATGTTGTTAGTTGAATTTTGGCTTTTAAATACATTGGAATGATATTTCTATGTTTGATTGTTGTTTTAATTTGTTGTTTTAAATATCACCAGTGATATTTGAAGTTGTCTGATTGTAAATGTAGGTACTTTGTTAGGAGGATTTACTGAATGATTGTGACTTAGGTTTTGAGAAATTTAGTTAATGTAGGTTAATACGAGACATGTAGTGGTATTGATGTGTTTGTTTACATGGAAGACCAAGATGTATTCATAGTTTCTTTTAGTTCTACCTTTACATCTTCGGTCTCGTCTTGAATGGTAAAACATGATTGTTCTAGTATGCACATATATTTGTGAATTCGGTTCCCAAAAGGATTATTAGTGTACAATATTAAGATTTTAATGCTCTTGTCGTAATGTGGCTAAGTATCACCAATGATATTTCTATGTCCGATTGTTTGTTTAATCGCTCAGATCATATGTGTAGTATCACTTGTGATATTTGTAGTATCACTTATGATATTTTGTTTATTTCGATAAGTTTTGATGTTTTCTGGTTAAACACTATTTAGATGTCATGTATAGTACCGTTTGTGATATTTCATTGTTATTGTTTTATAATCATAGTAGTTTTTTGTTTTTTGTTTTATTTTATTATTATTATTTTTTTTAAAGTTGTGAGGATACCCTATTTACTGTGTGTTTACCTTTATTTACAGCTTTTAATAGTGTGAAAACGCCTAAGTCATTTAATCATCATGAGTTTATTGACACTCCTGGGGGATAAGTTTTTGGGTTCCTTGAGTTTCGATAGTGCGCTACCAAGATTCTCTAGGCATTGCCGGTGCGGTGCGGTGACCCCTCGAGAGACGGCGGGGCTCCGAGAAGGTGTTTCAAAGTCCGATTTTACCTTCTTTTTTAATCTCTTTGTTTGATGTATCGCTTGTAATTCATAGCTTTTCAATATTAAAAAAAAAAACTTATGCTCAATAGTTTGGAATGATTTTTATGAGGATTTTGTGATTCATACAGCTTCTTTTGTATCCGTATCACTTGTGATATTCTCGTTAAAAGTAATGCAACACTTGGTTTTGATTTTGATGTTTATATCACTTGTGATATTCTCATTAAATTTAATGCAACACTTTCTTTGATTTTAGAATATGTCAAGTTTTTTTTTTTTTTTTTTTTTTTTTTTTTAATACATATTTGGTATATGTAATATGCATTATTATATCTTTTGCGATATGAAACATTTTATTGTAACAAAAAATGCTAAGAGTAATATCACATGCGATAAAAGAATAAAATGCTACACTAATACTTTTTCATAAAAATGATCATACAAGTCACTTAGTGATTCCCAAAAGTAGTACAAACTCCGGCACCATGCAATGTGGCTCTGGACCTAATAGAGCGCACCCTTCTTAGGTTACCCCAAACTCGAATTGCATTTTTAAACTAAGCAACATCAGGATTGCTTCTTACTTTGCCTGCTATTTTTCCAGTCATCTTTGTTTCATCCATCATTCTCTTTATCTAGTACAATCAGACATCATCTCCTTTTTTCGTTTACTTGATGTAGAATTATCTTTGCTGCAATTCTTCATAAAGTTCCATATGGATTATTTATCATCATGTGCCTCGCAAGCACGTCCCTTTGAAAATATTAATAGGTCGTGATTATTAGAGACCAATATATACTCATTTATCATTTGTGATATTGTATTGCACTTAAAAAAATATGCAACATGTTGTTCGGATTTTGGAGGAACATGTGATATCGTGAATCATAGGTGATATCCCAGGTGTATCACCTGTGATATCATAAGCATATTGACTTCTTCTATTTGTTGAATCATGGTGGTGATGGAGGAACATGTGATACGGTGTTAAACCTATCGAAACATGCACACTTTATCAATTAAGAAAATAATCGCATTACAAATCTAATGTAAGCATGTTACAAGCTCAATATCTCTTATGATTTCTCATATTATCACAACATTCATCACATTATCACAACAATCCTCAATAACAACTAACTACCACACTTTTATTGCTAATTTTTATGTATCTCATTCTCATGTCGTTCAACTTTTGAGGAGAATTTGATATCACAGTGATATCACAAATGTGTCGCCTTCTTCTATTTGTTGAATCACGTGTGATATCACGATTTTATCACTTGTGATATCACGGTGATATCACGTGTGATATCACGGTGATATCACGTGTGATATCACATGTATAACATGTGTTTGAGCTTCTTCGCTTTGTTTGTAAAGATGTTGTGCTTTTTAACCATAGCTTCTTCGGTTCTTTGATTCAACCATAGCTTTTTCAAATCCCGCTGTTAAACCTATTGAAATACGCACAATGTATCTATTAAATAGACAAATCCAATCACAACTTAAAAATAAGCAAAATCAAACTAAATAACTATGTGTTTAAAGCAAAATCAACCTGCTTAAGTCGCTTAATCTAACAACTTAAATAATAAGCAATATTGCACTATAATAAATAACTTTTATCAATAACTAAAACACAATTATTATCCACAAAAGAACATAAAACATCAAAATTATGATATAAAAAAATGTGATAAAACTCACAGTAAATAGTATATCATCAAAACTTAAAAAAAATGTTTTTATTAACTATGATTATAAATCAATAACAAAGAAATATAAAAAATGATACTATACATGACATATAATAAAGCTTAATACAAGTAAACAAACAAAAAAAACTATCAAATAAACAAAATTTCACAAGTGATAATACACAAATACAGTTCAACTTCAAATATCACTGGTGATATTACACGTATGATACTTTCACTCACACATTTCATCAAACACTTGGTGTGCATTCATGTATACAAAACTCGAGCAACTTAGTTCACATTACTAAATAAACTAAATACCACTCAAAACTACATTTTTGTGATCTATAATGAACATTCTAATAAAATGTCACAATAATTGGCAACAAAACAAATAAAACAACATAAATAACAATCAATTACCAAATCTAATCACGAACATTCGACTTTATACTGTACATTTAACCATTTTTTCAATCGGAGGCTGGATTGGTTCATTTTGACCCGTAAATCTGGCATGAATCAACTTCTTAACGATAGATGCTTCTATTTTGTTGTGATTTAACAAGCTTTGATAATTAATTTATGGTTAATCATGGTTGATTTTTTATTTAATGGCTAGGGTTTGAATATTAGTAGAGAGAGAAAATGGGGTGCAGTGTGTGTGATTTGGGGGAAAGTGAGGTAATGATAGTTATGATGTAATTTACACATCTGCTGCATTCAAAGTCTGATTTTACCTTCTTTTTTTAATCTCTTTTGTTTGATGTATCGCTTGTAATTCATAGCTTTTCAATATTAAAAAAAAAAAAACTTATGCTCAATAGTTTGGAATGATTTTTATGAGGATTTTTGTGATTCATACAGTTCTTTTGTATCTGGTATCACTTGTGATATTCTGTTAAAAGTAATGCAACACTTGGTTTTGATTTTGATGTTTATATCACTTGTGATATTCTGTTAAATTTAATGCAACACTTTCTTTGATTTTAGAATATGTCAAGTTTTTTTTTTTTTTTTTTTTTTTTTTTTTTTTTTTAATACATATTTGGTATATGTAATATGCATTATTATATCTTTTGATATGAAACATTTTATTGTAACAAAAATGCTAAGAGTAATATCACATGCGATAAAAGAATAGAATGCTACACTAATACTTTTCATAAAATGATCATACAAGTCACTTAGTGATTCCCAAAAGTAGTACAAACTCCAAGACCATGCAATGTGGCTCTGGACCTAATAGAGCGCACCCTTCTTAGGTTACCCCAAACTCGAATTGCATTTTTAAACTAAGCAACATCAGGATTGCTTCTTACTTTGCCTGCTATTTTTCCAGTCATCTTTGTTTCATCCATCATTCTCTTTATCTAGTACAATCAGACATCATCTCCTTTTTTCGTTTACTTGATGTAGAATTATCTTTGCTGCAATTCTTCATAAAGTTCCATATGGATTATTTATCATCATGTGCCTCGCAAGCACGTCCCTTTGAAAATATTAATAGGTCGTGATTATTAGAGACCAATATATACTCATTTATCATTTGTGATATTGTATTGCACTTAAAAAAATATGCAACATGTTGTTCGGATTTTGGAGGAACATGTGATATCGTGAATCATAGGTGATATCCCAGGTGTATCACCTGTGATATCATAAGCATATTGACTTCTTCTATTTGTTGAATCAGTGGTGGTGATGGAGGAACATGTGATACGGTGTTAAACCTATCGAAACATGCACACTTTATCAATTAAGAAAATAACTGCATTACAAATCTAACAGAAGCATGTTACAAGCTCAATATCTCTTATGATTTCTCATATTATCACAACATTCATCACATTATCACAACAATCCCTCAATAACAACTAACTACCACACTTTTATTGCTAATTTTTTATGTATCTCATTCTCATGCTGTTCAACTTTTTGGAGGAGAATTTGATATCACAGGTGATATCACAAATGTGTCGCCTTCTTCTATTTGTTGAATCACGTGTGATATCACAGATTTTATCACTTGTGATATCACAGGTGATATCACGTGTGATATCACAGGTGATATCACGTGTGATATCACATGTGTATAACATGTGTTTGAGCTTCTTCAGTTTGTTTGTAAAGATGTTGTGCTTTTTTTAACCATAGCTTCTTCAGTTTGCTGATTCAACCATAGCTTTTTTCAAATCCCGTTGTTAAACCTATTGAAATACGCACAATGTATCTATTAAATAGACAAATCCAATCACAACTTAAAAAATAAGCAAAATCAAACTAAATAACTATGTGTTTAAAGCAAAATCAACCTGTTTAAGCTGTTTAATCTAACAACTTAAATAATAAGCAATATTGCACTATAATAAACAGCTTATCAATAACTAAAACACAATTATTATCCACAAAAAGAACATAAAACATCAAAATTATGATATAAAAAAATGTGATAAAACTCACAGTAAATAGTATATCATCAAAACTTAAAAAAAATGTTTTTATTAACTATGATTATAAATCAATAACAAAGAAATATAAAAAATGATACTATACATGACATATAATAAAGCTTAATACAAGTAAACAAACAAAAAAAACTATCAAATAAACAAAATTTCACAAGTGATAATACACAAATACAGTTCAACTTCAAATATCACTGGTGATATTACACGTATGATACTTTCACTCACACATTTCATCAAACACTTGGTGTGCATTCATGTATACAAAACTCAGAGCAACTTAGTTCACATTACTAAATAAACTAAATACCACTCAAAACTACATTTTTTGTGATCTATAATGAACATTCTAATAAAAATGTCACAATAATTGGCAACAAAAACAAATAAAACAACATAAATAACAATCAATTACCAAATCTAATCACGAACATTCGACTTTATACTGTACATTTAACCATTTTTTCAATCGGAGGCTGGATTGGTTCATTTTGACCCGTAAATCTGGCATGAATCAACTTCTTAACGATAGATGCTTCTATTTTGTTGTGATTTAACAAGCTTTGATAATTAATTTATGGTTAATCATGGTTGATTTTTTATTTAATGGCTAGGGTTTGAATATTAGTAGAGAGAGAAAATGGGGTGCAGTGTGTGTGATTTGGGGGAAAGTGAGGTAATGATAGTTATGATGTAATTTACACATCTAGTCCCTCTATTTTTTTGAAAAGTTTACATTATTAGTCCTTCCATGTTTTTTTCCTTAATATTTGTTCTTTTGATCCAATGGTCAAGATGTGTCCAATGGTATGTAGGGAAAAGTGAGTATGCAAAATATAGCATCTCTAGTTATATGTATAAAACTTTTTACATAAGTGCCCCTACTCCATTTGTAACTACTCCTCCTAATTGTCTTATTATATAAAAAAAGGGTTTCAGCTTCTAAACTTCATCTTCTTCCTCAGCTACCTTCGAATATGTTCTCCGGCGTCTTTCGAATTTCCGATGGCATGTTTTCTCTCTTTTCTTCTTTTTCTCCAACTCTATTCATTTCCAAAGTGGTTCCTCTTATATTTTCAAGGTAAGTTCCAAAATAATTGTATACAAATCTCTTAACGAACTTGTTGTCTTAGGTGGTTACCGATACCACCTTGTTAAGCAGTATGTTCCCCTATGCCAGTTGAGGGTAGCCGAGCACCCTCTAGCCCCCCACTGGCTCCGTCCCTGTCTCCAGCCACACTTCCCATTGAGGGTTTCCTTCCCTTGACCATGAACAATCTCAGAACTGAAACACCTTTACCATAAATCTGCCCAACGCGAACCACACGAATAGGACCGCTAGATATATTGACAAACAAGCAGCACTCGAGATAGCAACTAACCCAAACAACCCAAAGAAATGAAAACTTAAATGCTAACAACATGAAACTGTAAAGTTAACACGAGAAGGACAAACCTTTACACTAATTGACCCAGTTGATGTTAATCTTTTTTGATATGTGTATAATCCAAAAGAAGGACATCAACTGAATCTCAAAGAAGATACCATCAGCCACTATATGTTTAGACTGAAAAATCTTTGCATTATGTGCTTTCCAGATCAGATACAGTGCATTCCAAATCATTGCGTGCAACACATTCTTCAATTTGGATGATGCCGAACTATCTGCGGATAAGATGTCACTTATAGATGAACCATTAAAGCAACCCAAATTCCACCATGAGAAAATCTTAGACAAAACAGTAGATGCAATCACACATCGAACAAAAACGTGATCAATTGTTTCAATCACATCCTCACACCACGGACACAAAATTGAATGTAGGTCCACTCCAATATGGTCAAGAAGGGACCTCACAGGGAATTGACCACATTTTAATCTCCATATAAATACGTTTACCTTGCGAGGCACGATCTTACACCATGACGTTTCTTCAGCATGAGCACCCGGATTAAGAAATTTATCATTAATTATCTCTTTGAGACTTTTAACCGAAAATACCCCGGCAAGCAACCACCTCTAAGATTCGACATGGTCACGAACCGAAACTATATATCTCACTAGACTAACTAATTCTTCTAGCTCCCGCTGACCTTCCTCGAGGGACACTTACCCAATCTCATTCCCATCTCCAAGCTTCACTACTCCATTCACCATGGTTCCTAACTAAAACATTTTCATCCCTCAAAGCAAAACAACCTTTGGAACCTATCACATAATTTGAATTCACCAACCCACCTGTCCTTCCAAAATCGAGTTTTCTTACCATTTCCTAGCTTCCTACCAAAAGACGAGGTGAAATTCACCCCTATCCTATCTATTTCTTTACCCACCCGAATCACATTACCCCAAGCACCCCTATTAGCTACTCCAGATATGTTTCCTACTTCAGGAAAACCTCCCGACTCACCATAAATACTTTTTATCACTCGAACCCAAAAAGCATTCCCTTCCACTCGAAACCGCCACCACCATTTACCCAATAATCCCCAATTTGCAGCCCTAAGACTCCCAACATTAAGACCCCCGCATTCATATTTTGGCAACAATTTTACCCATTTTACCCATGCCATTTTATGAGTATCACACCCCCACCCTAAAAGAAAATTTTCCTCACTCTCTCAAGGATATTAATCACACTGGTTGGGGCACGGAACATGTAAAAATAGTACAACGAGAGGCTACCAAGGACTGACCAAACCAAGGTTAGATGACCCCGAAAGAAATTGATCTATCTTTCCAATCTCAAATTCTATCTTTAAACTTCTCCACAATAGGCATCCAACTCTCTACTTTATTCATATTTACCCCAATAGGAAGCCCAAGATACATAAAAGACAATTTCCCGGGACAACATTTCAACATTCTCGTCATCTCCTCCACCTCATCTTGAGAAACACCTATCCCATAAACTTACTTTTACTTAGGTTTATTTTAAGACCTGAATATTTTTTCAAAGCATTTCACTATCCCCATTAGATTCCTACCGTTGTCCCGATTCCAGTCGCCAAAAAGATTGTGTCATTTGCGTATTGTAAATGCGAAACCACCACTTGATCTCTTCCCACCGTGATTCCCTTTATCACACAGTTATTAATTGCCTCTTTCATTACAACATTAATTCCTTCTGCTGCAATTAAAAATAGGGACGGTGACAAAGGATCGCCCTATCTAATTCTTCTTGACGCCTTAAACTCTTCTGTAGGTGACCAGTTCATGAGTACCGACATAGATGTTGTTTGAAGACACTCATTTACCAATTTACACCATTTCGTTCCAAACCTCATTTGTATCATCACCTCTTGAATATACTACCAGTTGATGCTGTCATATGCTTTTTCGAAATCAATCTTTAATATCATACCCTTACCTTGGGTTCTCTTAACAAAATCCAGAGTCTCGTTTGCCACAAGAACACCATCCAATATAAACCGACCTTTGATAAATGCGTTCTGAACTTCACCTATGACTTTCCCGATCACCCTTTTACTTCTTTCTGCTAACACCTTTAAGATTATCTTACAATAGCACCCAATAAGGCTGATTGGACGATAATCCTTTAATTCAATTGGATCAGAATTCTTCGGAATTAGAGAAATACAAGAAGAATTGCAGCATGTACTAATTTCTCCCTTTTTCCCAAAAGTGACTCATAGCATTTAATAAATCGCCTTTTATAATCTCCCAGTACTGTTTGATGAAATGAAAATTGAACCCGTTTGGCCCGGGAGCTTTCGTGCTACCACAATTCTTAATTGCCAACCAAACTTCGGTTTCATAAAACTGATATTCCAGCATACTTTCATCTTCAATAGAAATCCTCTTGAAACCATTATTGAAAATCTCAAGTTTGTCACCACTACTAACTGTGAACACCGATTTATAATAATCTCGAACCCCTTTCTTAATCTTTGTTTGGTCTTCACTCCACCTCCCATCGACCATTAAACCCCTCATATTATTTTTTGATATTCTTCTTCTCATGATGTAATAACCAGGTTTTCGTTTCCTAATTTCTGTTATAAAATTTGAACCTTTAATTACTACACAACTTGAATTTGAAACTTATGTAATACGAAATGTTATATGAACCTTGAATACGAATTTTGTGAAGCTATAGTTTACGACTTCTAAACCTATGCTACGTATATAATTAAACGCCATACGAATTTGATTATACATATAGAAATAAATCGACACACACTTTTAATTATGGAACTAAATCACACACATTAACTAGTTAGTACACATTATATGTATATGTTACAAAAAAAAAGAAAGGAAAGAGTCCTCATTAAATGAAAATATTCGGCCCTTTAATTCCCTTGTCTCCCCCCTTTTTAACCGATTCCCATTAATTTCCCCCAAACCCTAATCGACTTCTACAAAAAAAACAGGTGCAGTCTCCTTCTCCCTCCTCCAAACCGAAGCCCTAAACTTCTCCCATAATCAGATATTTCTCTCCAAAAATCAAGCAAGACGAAGGTTGAAGCTAGTGTGGTGATCGATGGGGTAGGATTTTCAGCTCGTGTTCCTAATTGTTGCAGCCTCCTTATGGTGTTTATGTCCTTAATCTTTTGGCCACTCTAATTCAGCCCTAAAGGTACACATGGTTCCGTTGTTTTCACTCTATTCGACACATACATATAAAATCAGAAATCAAACATGAAAACTTAGACATCATAATCATCTAATCGTTATGTTATTGTTTCGTTATGTATGCATATGATATAAGTATGAAAGGTCACATGGAATCATGAAAACTGTTAATACAAATAAGCCGTAAAAACGTTTATTTATATTTTACGATCTTCTAATGTTTTGTCGATAACAAACGTAAAATCATTTTAACGAAACAAATAAAATACGTAAATAGTTTGAGCCAATAGTTTACTAACACACTTACGTTTTCATATAAAACACTAAACAAACAATAGTGTTTTCATGTTATAGTAATGCATATGTATAACAACTAGTGTTTACATATTGGGTATATATATATATATATATATATATATATATATATATATATATATATATATATATATATATATATATATACTTAGTATTATATTGGGTAATATAATGAGTAGAAGTCTAAATATTTGACCCATTGACTAAATACATTGAATGTAGTTGGGTAAAGCCCAAAGTCCATGACCCATACCCATGGAGCATGATCCATAACCCATGACCCATTGCATGACATCATGCATAAGTCATAATGGGTATTATCCATGACCCATTGACTAGATGCATTGCATCTTCTAGATACATTGTATCTATTTGGATACCCATGATCCAAAGTCCACAACCCATGACCCATGATCCATGACCCATAACCCATTTAGGGGAGCGCCCTCGGATCCCTGTGATTACAGGACGGATCCTCAAGCAAGGGATCCGTGGGATCCGTGGAACAATAGTGATTTTTCCTCTATAAATAGTGAGTCATTTCTTCATTGTAACCCACCCCTTTCACACACATTCTCTCTTAGTGTTGTAAACTCTCTAACCTCAGATCCAAAGGATCTTTCTATGTAGTTTTGTGTTTGTGTAATTCTCTAGGTTCCTCTTAAAGGCGAGATCACCACATCTTGAAGTCGAGCAAGCTCAAGTCCATGGGTTGCCAAGCTTCTTCATCATCAAGACTACTGATGTTATCTTGTTGATAGTTCTTTCTTCTCTCATTAGAAGTGTTGTGATGAAGACATAGGTGAAAGGTGTCTAAAGGATCAAGTCAAAGGCATTAGTGAAAGGTGCCAAGGATCCGTGTCAAAGGCATTAGTGAAGGTGTCGAAAGTTCGTGTCAAAGGCATTAGTGAAGGGTGCCGAAAGTCCGTGTTGAAGGAATTAGTGAAGGGTGCCTAGGAGTCATGTCAAAGGCATTAGTGAAAGGTGCATAGGGTGTACATTCGATATGGTGTGTCGATGTACAAGATAGATTAGTATTGGGTCAAAGGATATGATATCCTTGTTGATGTTGTTATAAGGAGTGGATCTCTTTTGGGATAGGTGTTGTGTAGTGTTGGGTAGTAGTTTCTCCTCTGTAATGGAACTCAGTATCTAGCCTTGTACCGGATAAAGTGTAGGCGACGTTGTGATAGGTTTGGTTCTACCTCGTGGAAGAACCCGGTGTCTAGCCTTGTACCGGATAAAGAGTATGTGACGTTGTGAAGGCTTCTCCGCCACAAGGAGTTTGTGTTGTGTAGTGATTACGAACTCTCGAGTAGGTGACTCGGGGAGTGGAGTAGGGCAAGGAAGGTGTCCTTGTAGCCGAACCACTATAAATACTCGCGTTATGGTTTTGTGCTTCTTACTCTTTATCTTTACTTTACTTATGTATATGCTTATCTATCAACATCCAACACACACATTTAAATAGATTGACATAAGTCGATCTAAATAGTTTAAAACGAAGTTTTAATCGGTAAACTATTAAACCCCCATTATAGTTTTCCACAAAAACTTATATGTGTAAACGTATATATGTAGCGAATGGTGTTATTTGATTACATGAAATCATATACATTAAATCATAAGAGTCGACTTGTGGTCTGATTTGGTGTCGTGTTTACAGCCCTTAATCGACCCCTAATGATACCTTAATCAAGTCTTAAAATCCTGGTCAATTGATCATGTATGTGGTGTTTAATCTTGGTTTTTGTTGGAAAAACTTATTTTATGTCTTAGTTAAGTTTACCAAGTGGTTTGGTCGAATTTGGAGTTGTCTAAGTCGTATTTTTTTTAATTTTACAAGATCAAGTGTCAAAGCTGAAAAAACGGGTATGAAATTCAGTTGGATTGTTTGATTTTTCATTTTCAAACCATAGGGAATTGGCAGCTCTCCTCTTACAGGATTGATATGTAGGATATAAATGAATTTCTGGAATTTTTGGGAATTTTTCCAAGGTGTCTAAACAAGTCTAATAAGCGTAAACTTTTGAGGTGTACTTCCTGAACATTTTCTGGGCAGGTCTGGAAATATTAATTTTTAAACCATACTTAGACTCTGAGATAAAATCCACCAAAATTTTTGAAATTACTTAACTAATGTGGGAACCTCTGAGAATTTTCTTGTAATTTTTGAAATACTTCTGATGGGTTTAAAAATTCATGTAAAACTGGTCCAGATGTGAGGTTAAGAAAATGAAGGGCAAAATGATGATATCAATAAGAAAAACACTTATAAATGCATAAGGAGCTTATAAAATGAATATGTTGGTAATATGTGAGTACATTTACTGTAGATCTTGTGAAGAGGGTGAAGTGATTGGCTTTTTGTGCCTTGATCTCGTGCACACACTTTGAGGTACATATATTCCGTCATTTCACTAATGTCACTTCTTTTCTCTCATGACTCTTGTCCATTTGATATTCGATTTGTATTCCCCTTGCTTTGATTTGTTATAATCCACTTGATATGATTCGTTTGGTATGGTCCTCTGATTTGATATTCGCTTAGTTATTCGTTTGATATGTTATCCGTTTGAGATCCCTCATCGATATGATTCCATTATATGATCAGTGTGATATGAAATGATTTGTTTTATCTGGTTACCCGAGCTAACTAGCCATGGAGGTACCATGGCAATGTCATTGATGCACCAATGGCATGACACTATCTGAGGCGATGTGATTAGTCCCCGACGTTCCCTTATGATATGATTATGATATTTATGCACTTGGCCACTATGATTACGTATGTACAGGCTCGTACTGGCATCCTAGGTACTCAGTTTAGTTTTGGTGATGTGGTGCGTGTGTGCAATACACCCCCTCACAGTTTGGTACATTTGGGCTAGCTACCCATGTACACTATGATATGATTTGATGGATTTGATATGATTTGGCAGATATGATTATGATATGTGGTTTGTTAGATTTGGCTATTGGAGTATCTCCTTTAGTATTAGGTGCTCGTGGCAACATTCTACTTTTGGTTATTATGTGACTATTTGATATTTTTATTCATTCGTCTGCTATGCCTATTCAGTCATTCAATTGACTACTTATTTACTCAGTATTCTTATGTGATTCGTTTGACTATCGGGCTCATGCTTCAGTTCATTTGGTTATTATACTTAATCTTCAGTTCATTTGATTTACTATGCTTTCACTCTATTTCGGTTGGCTGCCAAGCTTATATTTCAGATTACCACTTCATCCGGTTACCGAGCTATTATATGATTATTGGATTCAAGTGTTGACTATGCTATAATATGATTATTTGATCCATCTGTTTACCATGCTAGTGTATGATTACATGATTTCTCTGTCTACTATGTTAGTATGTGGTTACCTGATTCATCCGTTATCATGCTAATATCTGATTATCCGCTTACCATGCTATTATGTGACTATTTGATTCGTCTGGTTGCCATGATAGTATGTAATCACTGATTTAACCGTTTATCATGTTATACTTCGTTTAGTTACGTCGAGGGCTATGACTATCATTTAGTAATCTACCTGCTATTTGTGACTACCATGTTTGTACTTTTGTTTGGCACATTCTGATGCTTATGTTATCGGTTTGACATAATAATTGATGTTTACCTGACTTGTTGATCTGCCATGTTTGCACTTCTATTCATGCTACTGGTTGATGAAGGAATATGGTTCAACTTATGTTATCTATCTAGTTGACTTGTTTAGTTGCCGTGCTATATTCCTGTTCAGTTACTTCATTCGATTATGATGTTCGTTCAGTATTTCCTACCTATACTTGTGACTGACATGCGTATACTTCTATTAGTATCCTAGCTTGTGATGATATTTATTATATTTATTAATTGTTGATTTTCTGACTTGTGCGATTGCCATGCGTACATTCTTTTCAGTTGGTTTCGCCTGATTATAGAATTCTGCGTAGCTTATGTATATCTGATTATTTAGTTTATTTGTTTTGCCATATTCATGTTTAGTTGATCCGCTGACCGATATGCTTATACACGGTTGGTTGCTCTATTTTATTAGGATATCGTTCATCAACTCCTATGTGATTATGTCTGATACTTGTATGTTTGGTTATTTATATGTGTGATGCATGTTTTACTGACCAGGTCTTAATATTTATAATGTCTCGTTATACCTATGGTCTACCCTAGTGCACTAACGGGCAGTGTACTCGGTCGTGTGTAGTGTAGTAATCGGTAAAGCCGTGGTCGTCCCAAGAGCTATGTGTGTTGGATTATTACTAAGTCTAGGTGTCACAGATTAATAATTGTTTCGATAGGGATTTAATTAATTAAACTACTAATGCAGAATAAAGTAAATAAAAGCGGATAAATGGTAAAGGAAATCAATATAGAGAGTGGTGCTAACCTAGTTAATCCTCCTAGCTAGTTATGTCTACGTCTACTTACTTCCAATTACTTGTGGGGTCAAAGTCGAGAGGACAACATTTGGTCAATTCGCCTAACCTATCAAGAAAGATGCCACCACGGAGAAGTCGTGTCCCTCATAAGTCCTGTTGTTCTTGGTCCCCTAAGCTAAGTCATTAAGTACCGCTACATGCTAGATTTATAATAGTGAATGCCCGACCGTTAGGAACTTAGACACGCACCCCCTAATTCTTAAGTTCATCCAAACGATAGGTGATCAGTTGGTCAAATCGCACAAGTAGAAAGGGTCATTAGTTGGTCATATCTTACCCTTCCCGTCTCAGTCCTCTCACCTAGGGTCAGTTGGTCATATCTCCTAGGCAATTGGCCTCTACCGCCATTCAAAACTACCAAACCAAGGGTGGCTACCAATAAACTATGCATGCATACACTTAGAAATAATTGTACGGAAGTAAAGTAAACGCAAACAAAACAATTAAGGAATCATAACTAGGCGGACCAAGATGTGCTTAGCGCTCATATTAATCATGCAAACCAATTCAATATTCAAAGGTACGAAATACATGAATTGAAAGTAAAAGAAATATAAAATGCTAATGCTTATCGTAGGGGAGTGATTTCTCCTTGAGACGACCGTATGCTCCTCTAGACCGCCTTGAGCTTTTTCCCACGTTCTCGAAAGTGTTGTGTGTGGAATGGGATGATTAGAAATGCCGGAATTGGGGTATTTATAGGCGGATCGGGTTACGGCGTAACCATAACAAGAGTTACGCCAGTAACCTTCAATATTATCATATTTTGCACTAGATGCGCTGGTTACGGCGTAACCTTATGAGTGGTTACGCCGTAGTCTTCAATAAAGTTGGTTACGCCGTAATAGATGCAATAGTTACGGCGTAAGTATCGGCGTGGGACCTCATTTGACCTAATATAGTTACGTCAGAACCTTTGGGAAGAGTTACGCGTAACCTTCGATAAGTTGGTATTCGAGTCACGCAATAGTTAAGGCGTAATGTGAGAGGAGAGTTACGCCAGAACTTCTTCAAAGTAGCATCTTGTGATAAATCTTTAGATATTTCTCCGCCCGCGTCTCTTTAGCTCCAATGCTCGTAATTTACCCGAAAGTGGAAAACAATGGAAAACAAGCGTAAATCCATATAAATGATATAAATTACAAGCATTATCGGGAAATTGACGCTTAATATTCGGGACTATTTGATGTTATCAAATATCCCCACTGAACTCTACTTAGGCTAAAGTAGACCTTATTAGAAAGATTTCTAAAAGATATCTCCCATAACTTTGGAAAATATAAGTTTACAAATCCCTTATGCTAGAATAAAACAAAGTCGAACACCTCACGAAAGGGTAACAAAACACTCAAATCTCTCAACTATTCTAAGTGTCAATTTCGGGTGATCACTCAATCGCACACATCATAGCATGTATTCTATCATAATCTTGGCGATTACAAATCTCCACCACTAGAGTTAAGGGCTAAACAATTCTCAAGGCAATATGGGTAGACACAACAAAGGTTAAGGGTGACTCGTCATTACTAACATGTCACGGCTAAGTGGAAAAATCAATGATACATGACCAAATCCATGGCCAAGACACCAAAGATTGCTCACTGCATCACCTAGACACGCTTCATGACTAAAGGGTAGGATAAGACATGGGATATATAAATGGTGTAAAATAAAAAACAAGCAGGTAGTTTAAATCTATAACCAAGTCATCACCACTTACCGTCCACCCAATGTTCAAGCTTTGAAGTCAAGAAACCGGATCATGAAATGCTAGGTAGATGTGTCATTAGAGGACGTCATGATGGACACACTACCTTTTCTCCAATTGTTGGCATAATTACCAACTCCAATCTTCAAATGTGACCGAGGTGACCTCCTCGATACTAAATCAATAAAGCTCATACTACGGTGCTTATAACATCACACTTTACAATATCATAACAACTATATATATATATATATATATATATATATATATATATATATATATATATATATATATATATATATATATATTTATCACTTTTTCTTCAACAATAAATACTAAACATAATATCTCCCCACTTGAGATGAACAATAAGAATTGGGGTCTTCAATGATCTTGAAATGTTGTCGATGAAAGCGTGATTTAGAACCTTTCCACTCGAACCTTGAACTTAGGCAAATGATGACTTCCCAATCACAAATAAAGACTACAGGTTAGGCTAAGGTGTATAGGTGTATCGAAACAATATATTGGGTTGACAAAATGAAAGGAATGGCTCAGAAGGGTTTATCTAGGGGTATCTTGCACTAAAGGTGAGTGCAACAAAAGGGTTTCGATTGACACAAAATGGTAGGCTGTTTGGGTGATAATCCTATAATCTTGCCTTCTAAAACTGAAAAGTCCAAATAAATCGAGCTAACTCAACATACCTCGTCTATGGTCTCGAAATGATGCAAAGGTCAAGTTCTAAAGTTTACAAGCTACCGACACACTCATAATTTGGTGGATTTGGGGTAAAATATTGGAAATGGATAAGGCTAATCTCACCATATAATATTAAGGGTTGTATGTGCTCGGCTAAGGTCTAATCTAGTTAGGTTAAGAAAAACATGTCAAAATTTTAAAAATGGCATAATTTTTCAAAATAAACTAGAAAAACGAGGGCAAAATAATGTTCAAGAGACAATTCTACTCCCGTCCCCCCACTTGAATTGTACAAAGTCCCTTTTGTACTAGGCATTAAATAAAGGTGAAGAGAAAAGTAGAATTAGAGCGAGAACTTCCCTGAAATTTGCTCCATAAAGAAGGAAGGCCCACGAAAAGAGACGTGCCTTCGTATAAGCATCATGAACAAACTTCTATCCCTGAAATCACCATACCGACAAGCATAATTCTAAAAAAAAAAAAATGAAAAACAAACCTAACTCACTTTCGTAGGAATCACGGTTGCATTTAGCGAATGCAACAAGCCTTTTAAACCACTTGGTGTCCCAAGTGGACGAGTGAAGTTGTAACACCCCCAAAAATGACTCAGCGGAAGCATACAAGTATTTGGGGTGCTACTAAATTGATATCACAACATAAGCATAGAACAACGGATTTTCATAAATAAACTTTTATTCATTTCTTAAAAACAATGTTTACATTATTGATTAGTGCGGAAAATGGCCCATTATAAAAAGGTGGTCCCAATACATGAATCAGAGTCATCTATGACCATGCCATGCCTTTGCCTTGCGCCTCCAAAGATAAGCTATCACTTCAAAACCTGAAGATACATGCTAAAATGGGTCAGCTTACGCTGGTGAGTTCATAGGTTTAGTTAAAAAGGGATTTCAGTACACTGTTTCAAATTTGGTTCTTGATGATCATTACGTCTTGCATAATGTCATAAAGTTTATGATTTCAATTCATAAAAGAGATTTCATTAGTGGACCATAAGTAGGGTATATGTACATTACAACGAATATAATGTCATATATTGAATCTATTACGCTAGCACTAAGTTCATGCAACCGAAACTACGACGGTTCTTGTATGCACAAAGAAGTCATACAAATAAGGAGCCCATGGCGAGTGTTTATCCCAATACACTCGATCCCGACATATTATATGTTTCGCCTTGACCCAAGCGGGGTCAACCGAAAAGAGGTGTCACCCTCAATAGATCTATTTATAACATTCGCGCTTCCCAGCAGGAATTGACGGTTCATGAAGAGGGCAATTTGGGATCTAAGGACTTAGGCTAAGCTGCGTAATATTCTAGGTCAAACATTTTGGTATGCTCTATAAAACATCTATGTATGATGAAAACTTTAAACATGCAAAAGCATAGTATGCATGGAATGCACAAGTAAATTGATTTAAGTAAAATGAGCATGTATCTTCCCCCAAAACAAGTATAAAACAGTTAAAAGTAGGGGCTATGAAACTCACCTTGGCAATGTGCAATATGAAGTCTAAAGGGAATTAAATCAAGGAGTGATAGTGCACGGCTCCAACACGCAACCTAATTAATACGGCAATTTAGTCTTTATGTTTAAGACTCGATAAAGTTTAACCAACTTTATAAATTTTAATTGATTTTGTTGTTGTTGTTGTTGTTGTTGTTGTTTTTTGGATGGCATTGTTTATCTTAAAACAATTTACAAAGACTTGGGTGGATCTCGGCTTAGGAAGGATGACATGGAAGTAATTTCAAGGAAAGAATTCCGACTTTGGTTCAATGATGACCAAATGATAATACATAGAAGAGTACATGCAGAAAAGATATCAAGGTTGAACAAGACTTTGGATTGATGATAAATGGGTGATGATGCACGAAAAGTTTGTACACATATAAGGAAACGTAGTCGGTGGGGACGAAAAATATATGTTTAGAGTAAATCAAAGAAAATTAAGTCCTAGTCCTTGCTTTATGTGTAACATGTATTATTAAAAATACCATGTAGTTTTCAAATATATTCAATATGTTCCGACAAGTATATATATGTAAGACCTGGTTTATGTATATATATATTTGAAAATATAAGTTTTCGAGAAGTATATCTCATTTGTAGTTATAGTCTAACTCGAGTGTAAGTTTCTATTTAATTTGTTGGTCTAAATGCCAAGAGTTTATAAATAGGGTTTATAATCCGGTTTTCTAATAGTCGAAAATGTATGCTTTATATGTTTACGTTATGTATGGTTTATAAGTCCATATATATATAAAAACCCTTGTCGAGTTTATTTAGAAATTAATTTTGGCAAGTCTAAATGAATCATACTTTTATTAGTTTTTGAAGAATCTTCCTAAAATAATATTGTCATTTTAGAATCATTTGGTTTAGTAACTTATAAATGTGTAACAATTTTATAACTCCTCGAAATGTATATATGTTATTAATCGTGATAGCGTACATATAAATATTCGATCGACGAGAATGTTTGGAAAGACGAAAGAATGTATGCCATGCTCGGGCTGTGAAATGCCAAACGGACCCTTAGCATTACTGAGCTTCGACCCAGCTTTTACCCACACACACTACCACAGACTTGGACCTGATTTACAAACAAAACTGAATGCACTCTAATTGGAAGCGGATGGGCTTGCGGCCCATATAGCAAACAACCACCCTAAGGCCCAAGGAATTCAACACATTAGTATCTAGGCTTAGTAAAATTTTAAGTATCACCTGTACATGTTTTGACGTGAGGAGGTTTAAACCGAAACACAAAAAACATTCGAACATCGAAACTCTTTTTGGTTTTAGATGAACCACACATGAACCTTTCCCGACCACTTCGTGGTCTTGAGTTAGACGTGGTAAGAAACACCCTTCGGGGTGTCTCGTTGTGCTTCGATAATTACGAGCAAATGCACCCCTGTTGAGGCTGCACAACAGTGAAACAAACACCCTTTTTGAACTGAAAATAGGCAACGAAACGCACCCTTTTGGAGCTGGAAGTCAGCGGGTAAACGCACCTTTTGGAGCTGGAAGTCGGTGTAAACGCACTTTTGAGCCGGAAATTCAGCGGCAACGTATTTTTAGGGGCTGTTATACGCAACATCAAACGCACTCTATTGGAGCTAAAATTTAGTATACAAACGCACCCTATTAGTGCTGGAAATCAGTTGACAAACACGCCCTTGTTCGTGTAGAAATAAGCAATAAAAGGTACCCTTGGTGACTCGGGCAAACTAACAAAATACTTTTGAGACTTGATAACACATACCCATATAGACTTCTTTGGTATCGGGACGACAACAAGAATGACTCAGCCCTACTCGACTAGTGATTTCAAGGTCGGGTACAACCCGTGACCTTGTTACTCTTGTGGTTTCGGGGTCTCATAAGTCCACACAAAGTGATCAAAACGACTCTTTTGAGTGTCCTGATACTGTTACAACGCAAGACCCTTGTGAATTTATGCAGACACTAGATTAAGGCAACGTAATTATAATAAGTCCCATTCGACTAATGGCTAGTGAAGTCGGGTACTACTCAACTTAAGTGAGGGTCTCGACCCAACCACACCCCTGCTAGCCTTATTGACCGCTCAGGACAATACGCAAAACAAACACCTCAACTGAGGTTAACTCTTGATCGTGATAACGTAGGTGCAAGGCGAACGAAATTGTGACAAGTAACACTACACCATATTAACTTGAATATAAATTTTAAAACTCAAAATGCTCCTGATTGTTTTGTTTGGTTTTCGACTGCCACAACAACAACAACAAACATCACCTCTTAATTATTGTCAACTAAACATCAATTTAGTAACACCATAAGTATTACTAATCGACTAGAACACAAGTCGACAATTTGTACTTCAATTTAATGTATTTACAAATCAAAAGAAAAAGATAAGGAATATGTTCTTACAATGAACCGAATGAGTAGTTATGAACACCGAAAGTTCAAAAGTTCAATTGGAGCGATTGGAGGTGAACCGGCACGAATTGAGACTTGAATAAGACTCCTAACAACTCAACTTGCAAAACCCCCTTATCAATTTCGAAAACCCTTTTGATTTATAGAAACCCTAATTCTTAAGAACCCTAATTATTTTTGTGTCGTGATGAGTGGATGAACCTGCTTCAAGAGTTGACGCTATATATAGATGTACATTAAGGAAGCCTTGTGTCCTCTTTCTCTTCTTGAGTGTAGCGTGGCACTCTACTTGGCTTCCATCTCTATTCACAATGAGCTAGTGTCCCTTAGGTAGATTATGTGGTGAAGATTTGTGGTGATGAATTATGGTGATCAAGAGGAGGGGCAGAACCTTTTGGTTCCTGGTTTTGGATAGAAGCGCAAAAGGGAAACAAATGAAGAAGAAGGAAATATAAGGGGTGGGACAGGTGTAGATTTGTTTTGTTTTATTATAATTACTGTATTGACTGTACCCCGTGTTTTGTCGAAATCACGAGTAAACGTACCTTCCCGGTACCCGAAGAATATAGAAATTATATTTTTGGAAATGATTTTATAAGCGTAATAATATGACATTCTTATTACGTTGAAATTTGATTATAATTGTTTGCCGTTATTAATTTGGTGTCGGTATGCATGCGATGCCGTGACTTTCTAAACTCACGAGATAACTTCTCGTTTTCTTTCGTAAATTATTAGGGATTGATAAAAAGTGTATTTTTCTCTTATCTCAGTATTTATTTTAAGTTTTGTTAGCTACTGCGCTGTAGTATGCGGAATAACTAATGGATTAAGCTTATGTATGCTTAAGTTTTAACTAATAAATTAAACATATACTTTGTGGGCAAGTATTGTATGTGCGGTGTCTTATTTCTGAAATGACCTCTCATTTTAAATTTTAGATATTGGCATTTTGTTAGAAAATATTCGATTTGAATTTTCTGACGTGATAAATATTATTATAAAAACTCGGAAATTTACGGGTTGTTATAGAAGTACACCCACAAAGTTCATTTAAAATGCTAATACAAGGTTATTGTGTTTTAAAATGAAAGAATTAAAGCAGAGGAAAGTTACGTCGTAACTCTTTTGAGGGAGTTACGCCAGAATCGGCAAAACCCGACATAAGTCAAAACCCGTGGTTACGGCGTAACCACCGAGATGGTATTACGCCGTAATTGGTAATGCGTCAAGAATTTGCTGCTAAAAGGTTGGTTACGTTGTAATCACCAAGATGAGTTACGCCATAACTCTGCTCGGATCGACAAGCTGCAGAAGAATTACTTCCTCGTTTCCAAGAAAATAGTTAGAAAACAAAAACCCTACAGAAATGGAAATAAAACAAAAGAAAGGGATAATTCGGGTTGTCTCCCGAAAGAGCACTTTTCTTTATTTACGAGTTTTTAAGTTAGACTCAGAGCCTCGGGGCTACCAGTGCTTGTTGGTCATTTTGTGGATATGGCAATATCCACGTTGGATCCAACTTACCAAATTTTCATCCCGTTTGTAGTTGTCCCCCAATTCTAAACAGCCCGAGTAGAAACTCTTGATTTTCTGGTAGGGGTGTTCAATGCCTTTTTCCTTATCTTCCTCACTGATATCGAGCAGTGGTTGGGCTTGGCTCAACTGCCTCTTGGTCCAATTTTTAAAGTTCTTGATCGTTCTCGGCATTTTAAAGATAGTCTTATCATCTTTAATCTTTAACCATACTAACCCTTCTTTTTCATTTTTATCTAAACCTGACATTTCCTGAAAAGGCTTTCCTAAAATTACTCCCGTAAGTCCATCTTCCACAAATTCACTTACGTCGTCTAAAGCCATAAAGTCCACCAAAAATGAATGAGTTCCAACGAAGACATGTATGTTAGTTGCAAACCCAAGAAAGTTATTCCCCTTATATTCTAACTCTTTCTTCATAACTCGGTTGTAGCATTCTTTTGACATGATATTGACTGGGGAAGTAGTGTCAATAAACGGGGTGGAAGTCGATGAACCCGATTTTGCATGAGATCTTGAGATAATAGGGGTTTCTATGATGTATGTGGTTACCTACCTCATGAAATCTAGGTTGATTGGATTGTGAAAAAACCTTAACAGAGTTATCTTGCCAATAGGCCATCTGGACGTCACTTGAGAGGTCATCAAAATATCTTCCCGAATCAACCTCTCCAGGATCTGGGGGGTCGCTAAGAAATTCTTCTAAAGCTTCACCAAAACTGCCTACAGGGTCACTTGCACATACCTTTTCTGGGGTAGAAAACTTTTCATTAGGTCTGAAGGTAGAAATTTCTCCATTAGCTTCAAGAGTCAACTTTCCCGCAAAGACATCCACCTTAGTATGGGCAGTGGCAAGCATAGGTCTACCTAAAATGACTAGTATTCTGTTGTCTTCAGAAATGTCAAGAATCACAAAATCTACTGGGAAAAGGAATTTCTTAATCTTCACCAACACATTTTCAACGATGCCCAATGGTGATTGCATAGACCGATCCGCCATTTCAATTTTCATCTTGGCCGGCTTTAAGTTACCAATCCCCGTACGCAAAAACATCGAACGAGGCATTATGCTAATACTTGCTCCAAGATCAGCTAGGGCATTACACATGTTTAGACTCCCGATTAAGCAAGGAGTGAAACATCCTGGATCTTTTGCTTTTGTGGTAGCTCGCTCCTCAAAACCCGAACATCTTTCGTTGAGGTGAATTGTCTCATCAATGCTTAATTCATGCGCAATATTATCATGATTAGTATTAATAGAATTATTGATAGGTAGGTTTACCGGTAAAGTTTGGTCCAGAAGTGGCTGTCTTTCCATGCTGATTCATCGCTTAACTTTTTCTGAAAAGGTCCTAGGTTCTTCAAGGATAGTTTCTACAGTGTGGACAACTTCCTCCTCCCTAGCTGCTAGATAATCAAAGATGGCCTCTGAACATGAGCTAACACTCTTCTCCAATCTCTTAATCCTATCATTGTGAATTTTGAGAGACGAGACTGTATTATCCACGAGTGTTCTCATCAATTTTTCAATCCTATCATCTCGTTCTCTTGATTCCTTGATGTGGTCAAGAATTTTCCTCTCGAGATCGCTCTCGGTTTTGGTCTCAAATACGCTCTTAACCCTCTCGACCCTGCATGCTTCAGCTTCTCTCTTTAACCTTCGTTTTTCGAAAATTTCCCCATAATTGTATTCTTGCTTAGTTATCGTCTTCATCACCTTATGATTGAAATTGTCTCTCGTTCCATACCCTGTATCCATGTGCCACTTGTAGCAATGTTCAGAAATCTGCTGAATACATTCCGTGGCCCGGTCGAGTCATCTGGGAATATGTCTCGGTGAATTGAGAAGTTCTTGTGTTAGCGCATTAATCCCACGATAGAAGACGTAGACGATCTGATGTTTGTTTAAATCATGGGTAGGGCATCGATAGAGCAGCTCATTATTTCTTTCCCACACTTGGTAAAGCGTTTCTTCTCCAACCTGAACGAATTGATAGATTTTTCTAAGAAGCTTGGCCATTTTTTAAGGAGGGCAAAATTGCAGGACGAATTCTTTTCTTAGTTTATCCCATGCTCCTTTACAATCGTTAGGAGTTTGTTATACCATCTTTTATTTGTCGAAGAAGAGTCATATGAAAATCCTTGCGCGGTCGAATAGCTTGGAGTACTCGACGTTGAAAAGAGAGGATAAGTGGAGAACTTCTTCAACGTGATCCCGAACGCCCTCATCTTCGCTCTCGTAAAACTTAAGTTCGTGTAACTCTCGAATAATATGATCCGAATAGAGTATTTTTCGAAGGTGAGAATCCGTGAAGCTTCGTTGGCGCTCTCATTTGGACGCTCCAAATAATGCTTCATAGTTAGGTCATTGATATTATTTTCATTGATGACCTCGGTTCTGCGCCGACCGTCTCGATTCAGTAAATGAGAAGATGTTGTGAATAGGAACCGAGAGTAAACTTTCCTTCTCCGAAATTGCTTCTCCGGTCGTCGAATAGGGTGGCGAAAAAGGCCTCGAGTCATGAGTCTTGTATCCCGACATTATAAGAAAGAAAATTAAAAGCAGACTTAATAAGAAATACTAAAATAGCTTCCCGACGATGCGCCAAAAACTTGATGCGTGTTTCTTGACTGTGTCTTAATATTTATAATGTCTCGTTATACCTATGGTTTACCCTAGTGCACTAACAGGCAAAGGTACCCAATCGTGTGTAGTGTAGTAATCGGTAAAGCCGAGGTCGTCCCAACGACTATGTGTGTTGGATTATTACTAAGTCTAGGTGTCATGAGATTAATACTAGTAATTGTTTCGATAGGATTTAATTAATTAAACTACTAATGCGTAATAAAGTAAATAAAAGCGTATAAATGGTAAAGGAAATCAATAGAGGAGAGTGGTGCTAACCTATTTAATCCTCCTAGCTAGTTATGTCTACGCTCACTTACTTCCAATTACTTGGTGGGGTCGAGTCGAGAGGACAACATTTGGTCAATTCGCCCCAACCTATCGCAGAAAGATGCCACCACAGAGAAGTCGGTGTCCCTCATAAGTCCCGTTGTTCTTGGTCCCCAAGCCAAGTCATTAAGTCTTCGCTACATGCTAGATTTATAATAGTGAATGCCCGGCCGTTGGGAACTTAGACACGCACCCCTAATTCTTAAGTTCATCCAAACGATAGTGATCGGTTGGTCAAATCGCACAAGTAGAAAGGGTCGTCGATTGGTCATATCTTACCCTTCCCGTCTCGATCCGCTTACCTAGGGTCACTTGGTCATATCTCCTAGGCAATTGGCCTCACCGCCATTCAAAACTACCGAACCAAGGGTGGCTACCAATAAACTATGCATGCATACACTTAGAAATAATTGTACGGAAGTAAAGTAAACGCAAACAAAACAATTAAGGAATCAAACTAGGCCAGCACCAAGAGGTTCTTAGCCGCTCATATTAATCATGCAAATCAATTCAATATTCAAAGGTACGAAATACATGAATTGAAAGTAAAAGAAATATAAAATGCTAATGCTTATCGTAGAGGAGTGATTTCTCCCTTGGAGAAAGCTCCGTATGCTCCTCTAGACCTGCCTTGAGCTTTTTCCCACGTTCTCTGAGTGTTGTGTGTGGAATGGGATGGTTAGAAATGCTGGAATTCGTGGGGTATTTATAGGCCAGATCTGGGTTACGGTGTAACCATAACAAGAGTTACGCCGTAACCTTCAATATTATCGTATTTTGCACTAGATCTGCTAGTTACGGCGTAACCTTATGAGTGGTTACGCCGTAGTCTTCAATAAACTTGGTTACGCCGTAATAGATGCAATAGTTACGGCGTAAGTATCAGCGGCGTGGGACCTCATTTGACCTAATATAGTTACGTCGTAACCTTTGGGAAAAGTTACACCATAACCTTCTGATAAGTTGGTATTCTGAGTCACGCAACAGTTACGGCGTAATGTGAGAGGAGAGTTATGCCGTAACTTCTTTAAAGTAGCGTACTGTGATAAATCTTTAGATATTTCTCCAGTTCCGCGTCTCTTTAGCTCCAATGCTCGTAATTTACCTGAAAGTGGAAAACAATGGAAAACAAGCGTAAATCCATATAAATGATATAAATTACAAGCATTATCGGGGGAAATTGACACTTAATATTCAGGACTATTTGATGTTATCAATGTGCTTATATTTGTTCAATGATTCGCTGCCTTGCTTTGCTTTGGTTTTCTTTGATTTCTGTTCCTTCTGGATATCTGTTAATATTGTGTTCTGCAGGTTCCTCATTGACTCATAGACTCATTGTGCTCATTCGTTACGATTTGTTTATCAGCCTCCTTGATTCGTTTTTGTATTTTTGATTATGTTTAGCTTTTGTTTTGTTATATCTGTTCACTCGGCTTTTTAAGCTCAGCCGTATTTCTTTTCCATGCGGCATGTACCAAATGGGATGTTGGGCTTTGATGGGCGGAGAGTAGGAGCTTTTGAGTGAACCAACCCTAGTTCCCCTATTATTTTGGACTCATTTGGAAGGACATTTGTTTTGATATTTCGTATCTTTTAGACATGTTGGAGTATGTATTTTCCTTTGTAAATCATTTGTTTTATGACTTGGTATTTTATTTAATAAGACTTTCGCTTGCATTTTTGTTAGTATGTTATGATATGACTCCATAATGTGACATCCGGACCCTTGTCGGGTTGGGGTGTTACAATTATGGTATCAGAGCCTAGGTTTTAAGAATCTTAGAGCTTAGGCTATGACCTGTGAGGATTTGGGTAGACATTAGGCTTCCGTTTGTTTTGACTTATTCCGTTTGGTTGGACCTTTTCGTTCAGATTTGATTTCGATATCCGTTTTTCTTCACTGATTTGATCTTCATCCTCCCACATTTGATTTTGTCTATTTGTCTTTGGGGATTAGTTTGTCAATCGTTTAGATGGTGACTACTTGTAGAATCGAAGATGGTGATTCGGATCCTGAGTTGCTAAATAGAGAGGTTCGTGAAGATGTGGTATGTGTTGTTGTATGTGTAGGGAGAAAATACACGATAAATACCAAAAATAACCACAAGGAATGATTTAAAAACCTTTTAGGAAAAAGGTTAGTGAATCAAATCCCGTGAGTGATAAGTGATACCGGATTAGGAAATCCGGGTCGTGTCCCAACGAGGTGTGAATGGACAACATTGCTTAAGGTTTGTTATTAAAATGCTC
Source organism: Chrysanthemum lavandulifolium (assembly GCA_022545495.1). Taxonomy (NCBI): domain Eukaryota; kingdom Viridiplantae; phylum Streptophyta; class Magnoliopsida; order Asterales; family Asteraceae; genus Chrysanthemum; species Chrysanthemum lavandulifolium. The sequence continues at coordinate 89,444,982 of CM040245.1, read as the reverse complement.
GATGTTTTAGATTTTGATTTGATTTTATCTAAACTATGGGAAATGGGAAGCATATAAGGGAATTAATCTACGGGAAACAAGAAATTACACTAATACGCAAATAACGATTAAATGAAACGCGAATAAAATGCAACTAAGTCTAAACTAAGTCCTAAAAATGATCTAAAATTACTTTTCTACTGAAAATGCAATTTAAAAGTTAACTAATATTTAAAACTAATTTTTATGATTTTTCTTGAATTTATTTGAATTAAAAACTAATTTCTAATTTTAAAAATAGAACTAAATTACCAAAAATTATGAAAACAAGTGGAAAAATTATGAAAATATTTTTGAAAATTCAAAAATAACTAAAAATACTTTTCAAAATTGAATTTGTATTTTTCTGAATTATATTCTAATTTCTATGATTTAAAAACTCTTTAAAACTAATTTAATTGCTAAAAATTACTATTTAACTAAGAAAATTATGGAAAAATATTCTTTTGGACTTTTGTATTTTTCTTAATCTAGTAAATTGAAAACATATTTTTTTGAACCTTTTTTGATTTATTTGTATTAAATGCTAATTAAAAAGTATTAAAATCTAATTTTAAATCAGAAAAATAGCAAATAGTACTAGAAAAATATGAAAATTTCAAAAAAATTCTAAAACAATATGAAGAAGCTAGGAAAAATGAAATAAGCTACTCTAGATTATTGGAAAGACAAGCTGTAGTGCAACTGCTTATGATAAAGCTACTTAAATTAAGCTATAAGCTACTTGAGTGAACCAGAAGCTACACGAACTTATATTAAGCTAAAAATATATGAAAAAAAACCTAAAGCAACTGTTCTACACCACTATATCACAAGCTACAAGGTTAAAAATCAGATTCAATTAATGCAAAATCAGTCCCAACCCCTTAACTTCTAGCTTAAGCACAGGCTTATCAAATAAGCCAAATGGAAATCCAGAAAATAGAATCTAAAGTAGACCTAGCAGAGAGGGAATGGACCAAAAATTAGCCCAAAACAAGCTATTTTGAGCTTGTTATAAGCTCTGCAACTTGCCTGTGCACACTCAGTTTTCACTGAATGTGTGCACAGGGCATTATGGACCTAATTACCAAGATGATTAAGTGGTTTAAAAAAAATCTAAAAATTCTTCTAAAATAGTATTTTGAAACACAACCAACTGAAGTGTAATTATCTAAAATTTCAACTGATTTGGACCTAGGAGCTCTGATTTAAAAATCTATAAAGTTTATTGCTCAGAACACTTTTTTATAATTTTGACTTGAGAACAGAAAAAGAACTTTGACTTTAATGATCTTTGGATCAATTCCTTTGACTGATTATGATGTTTGATGATAAAATGAGACCAGATAAAGCTATGTTACCAACTTCTAATACTTAATGCAAGTTTTGATGGATTAAAACTTAACTGTTATGCAGATTGAATGAGATTTAAACTAATTTTGACTTATAGAGATTTATGATGCAAAATTATGAACTAAATGCTGATTATAAAATCTAGCCTAGACTAATGCAGTAACTAATTTCCACTAATCTTACCTCTAACACAGAATTAATACCTAATCCAAACACCACTTTTAAAAATGTTATGAAACTTATGCAATCAAAATCTCTGTTCTGAGCTAAAACATTCCACAATTCTACTTCCTATAATTAAATCAGATCTAAAGGATGCTAGATGATAGCTCAAATCAGTCCTAAACTATGAATCACCAAATTGTGCAAAGTATGCTAAACTAACACAGAATTGATACTAATGACTATGCAGAAAAGAGATATTATCTAAATTATACTGAGTTTAACCTAAATTATACTAACTATGATACTATCTAAGCTAATCTAACAATTGATATAAGCTATAACAGATTTGAAAGGAGATTCAGTACTCACAGTAGTCCAGCCACAATGGCTTGCCAAATGATCAATGAACCTCTATTCTAAACTGATCTCAACCCCAAATTACTATAATCAACCCATATTTATCACCAAACCAACAATCATCAATGAAACCTTAACTTTGACTTTATTTGACTAATGAGAAAGGTTGAAGTAGACTCTGAGTAGGAGTTTAGTAAGCACTTAAAAAACTATATAAGAGCTTATAAGAGCTTAATTGATCAATAACAGCAACTGAATTTGCACTTAAAGCAGATTTACTATTTTTTTTATTTTTAAAAGGATTTTTCTCATTTTTTTAAATATTTTTGTTTAGTAAAACATAGAAGCTAAATTCAACTTGAGATGAGATTTAAAATAAGTAACAATACAGAAATTAGAACAGTAACTATGATCAACTAAAAATATTTTTATTAATGATAAATTGAGTACAAATGAAAATTACAAGAGCTGGAAATTAACTAAAATTAAAAACACTTTTAAAACTAAATAACCTACTCAGAATATTACTACTACTCTACTTGGATTACAAAGGGTGAAATCAGGGGGTATTTATCCTTGAGCTTCAGCCTTGGAAGAGTCTAGAATCAATCAGGTTGTGCTTTCTTTTGGTCATTCATGTCCATTAGATCATCATACACCTCATCCCATCAATTTGCACCCTTGGATCAATGTTTACACGATGCTTGCACCAATCAGAGAGCAGGATTAAGTGAGATGACACACGGATTGCCAACCTGGAATCCGTGTGTCAGTGTGTGTCAGAAGAAAGTACATAATTGCCCTTAGTTGGAGTGGATTGTGCCAATTGAGATCAGGGTAAATTAGGGTTTATGTCTGGGTAGGATTTGGGGGTGAATAAAAGGGCGGGTAAACTGGTGTAATTATTTGGGAGAATTGCATATATACCCACTAAAACTAAAATATTTGCATATTTCCCCAAAATACAAGTTTTCAATGCATGATGTACAATGCAAGTTAAGCATGTTTTAGGTATATATACAAATATGCAAGTTTTAGTAGGTATATATGCAATTGTCCCTAATTATTTTATGATATTTTGACTGTGTTGACCGTTGGTAATAATAAAAGGGGGTTCAAATGTGGTTTGTGAATGGGTTCAAAACTATGAAAGGGTTCAATTTGAGTTAAACTTGTGTTGACCGGGTATATTACTAGTTGACCAGGCTTTTGGGTTATGGACTAACCATGGGTTTTGGGCCTTAGTGTAATAAGATTGGGCTTTGGACTTTAGATGAATCCGTGTATTACCACAAGGACTTATTGGTGTAATTCTGAAATTCAAGGGACTAAAACTGTAATTCCTGAAAAGTTCTTCCAAGGATCATTTTTGTAATTACCAAATATATCAAGGACTGTTCTTGCCAATTCTGAAAGTTGAGGGACTGATTTTGCCATTTCTTAAAACTTGATCATATTTTTCACAAATCATCCTCTTAGCATAGAAATCTTCACAAATGCTCAATTCTGACTTTCCGGCTCAGCTTTAGCACTCTTTATCTCTCGTGCTCGGGTTTTTGTCAGATTTGACTATCTTTTGTGTGTTTTGACATATCCGTACCTGCACATGCATAAACTCAAGAGAACAACAAATATTAGCAATAAACGGCTCTTTCTCGATTATTTTGGGTTTATTTTAGAAAAGAAATGATATGTGTTTTTGCACATATCAAGATGCCACATCCGTTTAGTACAGCTGCCACTCCAGTTAAGTTGAAGACAAGATTGCTCGTGTCGAGAAGATCGTTGAAGTATTGCAACGCTGCAGGAAACATCAAGATGCTGTAGGAGAGAGCTGGACAGAACAACAAGAGGAGCAAAGATGAAGGTAAAAATTCAACAAGCCTGCACACATAATGCGTACGAGCATAAGAACTCTGACCGGCGTATTGCAGATAGACGGAGAAACTACTAACAGGAGTTTGGGCATATAGAAGGTCAGCATTTCAGCAGAACTACTAGGACGTCATATTAGAGAAGATATGCTGAGAAGATTTCATCCGCTCTGTATGTTTTGTGAGGCATCGGGCCCATGATTATCTTGAGAATGGTGGAAGATAGAACTATCACGATTCGCCGTCCCTCTCATTTATTTGTCACGTGTTTTGAGATAGTTTGATATTTTGTTATTTCATTTTGATTGAAATTACTTTTCTTTGATTTGTTCAGAACTCGGTTTGAATTGTGAAGTTTTATGATTTGGCATTTTTGGTAATATTTCAGCTTTGTATCATGTCTCATATCTCTTTGAGAGATTTTGATTATCATCTATTTTGTTTATGTGATTCGTATCAGCAAGATCAGATTTGTGACATTTTGTCACTGTTTGTGCGCCTGAGACTGTTTTGGATCGTCAGAAATGGGTCATGAGGAACCTTCTCAAGTAAGACGGCCACCTTTCATCTTCACGTGGATGGGTAAGTTTTCGTTTAGTCTGCTGAATTTTTCTGGAGTTTGGGTTGATGATATGCTTGTCCCATGTATGTGAATCTGATTTGATTTGGCATTAGTAGATTATTTGTCATGACTCAGAATAGAATATGATGGCAATAAGGACATGTTCATATGATGCAAGTATTATGATGCCTGATCAACGTGATAATACCGAGATCATATGACTTGAACTTATTAGGATCATATGATGTCTTGAGAAGTGCCTTAGTTTAGTACGTTTGATGAATTAGAATTATATCTGTGATTCGTCAGCCTTGATGATATTCTCGACCGTGCGGGTATCCCATCCATTCAATTTCACATTTTGATATTTCTATATGTGCTCATTGATCGTTAGTACAAATACGTTACCCATCTCTTAATGAAACTCTTGATATGTTTGATATTTCGGTATTTGCTTCCCTGCTGATTAGCAAGTTCTCTGATCCGCTCAGAATCTAGGTTGAGTTGATAGAATTTTTCCTACCGTTAGGACTACCTACGTAATTGTCTCGTGTGTATATGTGTTTCATGTATCTCCTTGTGAGATTTCGACTATAAGATGTTACGTATGTGCTTCGTATTCGTTGGATCAGATCTGTTATGATTGGTATTCTGTTGGGAAGCCTGAGGCTATCCTATTTGTCCGGATCGAGTCATGAGGAATAAAAAAAACCTTTCCATCCGTTAAAATCTTTTGGAAGAACCTCTCCGAGCGGGAGGATATTTATTTTCATTTCTTTTCGTGATTTGGTACGTCTCTGTCTAACTTGTGCAACTTCAATTTTGAGGACGAAATTTTCTTTTTAGAGGGGAAGAATTGTAATAACCATGTTTTTGTTTCCTAATTTCTGTTATAAAATTTGAACCTTTAATTACGACACAACTTAAATTTGAAACTTATGTAATACGAAATGTTATATGAACCTTGAATACGAATTTTGTGAAGCTATATTTTACGACTTCTAAACCTATTCTACGTATATAATTAAACGCCATACGAATTTGATTATACATATAGAAATAAATCGACACACACTTTTAATTATGAAACTAAATCACACACATTAACTAGTTAGTACACATTATATGTATATGTTACAAAAAAAAAGGAAAGAGTCCCCATTAAATGAAAATATTCGGCCCTTTAATTCCCTTGTCTCCCCCATCTCTTTTTAACCGATTCCCATTAATTTCCCCCCAAACCCTAATCGACTTCTACAAAAAAAAAGGTGTGGCCTCCTTTTCCCTCCTCCAAACCGAAGCCCTAAACTTCTCCCATAATCAGGTGATTCTCTCCAAAAATCAAGCAAGACGAACGCTGAAGCCAGTGTGGTGATCGTCGGGGTAGGGTTTGCAGCTCGTGTTCCTAATCGTTGCAGCCTCCTTGTGGTGTTTATGTCCTTAATATTTTGGCCACTCTAATTCAGCCCTAAAGGTACACAATCAGAATTCAAACATGAAAACTTAGACATCATAATCATCTAATCGTTATGTTATTGTTTCGTTAAGTATGCATATGATATAAGTATGAAAGGTCACTTGGAATTATAAGTATGAAAGGTCACTTGGAATTATGAAAGCTTATATGTGTAAACGTATATATGTAGCTAATGGTGTTATTTGATTACATGAAATCATATACATTAAATCATAAGAGTCGACTTGTGGTCTGATTTGGTGTCGTGTTTACAACCCTTAATCGAACCCTAATGATACTTTAATCAAGTCTTAAAATCCAGGTCATTTCATCATGTATGTGGTGTTTAAACATTGAAAACCGTAGGCGTATAAACTTGTTATTCTATGATTTTATGTGTTGATTTCTGTTTTGTTTGATTTGGTAAAATTCAGTGTGTATGAGTGTGCCTTGTTTGTGTGTGTTGAAAAGGCTTTAGAAAAATATTAGGCATGTTAAAATCGAAATATATAAGTCTCGTGTGCGTTTGAATGATTAGAACATGTTATGTTAACTTTTAGACGGGTTTTTGGTCGGGACTGTTTTGGAATCCGAATTTGGGAACATTGTAATTTGAGTTTCATAAGGTTTAAAATCAGGGTTTTTGTTGGAAAAACTTATTTTATGTCTTAGTTAAGTTTAACAAGTGGTTTGGTCGAATTTGGACTTGTCTAAGTCGTATTTTTTTTAATTTTACAAGATCAAGTGTCAAAGCTGAAAAAACGGGTATGAAATTCAGTTGGATTGTTTGATTTTCATTTTCAAACCATAGGAATTGGCGCTCTCTCTTACTGTGATTGATATGTAGGATATAAATGAATTTCGGAATTTTGGGAATTTTTCCAAGGTGTCTAAACAAGTCTAATAAGCGTAAACTTTTGAGGTGTACTTCCTGAACATTTTCTGGGCAGGTCTGGAAATATTAATTTTTAAACCATACTTAGACTCTGAGATAAAATCCACCAAAATTTTTGAAATTACTTAACTAATGTGGGAACCTCTGAGAATTTTCTTGTAATTTTTGGTATACTTCTGATGGGTTTAAAAATTCATGTAAAATTGGTCAAGATGTGAGGTTAAGAAAATGAAGGGCAAAATGATGATATCAATAAGAAAAACACTTATAAATGCATAAGAAGCTTATAAAATGAATATGTTGGTAATATGTGAGTATATTTACTGTAGATCTTGTGAAGAGGTGAAGTGATTGGCTTTGTGTGCCTTGCTCTCTTGCACACACTTTGAGGTACAGATATTCCGTCATTTCAGTAATGACACTTCTTTTCTCTCATGACTCTTGTCCATTTGGTATTTGATTCGTATTCCCCTTGCTTTGATTTGTTATAATCCACTTGATATGATTCGTTTGGTATGGTCCTCTGATTTGATATTTTCTTAGTTATTCGTTTGATATGTTATCCGTTTGAGATCCCTCAACGATATGATTCCATTATATGATCATTTTGATATGATATGATTTGTTTTATTTGGTTTCCCGAGCTAACTAGCCATGGAGGTACCATGGCCATGTCCTTGATGCACCAATGGCATGACACTATCTGGGACGGTGTGATTAGTCCCCGGCGTTCCCTTATGATATGATTATGATATTTGTGCACTTGGCCATTGTGATTATGTATGTACAGGATGGTACTGGCATATGTATATTTGATTTGTTTTGCAGGGAGCGTATGGATGCATCCTAGGTACTAAGTTCAGTTTTGGTGATGTGGTGCGTGTGTGCAATACACCCCTCACAGTTTGGTACATTTGGGCTAGCTACCCATGTACACTTTGATATGATTTGACGGATTTGATATGATTTGGCATATATGATTATGATATGTGGTTTGTTAGATTTGGCTATTGGAGTATCTCCTTTAGTATTAGGTGCTCGTGGCAACATTCTGATTTTGTTTATTATGTGACTATTTGATATTCTGATTCATTCGTCTGCTATGCCTATTCAGTCATTCAGTTGACTACTTATTCACTCAGTATTCTTATGTGATTCGTTTGACTATCAAGCTCATGCTTCAGTTCATTTGGTTATTATACTCAGTCTTCAGTTCATTTGATTTACTATGCTTCAACTCTATTTCGGTTGGCTGCCAAGCTTATATTTCAGATTACCACTTCATCCGGTTACCGAGCTATTATATGATTATTGGATTCAAGTGTTGACTATGCTATTATATGATTATTTGATCCGCCTGTTTACCATGCTAGTGTATGATTACATGATTTCTTTGTCTACTATGTTAGTATGTGGTTACCTGATTCATCCGTTATCATGCTAATATATGATTATCCGCTCACCATGCTATTATGTGACTATTTGATTCGTCTGGTTGCCATGCTAGTATGTAATCATTGATTTAACCGTTTATCATGTTATACTTCGTTCAGTTACGTCGAGGGCTATGACTATCATTTAGTAATCTACCTGCTATTTGTGACTACCATGTTTGTACTTCTGTTTGGCATTTTCTGATGCTTATGTTATCGGTTTGGCATAATAATTGATGTTTACCTTACTTGTTGATCTGCCATGTTTACACTTCTATTCATGCTACTGGTTGATGAAAGAATATGGTTCAACTTATGTTATCTGTCTAGTTGACTTGTTTAGTTGCCGTGCTATATTCCTGTTCAGTTACTTCATTCGATTATGATGTTTGTTTAGTATTTCCTACCTATACTTGTGACTGACATGCGTATACTTCTATTAGTATCTCAGCTTGTTATGATATTTATATATTTATTAATTGTTGATTTTTTTACTTATGCGATTGCCATGCCTACATTCTATTCAGTTGATTTCGCCTGATTATAGAATTCTGCGTAGCTTATGTACATCTGATTATTTGATTTGTTTGTTTTGCCATATTCATGTTTAGTTGATCCGCTGACTGATATGCTTATACATTGCTGGTTGCTTGATTTGATTAGGATATCATTCATCAACTCCTATGTGATTATGTCTGATATTTGTATGTTTGGTTATTTATATGTGCTTATATTTGTTCAATGATTCGCTGCCTTGCTTTTCTTTGATTTATGTACCTTCTGGATATCTGTTAATATTATGTTTTGCAGGTTCCTCATTGACTCATAGACTCATTGTGCTCATTTGTTACGATTTGTTTATCAGCCTCCTTGATGCGTTTTTGTAATTTTGATTATGTTTAGCTTTTGTCTTGTTATATCTGTTCACTCAGCTTTTTAAGCTCAGCCGCATTTCTTTTCTATGTGGCAGGTACCAAGTTGGATGATGGGCTTTGATGGGCGGAGAGTAGGAGCTTTTGAGTGAACCGACCCTAGTTCCCCTATTATTTTGGACTCATTTGGAAGGACATTTGTTTTGATATTTCGTATCTTTTAGACATGTTGGAGTATGTATTTTCCTTTGTAAGTCATTCGTTTATATGACTTGGTATTTTATTTAATAAGACTTCTGCTTGCTTTTTTGTTAGTATGTTCTGATATGATTCCATAATGTGACATTCGGGCCCTTGTCGGGTTGGGGTGTTACAATTATGGTATCAGAGCCTAGGTTTTAAGACCCTTAGAGCTTAGACTATGACCTGTGAGGATTTGGGTAGACATTAGGCTTTCGTTTATTTCGACCTATTTCGTTTGGTTAGACCTTTTCATTCAGATTTGATTTCGATATCCGTTTGTCTTCGCTGATTTGATCTTCATCCTCCCACATTTGATTTTGTCTATTTGTCTTCGCGGATTAGTTTGTCGATCGTTTAGATGGTGACTACTTGTAGAATCGAAGATGGTGATTCGGATCCTGAGTTGCTACAATAGTTGCTGAAATAGAGAGGTTCGTGAAGATGCCACATCCGTTTAGTACAGTTGCCACTCCAGTTTCGTTGCAGTGTAATATGGGTAAGCCAGGGGGGTTGATCGTTCTCTAGGGGAATAGAGATGCTAGGAAGAGATGTATGACGAGAAGGTAAGGTTGAGAGAGATTCTTTTTAGTCTTTTTATGTTTTTAGAAAGCAAGTAAATATCTCGGGGTATAGGAGTGGGGGGGGGTGGTACTTCTACCAATTTTAACTACTTTTTAATTAAACTAATAACTACTTAAACTAATGAAAAGAAAAGGATAGGCTATGTATTGTTAAATGTGCTTTTAGGATGATTAAAAGTGTGTTTACTTAGATGTTCTTACTCCCTAGTTATCTCTTATTGGTCGGTTGAATTGTCACATCCTCATCTTAATTGGTGTGTTGTATTCTGTTTAGTCAGGGGGGGGGCTAATTCCCTAGCTCTATGAATTGTAACTCTCCTCTAGACTATCCTGGATTGCCAAGTACCTTAGTATCTCCCCCGAATACTCTATTATCCTAAAGCTACAACTCACGCAATAAACACAACGATGGCTCAAGTGCACTCTGAAGCTTTTTGCTATTTAGGACGTTTAAGCTCGCAACAATTAAAGAAGAAGACAGTTTTCTTACTCTAGCGTCTACCAATCAAGACAAGAGACAACATAACAATAATTAACAACTAGGTTTTGTAGATCTAAGAAAACACAATAGTAATTTAGATACTCATGATAAATAAGCAAGCATACACACAAACAATTAAACATAGGGTAGACATAATGATATGATGGATTAACAAACTTATCTTATGATGTAAAGAAGGGTTTGGAACCCTAAAATACTGTCCAAGTAAGACTACACATGAGTTAGGGTTTGCTCTCCAAAATTCTACCTCCTTAAATGCAGAAAAATCGAATTCTATATATAGATTTACAGTGCAACGGCGTCGCCTTTTGATGGTGACGCCGTCAGGTCACCGTCATTAGGGTTTTGTTTGGGCCAAGTCATCTTTGGGACCCGGCGTCAGTTGATGAGTGTGACGCCGTCTGTCTTCATGAAGGACGTCGTCTTGAGATGGTTCTTGGGCGTCTGGTGTAGAAAACAAGGGAGACGCCTTCCAGAGTTTAGGCGTGACACTATCATGCTTTAGAACTTCTTTTTCACCTGAGCCGTCGCTTGCATTCTAATTAGATTTCTTCCTGAGGGACAGCGTCGCCCTTTGGTTGAGACACCGCCAGGCTTGCAGAATTGCCTTGGATCTTGGCTTTTCTTTTTTCTTTATGTTTTCGCTCTTTTTCGTCCAAATATGCTTCATTCTAGCATTTTGCTTCCAAAAGACCTAAAATGTGAAAAGGAACGATTTTAAGTAGTAACGGATATAAAATGTGCCTATTTAAAGTTTAAATGACCCCCTAAAAATGTATGTTTTAAATCGTTATCAAATATCCCTACACTTGAAATTTTCTTGTCCTCAAGCAAATGTGCTTTTTGGCCAATCAATTTATAAGTTAGAGGGCATGAAGCATTGGTTTAAAATAGTTTACAACAAGTACAAGCGCCACAATAGTCATAACAAGCACGGAAATTATACACTAGCACATCACGATTGGTGTTTGGATTCTCTCATCTCTCGGGTTTATATGAAATATAACATGTAAGGAAATGGAAGATAAACACTCATTATCTGTCATAGTACGTAGATTACCATAAGCTTGAGAATAGATCAAACCTCCACCGCTTTGGCGTAAGCACCTAGGAATAACTATCTAAGAGGTCTTTACAAGGGGTTGTAATGTTAGGCTTAGGGTGGGGAAGTAAAGGGTTTTCTTGGATAGGGGTATTTAGTGGTGGCAAGTCAAAAATCTTATGTTACAAGCATGTAAAGCGTGGCGTTGCTAAGCCAAGAATCGACTCACTAACACTAAATAACTTGAAACAAAACATAAACATAAACTTAAAACATAAAACATAAAGATAGATGTAGGATGGTAGCCCGTATGTTTTTCTCATTTTTTCATTTTTTTTTTCACTTGACTCTTTTTCTCTTTTTTTTAATGTTTTTTCCATACCTTTTTACTCTACCATCCTCTACGATAATATCAAAATAAAAAGATTTATAGGAGCATCTCTACAATCGAGTTTTTATTTAACTAACACTAATTGACCCGATTTGAAAAGATCAAAACACTTGGAGTACTTAATTACGTAGACAAAGGGAATTTGAATTTATCGTTCTTTCCCGTTACTCCATAAAATATTACTTTAATCCATGAGTCTCAATCGTCCCAAAACTGTATACAAATGATATGAATCGACTTAGCAACCATGCAGTTAACTAGATAAATGAACTAAGGGTTTAATAATGATAACAATAATGCACTAAAGATGAGTGCATACAAGGTAGGTTAAGGCAATTTGGGTGTAACATTTGGGGCTGGATTGTAAATAATGCTCTTCATTGATATTCCGAAGACCGGAACATCACGAGAACCGCGAAAAGGATAAGCTCTGAGGGGTTAACTAGGGGTATCGTGTACTAAAGTTGAGTACATCGCAAGGGTGTGGGAAAAATTACTCAACCGATGTGGACGACGTAATTAAATTACAGGTTTAAAACAAGGGTTATCCTAATGCTTCTTATCATTTAGTTAATCCTAACTACACGAATGTAGTCTCACTAGCGATCTCGGAATGTCTCACAAAACAAGTTCTAGAATCTATTATATTACTGGTATTCTTAAAGATTTAGGGGAGAACCTCACATTTTTGGGGTGAAATTTGAGTGGTATACGGTTTTTGTGCTAGTCATTAAATTCCTATCCATGAGACACTTTATTAATACTAAAGTTTAACTCGTAAATGCCATAAACATTTTAAGGGGCATACTATTCATACCCTCCCTACTACTAGGGTATGAACAAACCCACCCTAGTAGTAGGAGGGAAGTGTACTTTTGTATTTTTTTTTTCTTTTGTCTTATATTGTCTTCTTCTTTTTTTTTTTTTTTTTGGTAATGTTTTTTTTGTGTTAAAATTTAGTAAACTCTGATTTGAGACTACATTTTTAATCATCGTTTAGCCTTTGTCGTTACTAAATATCGGCACAATACTAAATTTCTTACAACTTTGAGTCTTTATTTACTAAGACTATATATTTTGTCCTCTTCATGTTTTATTTTTGCGTTGTGTTAAAAAAAACGTAGTCAAAAAATTACAAAAAATTATTGAGATTTTTAATAGGCTCAGATTTGAAGGTTGCAAAGTGATAAAATCTCACTTTACCGTCCATTCAGTTTCGGTTATCATCATCGCCTTATCTCAAAAGTATTTTTCATCGAAAAAGTTCACATTCACAATAGTAAAGATTCTCAAATTTGCAGGAAGCAATTCACAATAGTAAAGATTCTCAATTTGCAGGCTTTCCTTCGTTATAAACGATATCACATTCACATTCACAATTCACATTCACAGTTCATACCACAAAGAAGCAAACAAGGGGTAATAAATTTGGTTTCGAAAAATGTCGAGTTCACCATTTTACACCAAAGAGGTAATAAATTTTACACTTTTTCAATATAACATGCAAAATTTATAAAAAATGACAAAAAGACATATCGAGATTTTTAATAGGCTTAGATTATTATCGTTTTATTATTTTGGCTGCAAATTTGAAGGTTGCAAAGGGAAAAAAACTCACTTTACCGTTCATTCGGTTATGCCATGCCAAATCATTTTGGCTGCAAATCAACAAAAGTTTTTTTTTGTTGTTTTTTTTTTTTTAATCATCATCGCCGTATCTCGATTTTTTTAAACCAAGTTTAGATAAGCAACCATTAGAAACTGCTTATTTCATAAGCAGTTTCAGATAAGCAACCAACTGCTTAAAACTACTTATAATAAGCAGTTACATAAGCAGTTAACATAGCACTTATAATAAGCAGTTTCATAAGAAACCAACTGCTTAAAACTACCACAGATTTTAAAAAACAATATATCTTATAGGAAGGGTTAGAATATCTTTTTTCAATATCTTAGAAAAACTAGCACAGATCTTAAAAATAGTTTCCAGGTGTTAAAAAAAGTTTCCCAAGCCAAAAGCAGATCTTTAAAAAAGTTTTCCAAGCCAAAAACAGATCTTAAAAAACCAACCAAACAATCTTAAAAACAACACCACAGATCTTAAAACCACCACAGATCTTAAACCACCACCACAGATCTTAAAACCACCAACAACGGATCTTAAAAGATCTGTGGTGGTTTTTCAAGATCTTAAAAGCAACAGATCTTAAAACCACCAAAAACAACTTTCAAGTATCTTAAAAAAACCAATAGATCTTTCAAGTATCACCACAAATCTATGGTGGTTTTTCAAGTAACTTAAAATCAACAGATCCGTGGTGGTTTTTCAAGATCTTAAAAACCACAGATCTTACAAAGTATCTTAAAAAAAACCAAACACAGCTTTCAAGTATCACCACCAGAGATCTTTTAAGTAACACCACCAAAGATCTTAAAAAAACCAAAAAAACCAAAAACATCTTTCAAGTATCACCACCACAGATCTTTCAAGTATCACCACCACAGATTTTTCAAAAAACTATTTTGATGGTGGATTTTTTGAAAAAAGCTTTCAAGTATCACCATAGAAACCATCACGTATCACCACAGAAACCAAAAACAGTTTCTTGAAAAAAACGGTTCCACAGAAACCATCACGTATCACCACAAAAACCATCACGTATCACCACAGAAACCAAAAACAGCCATAAACGATCATGTATCACCACGGATCTAACAAATAAAGATCACAAAAACCGTCACGAATGGTTTGATCTAAAAATCACGAATGGTTTGATCTAAAAACCATTGAATGGTTTCATCTAAGAGAGAGAGAGAGAAATTGATTGAGAGAGAGAAAATAATGAGTGAGAGAGAGACATAAAGATAGTGAAGGGATGTAAGGGTGGGTGGGTGGGTGGGGTGGGGGATGTATACAGCTGTACCAAAAAACGCGTTTTCCCTTTTATTTTATTTTTATCAAACTAGTAAAGTAAAGTAAAGTTGTAAAAAAATGTAAAGTAAAGTTGTAAAAAAAAATGTAATATTTGCAAATTTGAAGGTTGTAAAAGAAAAAAAACAGTTAAATTTAAGGGTAAAATACCGAAAATTTTATTTTCTAGTGCGTTTTTAACATAGCACTTTATTTTCTGCCGCCCCTTGGACCCTGCTACCAGGGGCGCTACCCCCGGACCCCCGTCATTCGGGGTTTCGCCCCCGAATAATAATCATAATAGCATCATACAAGTGTAATTGTAATATTTGTAAAAAAAATTTGTAAACTTGTAATATTTGTAAAGTTTGTAAAAAAATTGTAATATTTGTAAACTTGTAATATTTGTAAAGTTTGTTAAAAAAATTCTTGTAAAGTTTGTAAACTGTGGGTGGGAACCGGATATAAAATGTAATTTGTAAAACGTTTATATTAATTACTTATTATGACTTTTGCATATTTTTAGACGTTCGCTTCCGACCAGGCAGTAACTGATTGGGTGCAAAATATAGCTTGGGGGCTCGGTTTTGTCATTATTAAAACAAGAACCAAATCAGAAAAGGGGTGGTTGTACGAAATCAATTATGGATGTTCAAAGGGTGGGCATTATGAGTATGAAGGTACTGAACAATGACAATCAAGTACCTCTAAAACCAATTATCCATTCAAATTAGTGGCGAAATATCATAAAACAAAATATTTTTGGATGAGGGTGAAGGATGATAGCCATAATCATGATTTGGCAGAGTCGTTGCATGGTTTCTCATATGCAATGCGATTAAACGATGATGAGTTCGGTTTGGTGAAACAATTGACAGAGTATAACGTACAACCACGTCATATACTTTCGTCAATAAAGGAGCGTAATCCGGATAACGTGTCTAGCCTAAGAACTATATATAACGCACAATCTAAGATCCGGGGAGCCATTACAGGTGATAGAACTCCAATCCAAGTCCTTTACTCACATTTGATGCATTCAGGGTATACATATTACGAGAGGGTAAATAAGCATAATGAGCTTGAGGAACTATTTTTTGTTCACCCCACGTCGTATGCTATATGGTGTACATTCCCTGAAATCATGCTAATGGACTCCACATACAATACCACGTTCTTTAAATTGCCATTTATGGAAATTACCAGAGTAACTTCAACAAATAAAACATTTTCAATGGCGTTTAGCTTTTTAAACCAAGAAAAAGGGCCTAATTTTCAATGGGTATTGCAATGTGTGAAGAAGGTGATAGACGAAAATTATTACCCTCGTGTTATCATCACTGACAGAGATTTAGAGTTGGTTGGGGCATGCAGACAAGAATTCTTAACGCAAACAAATTACTCATCGATGGCATATTAATATAATGTGCTTAAGAATTGCGTAAATAAATGCAATTCAGTAAAGGAGTATGATTCCATTTTTTGGACATGGGATTGGATGATTAAAGCTCCGACTGCGCCATATTTGAGCATTATTATGAACACCTACAACAGCTATGTGTCAACCATGCGGGTACTTAATTATTAATTCATTGTGTTTATTATTTAATAAATAAGCACCCGAATGACTTTTTATTAATTCATTGTTTTTTTCAGATATACAGGAGTATTTGGATAACTGGCTGCGAGAATACGAAAACTTGTTTATCTCGTTTATTACCGATCAATATCGCAGCTACGGCCAGTCAACAACATGCAGCGTTGAGAGTCAACACGCATTGTTGAAATCATGCTTGGGTAGCACACAGTCCAACTTAGACACGGTGTTGAGTTCGATCGATAAGATTCTCATTTTGCAAGAAAATTCGATAAAAGAATCTTTTAATAGAAGCATAAATAGGAAAATGAATAAATGTAATATACCACTATTTTCAGAATTGCGGTATAAAGTTTCCAAACATGCTTTGGAACTCATGTTCAATGAAATCCAACTGACGATCGCTGCAGAAGATTGTACTCATCAGTTGCGGTCAATTTATGGACTACCGTGCTTTCACGAAATGCTTCACTATCGAATTCGTGGTAAGTATATTAACTTTATGACTATCAAGTTATTTTCCACATTAATATCAGTAATTTAAAAAGGTCACTTTTAATGAATGCAGTGTGGCCCATTCAACTGGAAAGAATTGATATTTTTTAGAGAACCCTATCTATTCCGTGGCCTGTTATCAATAATCCTACGCCTGAAGATGGTCCTTCTTGTGAACCTGAAGATGATCCTTCTTGTGAAAATGAGATGTGGCAATTCAAGAGTGTTTTTAGCAAAGCATCGTCGTTTGTCAAGAAGAATATGTTAAAGAAGGTGAGAGGATATACCAACTCAATCATGACATACTTGAACCTGTTGTTCACAAAAGTACCCGTGTCGTCCGAGCGAAAAGGACAAAAAGTCTAAGGCTACAAAATTCCCAGACTTGAATGAAGTACCAACCGTAGATCATCGAAGAAGCACAAATTCAAGATCTACAAAAGTCCAGGACTTTAACAAAGAACATGCGAGACATAGTTCTTACATGGGTCCCAGTGTTCAACAAAGTATAAGACACAGGTTATACGTTAGCGATTATATGATGGACCGGATTCTAGAGTTATTCCATCCGTACATCATAAGTATTTATAATATGTGAGGTGATGGAAATTGTGGGTTTCAGTGCGTTGCCCACGGTATTGGTCTTCACGAAGGTAGGTGGCGTGATATTCGACATTTGTTACAGAACGAGTTAGACAACCGGAGTGGCTATTACATAAGTATGTGGTCGCAATATGACTTTGCCCTAATGCGGAGCTCAACAGATTGGTTCGGTGATGGAATGGCACCGCATGATAGGTGGATGACTATGCCAAATATGGGGTTGGTTATTGCTTCACTGATTAACCGACCTGTTGTATTCATATCCAGCCGACAAAGTTATACGTGTTTTCCACTCTTTTCTGGTCCAGATTTATCACAAGGAATTGACCCCCTTGTGATTGCCCGTGTGGGGGAAGACGACTGTGCTCACTTCATTTATCTGACGATGGACGGAAATTCACCATTTCCGGATATTCACCCACAATGGAGGGCGTACAGACTTGACAATGCAGCCGAATGGGCAGCTTTATATTCTGATCGACTACTGATGTATACTAAGATTATACAAAGACAAACATAGTTACTTATATATGTTGTAACTAATTATACCGACAAAACATAGTGAATGATTACTGATTTATGTTGTAAATAACTTTTTGTATTATGACACCGACAAAACATAATAAATGACTAAAAGTTTATTTAAATTAATAATAACATTACTGATTTATGTTGTAAATTATTATGCAAATTCTTTGGTCAGGTGGAACAAAACAATCCTTTCTTGTGTCGATGTCGGAGAGGTTTAATTATAGAAAGGACATCCTGTACAGAATCTAATAATGGGAAACCGTATTATGCATGTCCTTATTCAGTGGTAAATAATTATACGTTTGCTTAATATTGTAAATATGTAAATAATTTGTTTGTTAAGAATACATTTCTAATAATTTTCTTAACATGTAACAGGCAGAAACAGATGACTATGGGTGTGGATACTTTATGTGAAAGCATGCTTTTCAAAACAAGTACTTTAGTCAAGCCTCTTCTTCAACGCAATGCTCAAACTGTGTGTCGCTAAAGATAATAAGATTGACCAGCTTGAAACAAGAAATAAGATGTTATTGTCTCAAAACAAGATGTTGATGACAAGAATAAAGACGCTGGAGACATCACTGGAATTGGCAACGAATCCTGAGGATCACGCATGTTGGTCGGGTGCAATGCTCCATGATCTTATAGATGACATAAATAATCTTTATATGTAGTAGGTATTGTTGTTTTTAAATAATGTGTTAATGTTGTTGTTTAATTGAATAATAATAAAAGTTGTTTTTAAATAATGTGTTAATATTGTTGTTTAATTGAATAATAATAACAGTTGTTATATGTAGTTGTTTAATGTGTTCATGTTTAACGTGCTATTGTTGTTGTTGTTTAATTAAAAAAAACACACATTAGACGAATACATATAAACACAAAAAAACATTACACAAAAAACATTACACAAAAAAAACATTACAAAAAAACATTACACAAAAAAAAACACAAAAACAAAGACAAAAAAAAAAAAAAAAAAAATGACAAAGACAAAAGTACAACCTACTATGTAGGGAGGGTTGGAATATCCAAAATAGGGAGGGTTGGAATATCCCCTCCCAAAATTTTAAATTTGGTGTTAAAATTGCCCTAACAAATATTTCTCATAGTTTATTACACAATTTACTAGGGTCAAGACAAAAATCAAATGAGTGAATAGTTTCTAAGTTCTCATTTTATTCTTCCTCCCTACACTTAAACTGAACATTTTCCCCAATATTCCCCGAAAGTATCAAAGTTATAATAAAGGAAGGTAAGTAAAAGAGAAAGAAACTAGTACTCCCTTGATTAGCTCGGTAGGATATGTATGAAGTTGCGATTAAATCCTCCTCCAAAAAGAATGAATAAGTAATAAGTGCTTTTAATATGTATTTTTTCTTCTTGTCTAATATAACCTATACACTTATAAGAAAATAAAACGAAACCTCGCGTAAAATCGGCGGTAAAACTATATATGAAACAAAACTAAACTAGAAAGAGAATAAGATATAATGCTTGTGGAATAGATGTTTGCAGTTTTTCTGGAAAATTAAGAATTGGAAGTTTCCAAAAATCACAAGTTATACATAAAACAAAACTGATAATCTGTTTCCACATTGCCTGACGCCGTCGGGCTTTTATCCCGACGCCGTCAGGTTGTCCTGACAGAAAGGGTCTGGTGCGTTTTTCTGGAGAAATTCTGGAAAATTTACTTCATTAAAACCTGGAAAAATTCCTGCAAAGCATCCATTATGACTCGATACAAGCATTTGACTCTAACAAACACACAAATATATACAATTCCAATTATTGTTAATCTCATGTTCATGCATGTTCTTAAAGCATATGTGATTTTCCCTACACTTATCTTTCTGTAAAATACCTTTACACACAATTAAGACGAGGTTAAAAATAAAATAAAGCATTTTCACAAAACCAAACATGAGAATAAACAACAATGAAAAAGATATATAAAACACAAACAAAATTGAAAAACAAAACAAGCAAACAATTAAGCATGGGTTGCCTCCCAAGAAACGCTTTTCTATATTTGTGAGTCTTGTAGCTAGACTCGAAGTCGTGCCCCTACGTACCTACGTGAGTGAGTTCATCCTTAAGAACATCGGCGGGATCGTATTTCTCTTTTAGTTTCCTATTAGTACGCTTAGTTCGGTATGCTTTTTCAAACTTCTCACCATTGGGATCATAAATCTTCATCCTAATGTGCCACTCTCCATTCCCACCACTAGGTGGCCTATCCCAATTTCACTTATGCTTAGGCTTTTTACTCTCAAATATCCATCTATTCATGCAAAGATTTATAGGAAAGGCTCCTAGGAACTCGGTCATCTTCTTAAACACTAAAGCATCCTCAAATGGGTTTACCTCAATGTCCCTAGCCAATTGTTGCTGTAGGTTGCATGTGTTATTCATGAAGGTTTCTTCTAGATAGAAAGGTCATTGAGGGCCTACAAAATCTTTATTGGTTACTTTTTATTTTCGAGAAGTTACTATTCACTTTTACTATTCACATTCACTATTCATCTCATAAAAGTTTTAATCCACATTCTCGTAAGATAAATTATTTTAGTAATAACCTGAGAGTTCGACCATCGTTAGATCATTTTCGCAAACGTTATTAAGTAAACATCGCTTTAAAGTTTCGCTTTAGACGGTCCACCGCTTAAACATCACACGATAACTAAAATCAACTCGACAATTTTTCTCGCATCGATAAATTTTAGATCACTCATGATTAATTTGAGAATTTTAAGATTTATTATTTTAATATTAACAAATAAGCCCAACAAGATAACAAAACTAAACTTACGCTTTTAAACAATTCTACTTACATCCGGACTTAACGATTCTCGACCGTGTTTCTAATATGTTTTTGAAACTTTTACATTTTTGGAAAAGTCAAACATATTTCCTCCTCCTTTGACCATAAAGGAATTAACCTTGTACGCTCTACATTTTGCTTAAATCGTAACTTTTAAACTTCACGATAATCATTAAGTTATCCCGCAGATGACTAAAACCAAAGTTTGACATCTCATATCACTTTTAGACTAATTTTAGTCTACTCTAAATAAATTCACGGTCGTTTATGAAATTTCGTTCTTTTACGAAAACTCGCTTATTACGCTGCTTTTGACCCGTATTTCCAGCTTTAAGCAGTGTTTTTGCACCCAATGAGACTTATCACCCATTTTATATTTTTATATGGAGTATAATGATGAGTCTCATCATTCCTACAAGTTTCGTATTTTTATGGCTTCGGTTGGCATTTAACGGAACCAAAACTCACTCCGTAACCAAGATAATACCAAAACTAACCACCTAAGTCATCTTATCTTTACTTGGCCGACCTAAGGGGGGCAGTCATCATTTTGGTGGCAAAATCCCAACCCTTGTTCATTTAGATCATTACAAGTGTCTTAACTTAACCATGGTTAATATTTAACCCAATATATGGTTAACCAAACTTACCCTCCTATAAATAGCAAGTGATATGCATCCTAAGAACCCTCACAATATGTTTTGGGTCGTTCATATCATAAATCATACATATCTTCCATCATTTGATCCATAAACTCCAAGTTTATGCAAGGAAGTTCCAAAGATCAAGCTTCTACATCAAATCTCTAGCAAGTTTAAGTGATCTTCTTGAGTTTAAATCCACTCAAGTCACTTAGTACTTCATCACCAACTCTTCAAGTTTGCAAGGGTGCCAAGGTGTGGAAAGCTAGCTCAATCCAAAGTCTTAAGTGATCAATCAAAGTTCGATCCTTACTAAGTTACTCCTTTCTTATTGAAAGCCAAAAGTTGTAAGCAACTTATCACCACCATCATCTCATCTTTATTATTCATAATCTTAACTATTTCATGCTATATATATAGTTACTATGTTGATTCATGATGTACATATACTCAATCACATGTTTTAATTTACATATTATCATAAAAGTAACAAACTAGTAAACTAGTCATATTCTACACATGGAGACCATTAAAATCAGTAACATATGGACTTTCTAACTTACATAATATGGTATACAAGATAAAAAGGTAAACATAGCAATTTGAATCACCCGAAACGAACAAGCGAGTCAAAAGTTAAAAGCAAAAGAAGTTAGCGAAACCTAAACGCCGAAACTGCCAATAGCTTGCTGTTTTTGGTTCTGTCTTTTTAAAAGTGGTACTTCTGGTCCGAATTATCAAAAAGTTAAAACACAAAAGATGTCCGAGACGACGTTTTCCTTCAATGTCAAAGAAGCTCGGACCTTGAAAATGCATAAATAGGCCAAAATCTTTCAAAAACAGAAATTGCCGTAAATATAGTCTCATAACTATACTTTTGTCACAACTAAAAGCAAACCAAGAGGCCTAATGGCCATAAGCCAAGACCACGGCTATGGCTAAGGTCAAAGCTAAGCCTCAAGACCATGGTAGTCAAGACCAAAGTCACGGCAAGGCCATGGCTAAAGCCTTAAGGCTTGTTTACCCAAGACCGTTAACTAAGGTGATCATATTTATGAAAACGACGAGAACTTGTAAAAACTAGATACTTATTAAAAACATGATAAACTTTATGTTATAACAATCTTCACTCAAAATATATGTTGTATCTACTAAGTGCTACAAAAGTAGGGAGCTTCATGTGAGGGGTTTCATTTGAGTAAAACGATCGACGAGTTCTTTGATTTACGATTTAAAGTGTCCTAGCTCCTCGAACGCCATCGCATGACCTCTCGAATTATGATGGCCCGAACGGTAGTACAATAACTATAAACTAAATACGTTTTCACATATCAAAACCTTTCTATAAACATCAAATGATAATTGACTACATCATGATCAACATAGGAATATATATAGGATGGTTTATGTTTTCCTAAACATTATTCCAAACCTAAGTCGTAACATTCTATTTTAGGTTGCTCGTAGAAGTTCCCACGGCATATCCATCATTCTCATTATACATTTGCTATCATTTACTGTGAGGTGAGTTCATAGCGCCACTTTCTATTACTTAATTGTTTTACAAACCCTTGGGGGAGATACATGCTTTATTTTAAACCGAACACATTGCTTTCAAATGATATACTTATCTGATTGTTATTAGCACTAAGTTTCCGCATTTGCCAAACTTAAGTCCCTTAATCATGAATCATTAATCACTATGTGAGAGTGGGCGCGAATATTGTGAATAGATCTATTGGGATTGATTTAATCCCGCTTGTGTTGGCCCCATTAAAGGCAAACAAACGCACTATATTTGAGTAACATTGGTAAAATGACAATTTTACCCGATAGGCACGCACCGACATTTTCTCCAATTAATTTTGGAACACGTTAACGCCTTGATTGCATGATGCTTAGTCTAATAATAACTGTTTTGGTTTTCAAACCATTGGTGTGAATTTATAACTCACACTACAAACATAATATGTTCAACCATCAAACAAACTCTATGAATTCACTCAACCTTTGTGTTGACAGTTTTAAGCATGTATTTCAGGTCCATAATGTCGGAAGCTGGCACGGAAGAGCAAGGACTAGATCAAGAAGGCTATAAATTTTATTATCATTCGAAACCAATTTAATGTATTTTGTAAACTTGGAACCATCTGGGACCTCATTTTGTAAACTCGATATTTAAACAAATCGAATGATAAATCTTTTGAAACGACTCCATTAGAGTACGTTTCTATTGTTATGATCATTGTGCCATGAAGTAACACCCGCTTGAATTCACTGCGATCACGAAATCGGGGTGTTACAGATTGGTATCGAGCCACGCTTATAGAGAAACGGGTCTAATCGAGATTTAAACTATAACTACTTTTACAAACAAAAACATTTTATAGCCTTCGCCTCCGTGCCTTCCATCCTCCGACGATTATGTGACTTTTAGGCATTTTAAGCTATACAAACATACTAGTTTATTGACATATACACTCGACATATTTTCAATCATTTTAGCTAAACAAAGTACTCAACATATCTCACGTATGCCTATTCTAAGGCATTACGAACAATCATATTTTCCTAATCTCCCAATCATGCTTCTACTCGTGCTTTTTAGGATTACGAAACTTTACCCAAGACATTGTAACCGACTACAATGGTCTTTCCTACTTCCTGCATAATCGTAATCCCACAATGGTCTCTATTATATTCTCATACACCGTAATCATACGGTGGTCTCTATTACATTCTCGTGCAATCAGAAATCCTGTTGGTCTCTATTATTTCCTTGACATTGTGAGTTGCACAATGGTCTCTATTATTCCCTAGACATTGTGAGTTACATAATGGTCTCAACTATTTCTAAGACATTGTGAGTTACACAATGATCTCTCCATCATTTCACAAGACATTGTGTGTTGCACAATGGTCTCAACTACTCCTCGATATTGTAAGTTATACAATAGTCTCTAAAATTATCTTATAAACATTATATGATATTGTTTTACATGAAACCCGTCACGACTATCAATTTCCCTAATGGAAATACAAGAAATGGGATTTCTAAAAGATAAACTGACTCATCATCTATAAAAGCTGAAGTTCAGCAAACTTTTTCTACATTCAACAAAATTCTCTTCTGAAACCTTCATTGTTAAAAGTTCGTAATTCTTGCCAAGTATGGACTATTTTAGGATTACTCAAGATTTCCTTTCCACACGTATCTACCCATACTATCTTCTATGCAATGGAATGTGAAAACATAGGTTACAAGTCTTTTATGGCAAGGACTTGCAACTGAATGGTTTGATATCGCCTTTGCTTTGTAGACAATTTCTCAAAAGCTATGAACATATTACAAGTATACCTAACTTAGGTATTTGGAAAATTTATCGAACCTCGGCTAAATATAGCCTAATCACCTATATTTAACCTTGGGATAGTGGAACATGGTCTGATTAACTATGTTCGACTTAAATTTTCAAACACTCGTAACGCTTATACAAGGGTTATATTCAGTTAATTTCTACTTAAACTTGATAAACCACCATAATTCATTAAAGATCTAGAGACACGATAGTGTCTTACCACTCAAAGAAAATCTTAACATCTTATTTATACTACCTAATTTCATTCTTGAAAGTTCTCATTTATGAAATAATCCTAACTACTATCTTTGGATAGTCATCAAATCTTCTCGTCATTCCTTAGAAGTACTAGCCCGATTAGATTTCAAGGATATCATTCCGTCATTCACTTTCGATTTTAAAACAAACTTGACATCTCTACCTAAGAATAATGGTAGCGTCGCCACACTCTTCTAATCGTCAACATGTCACATCATTATCCGAACCCCATTGAAATTCAAGACGAAACTTCAATGTACCACATTTCTTTCAAACACTAGTAGACATAAACACTATAGCCTTCGCCTCGAAACCGCCTAAGACATGATCAACTTTGGAAATGGTTTGGATAACCACTTGCCACTAGCAAGACTTTCCTACAACTACAGCTTATCACATCATTACAAACCATTTCACATCAACAATATCTTACACCTTTGATTAACAACAGTTACCCTAACAACAACAAAACTATTCCATTTTGAGGCACTATATAGACGAAAGTATTAGTTAACCAATTGATGGGCTAAGGTGTTCATAGATCACCCACGAAACAACTAAGGAAACTATACAAATATAAATTAGGCTCCATGCCGCACACTATCACCAAAAACTTCATGTTAGAAATTAAGGTTTTATTGATAGCCTCGATATAATAAGATATGATTCATTTTGAGAATCGGGAAAAGCCAAACTTTAGGTATATTGGACTCTATAAGATTTTAACAAAACCCTTTAGGTTATCAACTTAAGCCACATGGTACATAATACATTCTATGACTAGAAACTTGAGAACACAAAGATTAGAATTTGGCGTATACATCCACATTTCCCTAGACAATTCAACATCGGGTAACACACGGAATTCCCATTAAGGGGGTGAGACTGTAACCACCCGCATTTTTAGGTTACTTTTCATTTTCGAGAATTTACTATTCACTTTTACTATTCACATTCACTATTCATCTCGTAAAATTTTTAATCCACATTCTCGTAAGATAAATTATTTTAGTAATAACCTGAGAGTTCGACCATCGTTAGATCATTTTCGCAAACGTTATTAAGTAAACATCGTTTTAAAGTTTCGCTTTTAGACGGTCCACGCTTTAAACATCACACATATAACGAAAATCAACTCGACAATTTTCCTCGCATCGATAAATTTTTAGATCACTCATTATTAATTTGAGAATTTTAAGATTTATTATTTTAATATTAACAAATAAGCCCAACAAGATAACAAAACTAAACTTACGTTTTAAACAATTCTACTTACATCCGCACTTAATGATTCTCGTGACCGTGTTTCTAATATGTTTTGAAACTTTTACATTTTTGGAAAAGTCAAACATATTTCCTCCTCCTTTGACCATAAAGGAATTAACCTTGTACGTTCTACATTTTGCTTAAATCGTAACTTTTAAACTTCACGATAATCATTAAGTTATCCAGCGTATGACTTAAAACCAAAGTTTGACATCTCATATCACTTTTAGACTAATTTTAGTCTACTCTAAATAAATTCACGGTCGTTTCTATGAAATTTCGTTCTTTTCTCGAAAAGCGCTTATTACGCTGCTTTTGACCGTATTTCGACTTTAAGCAGTGTTTTTGCACCCAATGAGACTTATCACCCATTTTATATTTTTATATGGAGTATAATGATGAGTCTCATCATTCCTACAAGTTTCGTATTTTTATGGCCTCGGTTGGCATTTAACGGAACCAAAACTCACTCCGTAACCAAGATAATACCAAAACTAACCACCTAAGTCATCTTATCTTTACTTGGCCGACCTAAGGGGGGGGCAGTCATCATTTTGGTGGCAAAATCCCAACCCTTGTTCATTTAGATCATTACAAGTGTCTTAACTTAACCATGGTTAATATTTAACCCAATATATGGTTAACCAAACTTACCCTCCTATAAATAGCAAGTGATATGCATCCTAAGAACCCTCACAATATGTTTTGGGTCGTTCATATCATAAATCATACATATCTTCCATCATTTGATCCATAAACTCCAAGTTTATGCAAGGAAGTTCCAAAGATCAAGCTTCAACATCAAATCTCTAGCAAGTTTAAGTGATCTTCTTGAGTTTAAATCCACTCAAGTCACTTAGTACTTCATCACCAACTCTTCAAGTTTGCAAGGGTGCCAAGGTGTGGAAAGCTAGCTCAATCCAAAGTCTTAAGTGATCAATCAAAGTCCGATCCTTACTAAGTTACTCCTTTCTTATTGAAAGCCAAAAGTTGTAAGCAACTTATCACCACCATCATCTCATCTTTATTATTCATAATCTTAACTATTTCATTCTATATATATAGTTACTATGTTGATTCATGATGTACATATACTCAATCACATGTTTTAATTTACATATTATCATAAAAGTAACAAACTAGTAAACTAGTCATATTCTACACATGGAGACCATTAAAATCAGTAACATATGGACTTTCTAACTTACATAATATGGTATACAAGATAAAAAGGTAAACATAGCAATTTGAATCACCCGAAACGAACAAACGAGTCAAAAGTTAAAAGCAAAAGAAGTTAGCGAAACCTAAACGCCGAAACTGCCAATAGCTTGCTGTTTTTGGTTCTGTCTTTTTAAAAGTGGTACTTCTGCTCCGAATTATCAAAAATTTAAAACACAAAAGATGTCCGAGACGACGTTTTCCTTCAATAAAAAAGAAGCTCGGACCTTGAAAATGCATAAATAGGCCAAAATCTTTCAAAAGCGAACTATAGTAAATATAGTCTCATAACTATACTTTTGTCACAACTAAAAGCAAACCAAGAGGCCTAATGGCCATAAGCCAAGACCACGGCTATGGCTAAGGTCAAAGCTAAGCCTCAAGACCATGGTAGTCAAGACCAAAGTCACGGCAAGGCCATGGCTAAAGCCTTAAGGCTTGTTTACCCAAGACCGTTAACTAAGGTGATCATATTTATGAAAACGACGAGAACTTGTAAAACTAGATACTTATTAAAAACATGATAAACTTTATGTTATAACAATTTTCACTCAAAATATATGTTGTATCTACTAAGTGCTACAAAAGTAGGGAGCTTCATGTGAGGGTTTCATTTGAGTAAAACGATCGACGAGTTCTTTGGATTTACGATTTAAAGTGTCCTAGCTCCTCGAACGTTTACTGCATGACCTCTGAATTATGATGGCCCGAACGGTAGTATAATAACTATAAACTAAATACGTTTTCACATATCAAAAACCTTTCTATAAACATCAAATGATAATTGACTACATCATGATCAACATAGGAATATATATAGGATGGTTTATGTTTTCCTAAACATTATTCCAAACCTAAGTCGTAACATTCTATTTTAGATTGCTCGTAGAAGTTCCCACGGCATATCCATCATTCTCATTATACATTTGCTATCATACTGTGAGGTGAGTTCATAGCCCCACTTTCTATTACTTAATTGTTTTACAAACCCTTGGGGGAGATACATGCTTTATTTTAAACCGAACACATTGCTTTCAAATGATATACTTATCTGATTGTTATTAGCACTAAGTTTCCGCATTTGCCAAACTTAAGTCCCTTAATCATGAATCATTAATCACTATGTGAGAGTGGGCGCGAATATTGTGAATAGATCTATTGGGATTGACGAATCCCGTTTGTGTTGGCCCCATTAAAGGCAAACAAACGCACTATATTTGAGTAACATTGGTAAAATGGCAATTTTACACGATAGGGCACGCACCGACATTTTCTCCAATTAATTTTGGAACACGTTAACGCCTTGATTGCATGATGCTTAGTCTAATAATAACTGCTTTGGTTTTCAAACCATTGGTGTGAATTTATAACTCACACTACAAACATAATATGTTCAACCATCAAACAAACTCTATGAATTCACTCAACCTTTGTGTTGACAGCTTTAAGCATGTATTTCGTGTCCATAATGTCGGAAGTCGGCACGGAAGAGCAAGGACTAGATCAAGAAGGCTATAAATTTTATTATCATTCGAAACCAATTTAATGTATTTTGTAAACTTGGAACCATCCGGGACCTCATTTTGTAAACTCGATATTTATACAAATCGAATGATAAATCTTTTGAAACGACTCCATTAGAGTACGTTTTCTATTATTATGATTGTTGTGCCATGAAGTAACACCCGCTTGAATTCACTGCGTATCACGAAATTGGGGTGTTACAGATTGGTATCGAGCCACGCTTATAAAGAAACGAGTCTAATCGAGATTTAAACTATAACTACTTTTACAAACAAAAACATTTTATAGCCTTCAGTTCTCCGTGCCTTCCATCCTCCAGACGATTATGTGACTTTTAGGCATTTTAAGCTATACAAACATACTAGTTTATTGACATATACACTCGACATATTTTCAATCATTTTAGCTAAACAAAGTACTCAACATATCTGCGTATGCCTATTCTAAGGCATTACGGAACAATCATATTTTCCTAATCTCCCAATCATGCTTCTACTCGTGCTTTTTAGGATTACGAAACTTTACCCAAGACATTGTAACTGACTACAATGGTCTTTCCTACTTCCCAGACACTGTAATCCTACAGTGGTCTCTATTATATTCTCAGACACTGTAATCATACAGTGGTCTCTATTACATTCTCAGGCACTGTAAATCCTACAGTGGTCTCTATTATTTCCTTGACATTGTGAGTTGCACAATGGTCTCTATTATTCCCTAGACATTGTGAGTTACATAATGGTCTCAACTATTTCTAAGACATTGTGAGTTACACAATGATCTCTCCATCATTTCACAAGACATTGTGTGTTGCACAATGGTCTCAACTACTCCTCAGATATTGTAAGTTATACAATAGTCTCTAAAAATTATCTTATAAACATTATATGATATTGTTTTACATGAAACCCGTCACAGTCTATCAATTTCCCTAATGGAAATACAAGAAATGGGATTTCTAAAAGATAAACTGACTCATCATCTACAAAAGTGAAGTTCAACAAACTTTCTCTACATTCAACAAAATTCTCTTCTGAAACCTTCATTGTTAAAAGTTCGTAATTCTTGCCAAGTATGGACTATTTTAGGATTACTCAAGATTTCCTTTCCACACGTATCTACCCATACTATCTTCTATGCAATGGAATGTGAAAACATAGGTTACAAGTCTTTTATGGCCGTGACTTGCAACCGAATGGTTTGATATCGCTTTGCTTCGTAGACAATTTCTCAAAAGCTATGAACATATTACAAGTATACCTAACTTAGGTATTTGGAAAATTTATCGAACCTCGCTAAATATAGCCTAATCACCTATATTTAACCTTGGGATAGTGGAACATGGTCCGATTAACTATGTTCGACTTAAATTTTCAAACACTCGAAACAGCTTATACAAGGGTTATATTCAGGTTAATTTCCTACTTAAACTTGATAAACCACCATAATTCATTAAAAAGATCTAGAGACACGATAGTGTCTTACCACTCAGCAAAATCTTAACATCTTATTTATACTACCTAATTTCATTCTTGAAAGTTCTCATTTATGAAATAATCCTAACTACTATCTTTGGATAGTCATCAAATCTTCTCGTCATTCCTTAGAAGTACTAGCCTGATTAGATTTCAAGGATATCATTCCGTCATTCACTTTCGATTTTAAAACAAACTTGACATCTCTACCTAAGAATAATGGTAAGCGTACGCCACACTCTTCTAATCGTCAACATGTCACATCATTATCTGAACCCCATTGAAATTCAGTACGTAAAACTTCAATGTACCACATTTCTTTCAAACACTAGTAGACATAAACACTATAGCCTTCGTCTCGAAACCGCCTAA
Organism: Chrysanthemum lavandulifolium; assembly: GCA_022545495.1. NCBI lineage: Eukaryota > Viridiplantae > Streptophyta > Magnoliopsida > Asterales > Asteraceae > Chrysanthemum > Chrysanthemum lavandulifolium. The sequence continues at coordinate 89,414,152 of CM040245.1, read as the reverse complement.
GACATGATCAACTTTGGAAATGGTTTGGATAACCACTTGCCACTAGCAAGACTTTCCCTACAACTACAGTTATCACATCATTACAAACCATTTCACATCAACAATATCTTACACCTTTGATTAACAACAGTTACCCTAACAACAACAAAACTATTCCATTTTGAGGCACTATATAGACGAAAGTATTAGTTAACCAATTGATGGGCTAAGGTGTTCATAGATCACCCACGAAACAACTAAGGAAACTATACAAATATAAATTAGGCTCCATGCCGCACACTATCACCAAAAACTTCATGTTAGAAATTAAGGTTTTATTGATAGCCTCGATATAATAAGATATGATTCATTTTGAGAATCGGGAAAAGCCAAACTTTAGGTATATTGGACTCTATAAGATTTTAACAAAACCCTTTAGGTTATCAACTTAAGCCACATGGTACATAATACATTCTATGACTAGAAACTTGAGAACACAAAGATTAGAATTTGGCGATACATCCACATTTCCCTAGACAATTCAACATCGGGTAACGCACGGAATTCCCATTAAGGGGTGAGACCAGAACCACCGCATTTTTAGGTTACTTTTCATTTTCGAGAATTTACTATTCACTTTTACTATTCACATTCACTATTCATATTGTAAAATTTTTAATCCACATTCTCGTAAGATAAATTATTTTAGTAATAACACGAGAGTTCGACCATCGTTAGATCATTTTCGCAAACGTTATTAAGTAAACATCGCTTTAAAGTTTCGCTTTAGACGGTCCACGCTTAAACATCACACATATAACTAAAATCAACTCGACAATTTTCCTCGCATCGATAAATTTTAGATCACTCATGATTAATTTGAGAATTTTAAGATTTATTATTTTTAATATTAACAAATAAGCCCAACAAGATAACAAAACTAAACTTACGTTTTAAACAATTCTACTTACATCCGGACTTAACGATTCACCTTGTGTTTCTAATATGTTTTTGAAACTTTTACATTTTTGGAAAAGTCAAACATATTTCCTCCTTCTTTGACTATAAAGGAATTAACCTTGTACGCTCTACATTTTTGCTTAAATCACAGAACTTTTAAACTTCATGTATAATCATTAAGTTATCCCACGTATGACTAAAACCAAAGTTTGACATCTCATATCACTTTTAGACTAATTTTAGTCTACTCTAAATAAATTCACGGTTGTTTCCACGAATTTCGTTTTTTTCTCGAAAAAACAGACATTCTGCTTTTTACCCGTATTTCGACTTTAAGCAAGTGTTTTGCACCCAATGAGACTTATCACCCATTTTATATTTTTATATGGAGTATAATGACGAGTCTCATCATTCCTACAAGTTTTGTATTTTTACGATACCCGGTTTTACGTTTTATGGCTTCGGTTGGCATTTAACGGAACCAAAACTCACTCCGTAACCAAGATAATACCAAAACTAACCACCTAAGTCATCTTATCTTCACTTGGCCGACCTAAGGGGGAGGGAGTCATCATTTTGGTGGCAAAATCCCAACCATTGTTCGTTTAGATCATTACGAGTGTCCTAACTTAACCATGGTTAATATTTAACCCAATATATGGTTAACCAAACTTACCCTCCTATAAATAGCAAGTGATATGCATCCTAAGAACCCTCACAATCTGTTTTGGGTCATTCATATCATAAATCATACATATCTTCCATCATTTGATCCATAAACTCCAAGTTTATGCAAGGAAGTTCCAAAGATCAAGCTTCTACATCAAATCTCTAGCAAGTTTAAGTGATCTTCTTGAGTTTAAATCCACTCAAGTCACTTAGTACTTTATCAACAACTCTTCAAGTTTGAAAGGGTGCCAAGGTGTGGAAAGCTAGCTCAATCCAAAGTCTTAAGCGACCAATCAAAGTCCGATCCTTACTAAGTTACTCCTTTCTTATTGAAAGCCAAAAGTTGTAAGCAACTTATCACCACCATCATCTCATCTTTATTATTCATAATCTTAACTATTTCATGCTATATATATAGTTACTATGTTGATTCATGATGTACATATACTCAATCACATGTTTTAATTTACATATTATCATAAAAGTAACAAACTAGTAAACTAGTCATATTCTACACTTGGAGACCATTAAAATCAGTAACATATGGACTTTCTAACTTACATAATATGGTAGACAAGATAAAAAGATAAACATAGCAATTTGAATCACCCGAATCGGACAAACGAGTCAAAAGTTAAAAGCAAAAGAAGTTAGCGAAACCTAAACGCCGAAACTGCCAATAGCTTGCTGTTTTTGGTTCTGTCTTTTTAAAAGTGGTACTTCTGGTCCGAATCATCAAAAAGTTAAAACACAAAAGTTGTCCGAAACGACGTTTTCCTTCAATATTAAAGAAGCTCGGACCTTGAAAACGCATAAATAGGCCAAAATATTTCAAAAACAGAAACTGCCGTAAATATAGTCTCATAACTATACTTTTGTCACAACTAAAAGCAAACCAAGAGGCCTAATGGCCATAAGCCAAGACCACGGCTACGGCTAAGGTCAAAGCTAAGCCTCAAGACCATGGTAGTCAAGACCAAAGTCACGGCAAGGCCATGGCTAAAGCCTTAAGGCTTGTTTACCCAAGACCGTTAACTAAGGTGATCATATTTATGAAAACGACGAGAACTTGTAAAAACTAGATACTTATTAAAAACATGATAAACTTTATGTTATAACAATCTTCACTCAAAATATATGTTGTATCTACTAAGTGCTACAAAAGTAGGGAGCTTCATGTGAGGGGTTTCATTTGAGTAAAACGTATCGACGAGTTGCTGGATTTACGATTTAAAGTGTCCTAGCTCCTCGACGCCATCGCATGACCTCTCGAATTATGATGGCCGGAACGGTAGTACGATAACTATAAACTAAATACGTTTTCACATATCAAAAACCTTTCTATAAACATCAAATGATAATTGACTACATCATGATCAACATAGGAATATATATAGGATGGTTTATGTTTTCCTAAACATTATTCCAAACCTAAGTCGTAACATTCTATTTTAGGTTGCTCGTAGAAGTTCCCACGGCATATCCATCATTCTCATTATACATTTGCTATCATTTACTGTGAGGTGAGTTCATAGCCCCACTTTCTATTACTTAATTGTTTTACAAACCCTTGGGGGAGATACATGCTTTATTTTAAACCGAACACATTGCTTTCAAACGATATACTTATCGATTGTTATTAGCACTAAGTTTCGCATTTGCCAAACTTAAGTCCCTTAATCATGAATCATTAATCACTATGTGAGAGTGGGCGCGAATATTGTGAATAGATCTATTGGGATTGATTTAATCCCGCTTGTGTTGGCCCCATTAAAGGCAAACAAACGCACTATATTTGAGTAACATTGGTAAAATGGCAATTTTACCTAATAGAGCACGCACCGACATTTTCTCCAATTAATTTTGGAACACGTTAACGCCTTGATTGCATGATGCTTAGTCTAATAATAACTGCTTTGGTTTTCAAACCATTGGTGTGAATTTATAACTCACACTACAAACATAATGTGTTCAACCATCAAACAAACTCTATGAATTCACTCAACCTTTGTGTTGTGCTTTAAGCATGTATTTCGTGTCCATAATGTCGGAAGTCGCACGGAAGAGCAAGGACTAGATCAAGAAGGCTATAAATTTTATTATCATTCGAAAACCAATTTAATGTATTTTGTAAACTTGGAACCATCTGGGACCTCATTTTGTAAACTCGATATTTATACAAATCGAATGATAAATCTTTGAAACGACTCCATTAGAGTACATTTTCTATTGTTATGATCACAGCCATGAAGTAACACCCAGTTTGAATTCCTCTGCGTATCACAAAATTGGGGGTGTTACACAAGGTCCATATCTAGATGGTCTCCTATCTAAGATGATCTCATGAGGGACTTGTTCACCCTCATTATCATAGGAATGCTTCCTAACATCATAGATTGACCTAGCACTTCCTTCTCCTACCACTATTTTAGACATCTTACAATTGATTATGGCACTAGCGGTAGCTAAGAATCCTTTTCCAACCAATAATGGACACGTGGTATCACTATTCATGTCTAGCACATGGAAATCTGCCAAAATAGTCAATTGTCCTACGTGTACTACCATGTCCTTCATTATCCCTACCGGATACGCAAAACTACCGTCCGCTAAACCTATGATGGTTTCCGTTGGTTCTAACTTACATAGGTTAAGTCTTTTATAGAGGGATAACGGAATAAGGTTGATGCTTGATCCTAGATCGGATAATGTGTCAAAAGCTTTGGAACTTCCAATGCTACATGGAAGAATGAATAGGCCAGGATAATTTAACTTCTTAGGTAACTTGTTTTGCACAAAAGCAGACCTACATTCTCCTAATTTTAGCCTTTGCTCATATTTATCTTTCAAAGCATTATAGTAAGGCGCATGAGTCAAGACTTTAAGAATCGGTTTTTCTTAGTAAAGCTCTTTAAATTCCTCTTCTAGAGTAGATTTGGGTTCTTGATTCGTTGGTGTTTCAAGATTTGGATGGACCATTAACTTAGGTTTTTGGTCTTTTGAAATGGTTTGTTTGAAACAATTTTTGATGGTGCTGACCGAGTGAACTTGTGGGTGCGAGGGGCATGGATATGCACTCTCCATTGGTGAGCAAGAACATGGAGTCGATGAAATCGGATTCACTTTTGGGTTCTTGATGGTGTCACTTGTTTGTCATCTCGCTTTGTCGTTGCTTGAAATCGGCTTCAAGTTTAGATAATCGAGCTTCTTGAGATGACAAGAAGTTGGACACCATTCCCTCAAGATTTGTGGAAGTTCCGGTGTTGGGAGGGTTGTTGTAGGTGGTACGGTTTGGTTGGAACCTTTTAGATGAAGTAGAAGAGTTGTTTTGAGGCGGGTTTGAGCTTTGGCTCCACCTAAAGTTAGGGTGATTTTTCCACGAGGGGTTGTAGGAATTTCCTAGATTGTTTTACTCGGGCTTGAAAGTGTACCACTTTTCTCCCGCTCCATCGGTACGCATGGAGGCGTAGTCCGCGAAAGTTTGTTCAGGGAGTTTTGTGCAATCACGAGTGTCATGGGGACCAATACATAATTCACAAGGTAAAGTGATTTTGTTCACTTGGTGAGAAGGTTTAGGAGCTTCATAGGAACTCATTAGGAATTTGACTTGATCTTCAAGTTCAAGCATCCTACGATTAGAAGGTTGTGAGTCGGTTAGAGGCAAAGCTATTGCCTTTACGGTTTTGGGCAACTCACGGGGGTCATTCCAACATTCATTGTCATAGAAGGCAAGGTCCTCTATTGTACCCCACGACTCTTCCGCGGTTAGTTCACTAAGCTTACCACCGGCCGCTTGGTCAATGGTTTGCCTTGTGGAGAGATTGGAATGATCATAAAAGATTTGGACTTGGAGCCAAAGATCAATGCCGTTATGAGGGACTTAGTGGAGTAAGTCCTTGAATCGAGTCCACGCCTTATAAAGGGTTTCGCCTTGACGTTGTTGGAACATCAAGATGTCATTCCTTAGCTTGGTAGTTCTCCCCGGTGGGATAATTTGGGCAAGGAAACGGGTGGTGAGATCATCCCAACTTGAGACGGATACTACGGGAAGTCGCTCAAGCCAATTACTAGCTTGGTCCCATAGAGAGAATTGAAAGAGACGCAATCGCGTGGTCTCCCGAGTGGTAGCATCAAGGTCAATGGATTCAACAATTTTAAGGAAATCCTTGAGATGCTGATTAGGGTCTTCAGAACGAAGTCCATGGAATGCACATCCGTTTTGCACCAATCGGATGGTGTCGGATCGTAGGGCCGTAGTTTGAGCTTGAAGTGGGAGCTCAATGGTGTTCCTATAACCTTGATGGCTCGGTCTAGAGTATTCACCAAGAGTACGGCCTCTTGGCGGGTTGAGTGGTGGTTGATTAGGTGGCGGTAGTGGATGATGTGGTGGATCGTTGTTGGGTGGATTGTCACATTCCATGACGAAAAGTGACGAGGTTACGAACAAAAGCACAAAGAAAAATGTAGACTAAAATAAAGCTAAGAAAAAAGAAAAAAACTCACTTGATAGGAATCAAGCGAATAAATATAATCGAGATCGAAAACTAACTAGCTATTCTATTCTCCGGCAGCGGCGCCAAAAACTTGATGTGTGGGTTCGGGGTCGAAAGACTTCCTTTTCTACGAGCAAGCTTTACAACCCTCAAGGCAGTGTACCTAATCGTTGCAGTGTAGTATGGGTAAACCCAGGGGGTTGATCGTTCTCTATGGGAATAGAGATGCGAGGAAGAGATGTATGACGAGAAGATAAGGTTGAGTGTAAGGTTGAGGGAGATTCTTTTTAGTCTTTATATGTTTTTAGAAAGCAAGTAAATATCTCGGGGTATAGGAGTGGGGGTGGTACTTCTACTAATTTTAACTACTTGTTAATTAAACTAATAACAACTTAAACTAATGAAAAGAAAAGGATAGGCTATGTATTATTAAGTGTGCTCTTATGATGATTAAAAGTGTGTTTACTTAGATGTTCTTACTCCCTAGTTATCTCTTATTGATTGGTTGAATTGTCACATCCTCATCTTAATTTGTACGTTGTATTCCGTTTGGTCATAGGGGGTGCCTAATTCCCTAGTTCTATAAATTGGAACTCTCCTCTAGACTATCCGGGATCGGCAAGTACCGTATTATCTCTCCCGAATACTCTATTATCCTAAAGCTACAACTCACGCAATAAGCACAACGATAGCTCAAGTGCACTCTCAAGCTTTTTGCTATTTAGGACGTTCAAGCTCGCAATAATTAAAGAAAAAGCCATTTTTCCTTACTCTAGCGTCTACCAATAAAGACAAGAGATAACCTAACAATAATTAACAACTAAGTTTCATAGATCTAAACAAACACAATATTAATTTAGCTATGTAGGGAAACGGTTACACTTTTATAAATAAAATCTAAATTACAATAAATAAAATTAACAGTAAATAAATAACAGAAAATTAAATACAAACAGAATGTAAGCAGATAAACGATAATTAAATAAAATAATAAAATAGTCAAAAGACTTACTTGATCACCAAATAGAGATCAACAAAGAAGCACTAAAAGCCAAGGCACGTGTTTGACACGCTTCACTTAAAACAGATTCGTCGACTGTTTCCCAGGGTACAACAACCAAAACAGTAAGTTGTACTGTCGAACTTAACTAAACTGCCTGGAATTTCATCTTTAGAGATGCGTATTCCATATGTTGGAAAAACAATAATAACTATTGATTTGATGTGTATAAAACTTGTGGAATTAGGACCTCTATTTATACACAATAGACTCCCTCTAAGTTTACTCATCCCACCGATGTGGGATTGAAAATAAACTACTTTTCCTCTTTAGGCATGGTACCGAATGCCTAACTTTGAGACCCGATATCTCATTCACATCAACTCTATTTTGGACACATAAAGGCTTATTGCGAAGCTCTCTTCGAGGAGAACGCGAACCTACAAACTATTACTTATATATATGACACATACATATAGATAATTGTGTCAAAAGTTGGTCAAAAGTCACTTTTACCAACTAATTTTCCAACAATCCCCCACATGAATGGAGATCGGTCGTAATAAACAAAAATTCTTGTCACACCCCAAATTACATGCTTTGCGTGAATGGAATTCACGGGATTGATGTCATAGCATCACAATCACGAGTTATATTGAACGACCTAAAGTGTCGTTTGGAAAATACATCGCTTGATTTAATAAAAACATTCGAGTTACAAAGATAGGTCCCAAATGAAAGTTACTATGCACGGAAAATAAGTTTAATACAAGTCAAACGATGTTCAAAAGTTCATAAAACCCATGTGAGACGCGTCGTCACCGCGACTCTATGATGTGTCCAAATGTATGCCATGAATTGTATACGAGATAAAACATGCTTAAAAGGTCAACACAAAGGTTGAGTGAAATCCATAGGTTTAAGTAATTCGTTTGAACACAATCATCGTAGTGTGAGTTAAATTGTTTCACACTCATCGTTGAAAACAAAATCGTATTTATTTCACTAAGTTCATGACACCAAAGCGTAAACATCGCACCAATAAAAATTGGTAATCATCGCTTCATCGCCGCTCTAATAGGTAAACTTGCCAATTTACCTTCATCGGTTCAATATAGTGCTCGATTTCCCTAACGGGTCAATAAGAGCGGAGTGTTAATTCCAATAGGCCTATTCACAATATTCGCGCACCGCAAGTGACTAATGGTTCATGATGTAGGGACTTGAACATGGCAAATACTTAGTGACAATAAAACATTCGGTTATAGCATACAGCTCAAAGCATTTGTGTTCGATTAAAATGTAGCATGTATCTCCCCAAGAGTTTGTAAAACAGTTAAAAGAGTAAAAGTGGGGCTATGAACTCACCTGTTGCAATGATTACGATGACAAAAGTGGATACACTGAAATATAGCGTGAATCTCGAAAATGACCTATTATGAATGATATGATACGTAATGAGTTATGATGTAATGTTATGCATGCATTTCGTATGTTATTTATACCATTTGCGAGTTTTGAAAATAATACTTATCGTCGAAAAATACTCTTTTGACGTCTTGACCATTCTTAAATCACTTTACAAGTATTTACGTCAAAATGTCATCCTACAATAGTTTCGTAATGATTTATCATGAAATTATCACTTTTCGACGTAAAATAATGTCGTCGGAATTTTCATGAAAGTGACAAAAATGGCTTCGAAAAACTAGTCGTAAAATGGTGTACGTCGAACGTTAGGAAACGAACTCGACGGTTTTGGAAAGCTTGTATCAAAATCTAGAAGTTTCAGTACAGGAGTTTTCGTCATAGAGGTCTCGAACATAAAGATAATAGAGGTTAAATATGGTGATTTTGTTCAAATGTTGTTTAAAAAGTGAGTTTCGGCAAAGTTTAAGCAACCAGAATAATTTATTACAACTCCGCTATACAAACGGTTAGTCGCTTTGGAAAATATGCTTGGTGATCTTAATTTTATTAGAAGACATCTCGTTACAAAAATTCTCGTCATAGTTAAAAATAGCCTTCAACATGGTCGTTTTAGTTACCGTAACACTTGTCTCGTAAAAATAATATAGTTTTTCTAAAAATAATAGTTACGGCAATTTTATGAAAACGTGTATATCTTAGTCGCTTCAAATCCGCTTTCACGTATTATACGTCCTTAGCTTCGTATCAAAGTATACTAATATATTTTTGATAAGTCGAAATAATTTATAAAGCTTAGGACTCGCTTTTGACTCGTACAAAACTAAAATAGGTTGTTGAAATTTCGTAAAATATATATTTCGTCGTCAAACTTGAAAAATTCATAACTTCTTCGTTATAACTCCGCTTTAATCCGCTCAAGCGCCACGGATTCGCTTTTAAAGTATATTTTCTAAATCTAGGCCAAAAATTCGCCTTCTTGTCGGATTTTCCAGAAAAACAAAATAAGATCAGACCACTTTTATAACTTGTCGAAAATAGTTTTTCTCGTACTAAACCTATTCCAATCCCTTCAAATCAACTCCAAAGCTATTCTAATCCTACCATACACCTTCTTAGGGTGTCATGGGTTCCTAAACATCATCAAGACCAATATATACCAAGGGAATAATTATAGGATGACTTTATATATATCAAACACTAAAAATCAATGTAAAAATGGTATAAATAAACACAAGTCTTGCATGTTTGCTCTAAATATGAAGAAATAAATATGAAATGATAAGGAAAAATGAAAAATGTAAATGATATGCTTACAAGCTACTATGATGAGGTGATTAGAACAAAGGTTTAACCTAAACACCCTAGGTTTTTATTTCAAAACCTTTAATAAGAGTGTAATCTAGATTGTTTAACTTGAACTTGGAAAAATTTTGATGATCCCTTTGTACTCCTTAGTGTTGCCGGTTTGAAGAGGAAGAAAAGGAGAGCAAAAACACTTTTCTAACCTTGAATTATTGGAATGAATGGAATAAATGAAGTTTGTGTATAGATATATATATAAGTAAGACTTTGTTTACCAACTATATGATACATCCCCCCTTGGCCGGTTTTGGGGGGATTGTGTCTAATATATATATTTTTTTTTTCTTTTCTATCTTGTATATATAAAGGTGTGTAATTGTTTGTAAGTAAAAGAAGTTAAGTTAAGGTAAATTGTAACTTGTATATACATTTGAGTATTTAAGGTAGAGTTAGCTAAAAATAATTTTTATGGATCAAAGTAATATATTGTAGTCATAAAAATTGTAAAAATACATTTCTTGCAACAATTTGAGTGATATAGTAATTATCGTGTAGTTTTTTAAGAAAAGCGTCGTAATAATATAAATTTAACGATTTATATACAAAATAAATTTAAAACACTAGGTAAACTCAAAATATTGTTTTTATAAACTAAATGTAAGTATAAAAATATATCGGGATCATTTTTTTTGAAAGTATCGGATTAAATGTTCAAAATAATAACTTACGCGAAAACGTTTATTTAATATAAAATTTACGCGTTTAATGTGAAATGAAATGTCATGAATAAACTAACATGATGCAAATGATGTTAATGAAATGTAGACTAAACTTAGTCCATATGAAATGTTCGTGATGATATGATCATGAATTCGCCGCTAAACCTTTAAGGTTACGCGAATTTGGAACACGTAAACCTAGTTTACGATAAATGTTGAAATTGTGAAGCATGAATTCTTTAGAAATGACCTGAAAGTTCGGGTTGTCACATTCACCATCAAAAAGGAATTCACCCCACGAATTCAGTTCGTGTTAGTCTATCGAATTTTGAGTTTGTGATGAATACCGAGGAAAGAAGACATGAAGAGGTGTCGTTACGGTTATTGATGATTGAGAGTGTACAAAACATCGTAGTAAAGAAAATATCGGATGAATCTCTCATAAGTAACACTTTGACTTTGAAATATGTGAAGATTTTGCTTGCACTAAGATTTATAATTAACTGCTCCCAACATAACATGACCCCTCCAGAATTAGACATAGTTAGCTAGGCTATGTATAATTAAGGAACGATGATGTGACGTTCGGTTTAGTTGTTATAACTCTCGATGCTTACAAGGATTTAAACCGTGTCGTTAAAATGGTCGATAAAGTAAAAAGAAGTAAAATTCTCGTAAGTAATAACAAATCGAAAAGAAAATAAGTACGTTAGATGAGAATATTTTACAACGAGTGGTTTAGCAAAAGTAGTACATCTTAAGTCATAAGATCCGAATATGATGGAAGACATAAACTTAGTACAACATAGTACATAAGGAAAATTAAGACCGTTAGTTTCAAACTTCTTCGCCTTCCGTTGTTGTGACCATGACGAGCTTCTCCTCCTCCTAACATGTATGCATTCCCATGAGCACCTTCAATGGTTGACCTTGATTTTGAGGACATTGATTCGATAGTGTCCTTGTTCCCCACATCCGAGCATGTGACTACGGCTTTACCTTTACAATCCACGCTAGATGTCCGGTTTTGGCATTTGTGGCACTTGGCGGCAAGGACCCGAGTGATGAAAATTACATCGATTACATAGTGGGTGTGTTCCAAGATACCTCTACCTCCCATTGGTGCAAATGACATAAACCATTCCCGCTTCTTGCCTTCTATTTTGTTGTTGATGATGGTTAGTGTTACGGTTTTGGTTGTTGTTATTATAACCTCCTTGGTCATTTTCCCATTTCCTTTTGTTGTTGTTGATTTGGTTATCATCGTTGTTGTTGTTGTTTTGGTTATTGTTGTAGTTGGTGCGGTTGTTGGGGTTGTTGTTGTTTTGGTTGGTGTTGGTGTACTTACCTCTCTTCACTACCTGGGCCATGAGCTTTTGAGTCACCCTAATAGCTTCCTCGATTGTTTGTGGATCAAACGAAGTCACATCTCCTTGAATAACCTCGGAAGTCCCCGATAAAAGCCTCTAGTAACTTCTCGTTATCCGAAACCATAGACGGGCATAACGCGCCAATTCTTGGAATCTCCGAATGTAAGTGTCAATATCATACCCAATTGTTACTAGTTCATAGAATTGCCTCCAACTTTTCACTTCCGTACGAGGACAAAATTTCTTAGTTACCAAACCCTTGAATTGCTCCCAAGTAAGCTTGAAAGCATTCTCCATTCCCATCGGTTGAGCATATGAGTTCCACCACGACAATGCTCCATCGAGTAGTGTACTTGTAGCAAACTTGACCTTACTATCATCCGGGCAATTACACAAAAAAACACGGACTCAATTTCTCGAACCATCGCACCATGGCGGTGGCTCCTTCATCCCTTTAAACTTGGTGGGATCTCCACTTTGAAATCCTTGTAAGAACATTGTTAAATCCGGATCCTCCTGCATTTCAAAGTTTTAAAGAATAGCGGCGGCAGGTACCAATTTTAGAGCATCGGTGATAAGGTTTTAAAAGGTACCATTTTGAGGGTCGTTTAAGTCCTTATTTGATCACTTTTGTATCCGTTATTGCTTAATATCGCTCCTTTTCACTTTTAGGTCTCGTGAAGGCAAAATGTCGAAATGACACTTATTTGGACGTAAAGGCGCGAATATATGAAGAAAATGGCCAAAGTCGAAATCGAGACTCACATCATGCCGAATGTAGAAGGCGACGGCGTCAGAGCTATTTGCGACGCCGTCGGAGAATTGTTGTGACGGTCGAACTCAAAACTCGTGTTTTCAAGAGACGGCGCCTAGTGTGAAAGAGTAGGCCGTCGCTACTCGCACGGCCTAGATGCGATCCGCACGACGCCGGTCAAGAGGACGGCGTCACGGACATAAGGTGACGCCGTCGCAAGGTTAACGTGGCCAAGACGAAACCCTAATGAGCGGCGACACGGCGGCGTCACTAAACATAAGGTGACGCCGCGCAATTGTAATCTTATATATAGAATCCGAATTTTTCGCCTTTAGGTGGAGAGTCTTTGGAGTAAAACCTAAAACCGAACCTAAGGTGTCTTGTACAAGATTTTAGGGTTTTTAACCCTATCTTACACCAAGATAAGTCTTTGCTTCATTAATTCAATTATGTCTTTGATTATTTGTGTGTATGCTTGCATGTTCTCCATGTCCGCTAATTTATTTGTGTGTTTGCTTAGGAAGTATGAAACTTAATTATTAAATATTGATTGGTTGTTTCTTATCTTAGTTGATTAATGATCTAGTAATGCGATAGGTCATTCGTTGTGTACTTAATGCTTGATTCATCTTTGTGAACCCTAGAGTATGATTACCCGAGTGATTGTAGTCTAAACCATCCAAGAGCGCCTTAGAGTAGGAGTCTATAATCTCTAAGTGGATTTGTAGACAAGACCCTTTGGTAAGTTCAAAGAGTTAGGGAGAAACGACACCCTACAACCTTAGAAACACAACGCAACTAGGAATAAGACGTGACACTCAACCATCAATAGGAGATAATTAAGGAGTAATACAAACTAAGTAAACACATCTTTAAACTATCATACGAGCACACATTAATTAGACATAGACTCCCACAACCTTAGTTTAGATAATTAGATAATAGTAGAGTAATCGGTAGAAATACCAACCCCCAAATCCAATACCCGAGATTCGTACCTTTCCATTTTCATAAAATATAAAAGATAAAAATAATCTTCCTCAACCTTAACCTTAGCGTAGTAACTCCCTACTAGCATTCCTATTCCCCAGAGAACGATATCAATACCCGTGGCTTACCCTAATTACTACACTACAACGATTAGGTTCACCGCCTAGGTGTTATAAAACTTGCTCAAGAAAAGGAAGTTCCTTTGACCCGAACGACGCGTAGCGTTATCAAGTTTTTACGCCGCCGGAATAGAATAGCTAGTTAGTAGTCCACCTCGCTTAGGTTTCTTTGCTTGATTCCTATCAAGTAAACTTTTTCTCATTTTAGATTTCTCTTAGTCTATCCCCTTCTTCGTAACCTTTGTTAGTAATTCCATCACTTTTCATCATGGAAGGTGATAACCCACTACCATTCATCAACATACCACCAAATGACCCGCCAAGAGCCCGTACTCTTGGTGAATACTCAAGACCAAGCCACTTAGGCTATAGGAACACCATTGAGCTTCCCGACCAAGCCCAAACTACGGCCTGCGATCCGACACCATCCGGTTGGTGCAAAACGGATGTGCATTCCATGGACTTCGTTCAAGATCCAAATCAAGATCCGAGGGATTTCTCAAAATCGCCGATTCCATTGACCTTGATGCTACTACTGGGAGACCACGCGCTGCCTCTTCCAATTCTCTACGGGACCAAGCTAGTAATTGGCTTGAGCGACTTCCACGGCTCCATCTCAAGTTGGGATGATCTTACTTCGCGCTCCTTGCTCAATTTTTCCCACCGGGAGAACTACTAAGCTTAGGCGAGACATCTTGACATTCCAAAGACCCAAGGTGAGTCTCTTTACAAAGCATGGACTCGATTTAAGGAATTACTCCGTGACTTCCACACCATGGCATTGATCTTTGGCTTCAAATCCAAATCTTCTATGATCATACCGATTTCATCACTCGACGATCCATTGATCGAGTCACGGTGGAAGACTCAACGACTTTAATGCGAGCAATCTTGGGATATCATAGAGGAGCTCACGATCAAAACTACGAAGATTGGAGTGAATCTCCAAACTCCGATTAACGTAGTTAATGCCATATCCAATCCTCCCGAATCTCCGATACACTCAAGAGCAATTGAGTGCCATCGAGAGGAATTGATTATCCGATGGAAAGGCGTAAAAGAGTACCTGCATAAATTCCTCAAGAGATGGTCAACCGCCCACTCCACCAACCGCCCCACACCTCTTTCGGAATCTCCAAGTCGCGAGCAAAACCCAAGTTCCGCAAGGCGCCTGCTCTACTTCCCCAATACCACTTTCACCAAGCTTCAAAGATCAAATGAGGGAGTATATGGCACTCATACCGAGAGATTAGCCAAATTTGAAGAGGAGGTTTATAGGCAGAGAGGAAATGCAAGCAAAATGAAAGAAATGATGGATTTGGTAATTGAATTTACCAAAACAAAGGCTCCCAATAAGTGCTCGTAAGAAGCAATGATTGCCCTCCCACTTCATTCAGAAACGCCGCTTCCATCATGCCCGAGAATGCAAGGGTTGAGATGTGGAATACTTGAGGAAAGCACGAAGGATGAGTCCATGCCTAATGATGAACCCGAGACCATTGAGTACTACCTTAAGCATGAAATTAACAAGAAAACCATTGCAAACCAAGTAAACAACTTTAGGTACAATGAAGTTCTTAGGGATGCTCTTGAAGGAAAGATGACGGAAGAAGAATACGATGCTTTACCTATGGAACCTCCGTATGAGTTGGTCATAAAAACCGTTAACAAGAAAACGAAACACCACAGTGGAATTTCGTGATACCGCTTAGCATCGGTGACATGGACAATATAAATGCCTTGGCCGATCAAGGGACCGATGTGAACATAATGCCATTGTCAATCTATAATAAGCTAACTAATGAGAAACCAAAGAAACCGACCTTAGACTTTCCCTAGCTAATCATACTTATGTCCATCCCGTAGGAATCATTGTTGATGTTCTAATTGAGGTAGCTAACATCGCTTATCCAATGGATTTCGTGATCATTGATGTTGAGGAAGATGAAAACGCACCTCTCATTCTTGGGACGCCATTCCCGCCACCGCCAAGGCAACCATTAAATGCGGAGAAGGCATCATGATACTCAAAAGCGGAAAGGGTACGCTAGAATACCCATCGTCCCACGATATCCTCTTAAGATCATGGAAATGATTATCGGTGGAAATCGAAAAGCCCGGATAACAATGTTAAGAAGAAGAAGAATGACCGGGAAAAGGGCTTAGAGACTTTATGGTTCAAGGATTGTATGCGACATTATGGAAACCCGATAAAAGCTAAGCAGCAATCCTACCTCATTACCTAAGGTACAAAAGGACCCTAAGGAATTTATAAAGGAGAAAAAGTGCTCTTGTATAGGTCTCGGATAAGGGCATTACGAGGAAGAAGCAAACCAAGATGGTTTGGGCCTTTCACATTAAGGAGACCAATTTAAAAGATAAAACCGTAGCCATAATTGACAAAGATTGGCAAGGAATCCACGGTGAGCATAAAGCGCCTACACCCTTTCGATGAAGGGAAAACAAAGAGTCAAGAGGGCGGTGGTGAGAAAACGAGAGCACGACTATGAGTCTAGCTACAAGACTCTTAAATAAAGAAAAGCGCTTCGGGAGGCAACCCATGCTTAATTGTTTGCTTGTTAGTGTCATATATCTTTTATTAATTGTTTATCCTCATGTTTAAATTTGTAAAATGCTTTATTTTGTTTTTAACTTCGCCTTAATTACATATAAAGGTATTTTACATAAGGGATAAGTGTAGGGAGGATTACACACGCCAAAAGAAACGTAAACATGAGAATAACAATTAACTAAAAGATATATATGTTTGTTTGTTCGAGTCAAATGCTTGTATCGAGTCATAATGGATGTTTTGCGTAAATTTTTCCAGATTCTAAAGATGTAAATTTTCCGTAAAATCGCACCGCTTTTTGTCGGATAACCGACGGCGTCAGATTGCAACCGACGGCCGTGAAGGAGTAAAACGCCGATTACTTTTTCTCGCTTTCGAGCTACTTATAAATTTTTGGAATTTTCCGTGTCTTAATTTTCTTAGAAATTCAGTAAACATCCATTCCACAAGCATTATATCCTAGTTTAAATCGAGTCTTATATATATTATTACCGCCGATTTTACGCGAAGGTTTCGCTTGTTTTCTTCAAGTGTGCAGTTTAGTTTGTCAAGAAGAAGTTACATAAGATTGGAAGGAGCTTTTCACGCAATAAATTCTTCTTGAAAAGAATTTAACCACCACTTTACACGGATCCTACCGAGCTAATCGGGGAGTATTAGTTTCTTTCGCTTTTAATTACCTTCTTTATCATAACTTTGATATTTTCGGGAACATTGGGAACAATGTTCGCTTTAAGTGTAGGAGGGAAAATAAAACGGAACTTTGAAACTATGCTTATCCTTGACTATTTGCTTTGTCCAATTGTGATTGTGTAATAAACCATGAGAAATGTCGGTTAGGGTAATTTTGGCACCAAATTTAAAATTTTTCATGACATATAAGAGTGGGCCATTAGTCTTAACAAAAGCGCCTCATGGATAGGAAGTTATATGACTAGCACAAAACCCTTACCACCCAAATTCCACCCAAAATGTGAGGATCGCCTTAGATTAGTAGGAATTAAAGCATTCATCTTTAATGCTTAGAGTGTGAACCGTAGTATAATAGATTCTAGAACTTGTTTTGTGATGCATTCCGAGATCGCTAGTGAGACTACACTTGTGTAGTTAGGAATAACTAAATGATAAGAGGCATTAGGAAAACCCTTGTTTGATACCCGTAATATAATTACTTCTTCCACATCGGTTGAGTAATTCCCCACACCCTTTGCGTTGTACTCATCTTTAGTACACGATACCCTAGTTAACCCCTCGAGCCTATCCTTTTCGCGGTTCTCGTGATGTTTCGGTTTTCCGAATATCAATGAAGAGCATTGTTTACACCCCACCCCAAATATACACCCAAATCGCCTTAGCCTACCCCTTATGCACTCACTTTAGTGCAATTATTTGTTATCACCCCAAACCCTTAGTTCAATTATCTAGTTGCTTGCATAAGTTGCTAAGTCGAGTCATATCCTTTGTATACGCTTTGGGATGATCGGGATTCATGGGAAAAGTTAAAGTTTATGAAATGACGGAAGGGAACGTTAATTCAAATTCCCTTTGTTTACGTAATAATGTACCCCAAGTGTTTTGATCTTTTCAATTCGGGTCAAATTAGTGTTAGAGTAATAAAACTCAAGTGTAGGGATATGCCCAGAAATCCCTAGTATTTTGATGTTATCTT
This sequence comes from Chrysanthemum lavandulifolium, assembly GCA_022545495.1. NCBI lineage: Eukaryota > Viridiplantae > Streptophyta > Magnoliopsida > Asterales > Asteraceae > Chrysanthemum > Chrysanthemum lavandulifolium. Next base: position 89,396,125 of record CM040245.1, on the reverse strand, counting down.
AGAGGATGGTAGAGTAAAAGTATGAAAAAAAAAAAAAAAAAAAAAAAAAAAAAAAAATAAAAAAAAAAAAAAAAACACTGCTACCATCCTACATCTATCTTTTAAATTTTATGTTTGTTTATTTCAGTTATCTAGAGTTTAGAAGTGTCGAGTCTTGGCTTAGCAACGCCATTCTTCATATGCATTTAACATAGAGATTTTTGACTTACCACCACTAAATAGCCTATCCCACCAAACCCTTATTTCCTACCGTAAGCCTAACGTTACAACCCTTTAAAAGACCTCTTTGATAGTCTTTCCTAGGTGCTTACGCCAAAGCGATGGAGGTTTGATCTATTCTCAAGCCTATGGTAATCTATGTACTAGGACCGGTTAATGAGTGTTTATCTTCCATTTCCTATATTGTTATATTTCATTTATACACCGAGAGAGATGTGAGTATCCAAACACCCCATGTGAGGTGCTAGTATGTACTTCCGTGCTTGTTATGGCTTTTATGGGCTTATATGTGTTGTGGACCGCTTTGAATTAATGTTGAATGACCCCTAACTTATAAATTAATTGGCAAAAGCACATTTGCTTGAGGACAAGCAAATAACAAGTGTAGGGATATTTGATAAGGTTTTAAAAGGTACCATTTTGAGGGTCGTTTAAGTCCTTATTTGATCACTTTGTATCCGTTATTGCTTAATATCGCTCCTTTTCACTTTTAGGTCTCGTGAAGGCAAAATGTCGAAATGACACTTATTTGGACGAAGGCGCGAATATATGAAGAAAATGGCCAAAGTCGAAATCGAGACTCTCACAATCATTTGAATGTAGAAGCGCGGCGCCAGAGCTATTTGCGACGCCGTCGGAGAATTGTTGTGACGGGTCGAACTCAAAACTCGTGTTTTCAAGAGACGGCGCCTAGTGTGAAAGAGTAGGCCGTCGCTACTCGCACGGCCTAGATGCGATCCGCACGACGCCGAAGTCAAGAGGACGGCGTCACGGACATAAGGTGACGCCGTCGCAAGGTTAACGTGGCCAAGACGAAACCCTAATGAGCGGCGACACGACGGCGTCACTAAACATAAGGTGGCGCCGCAAATTGTAATCTTATATATAGAATCCGAATTTTTCGCCTTTAGGTGGAGAGTCTTTGGAGTAAAACCTAAACCGAACCTAAGGTGTCTTGTACAAGATTTTAGGGTTTTAACCCTATCTTACACCAAGATAAGTCTTTGCTTCATTAATTCAATTATGTCTTTGATTATTTGTGTGTATGCTTGCATGTTCTCCATGTCCCGCTAATTTATTTGTGTGTTTGCTTAGGAAGTATGAAACTTAATTATTAAATATTGATTGGTTGTTTCTTATCTTAGTTGATTAATGATCTAGTAATGCGATAGGTCATTCGTTGTGTACTTAATGCTTGATTCATCTTTGTGAACCCTAGAGTATGATTACCGAGTGATTGTAGTCTAAACCATCCAAGAGCGCCTTAGAGTAGGAGTCTATAATCTCTAAGTGGATTTGTAGACAAGACCCTTTGGTAAGTTCAAAGAGTTGGGAGAAACGATACCCTACAACCTTAGAAACACAACGCAACTAGGAATAAGACGTGACACTCAACCATCAATAGGAGATAATTAAGGAGTAATACAAACTAAGTAAACACATCTTTAAACTATCATACGAGCACACATTAATTAGACATAGACTCCCACAACCTTAGTTTAGATAATTAGATAATAGTAGAGTAATCGGTAGAAATACCAACCCCCAAATCCAATACCCGAGATTCGTACCTTTCCATTTTCATAAAATATAAAAAGATAAAAATAATCTTCCTCAACCTTAACCTTAGCGTAGTAACTCCCTACTAGCATTCCTATTCCCCAGAGAACGATATCAATACCCGTGGCACCCTAATTACTACACTACAACGATTAGGTTCACTTGCCTAGGGTGTTATAAACCTGCTCAATTCCTTTGACCCCGACGACGCGTGTAGCGTATCAATCGGCTATGCTATCATTCACCAACTTTGAATAGTCGCTTGGGTCATTTCACCGTGGCTTTCTTGATGCCATATCTTCTTCAAAACAAGAGGAAATGTGAGACGAGCAAAATCCGATGTTAATAATAAACGCCCAAAGAAATGTGATAAGAATGATAAGTTTGAGGTTATCTTTCAAAATAATCGACGGTTTCCTAAGAAATGGGTTATGAGATGTCGTAAGTGCTTCAAATGTATGATGGTTTAGTGACTTAGTGTGAATAGCGTGTAACTCGACATGTTAGTGATGAAACAAAGGAGTGAGAGTGACTTTGTCAGATTTAAAGGTTTATCTCAAGATTCGACGTTATCGGTGATGAGTCAACCGATATAAAAATTATGATAGGAATGACAAGGAATTCTCCACATTAGAGTATGAAGAAAGAATAATGGAATGGGCATTTAAAGGCATCCATGTGACAATCGATATGAAATGAAAGTAAATAACTCGAAAAATGTACGATAAATCGCATGTAAAGTGAACATGCACTTATGATGAAATGATGAGATGCTATGATAATGTAGTTATAGTCTAGGGTCAATGATGCAACCTAGTTCTCTATAATCAAGCTCGATGCCAATCATCACACCCCAAATTACATTTTGCGCGGAATGGAATTCACGGGATTGATCATCATAGCATCACAATCACAAGTTATATTGAACGACCTAAAGTGTCGTTTGGAAAATACATCGCTTGATTTAATAAAAACATTCAGAGTTACAAAGATAGGTCCCAAATGAAAGTTACTATGCACGGAAAATAAGTTTAATACAAGTCAAACGATGTTCAAAAGTTCATAAACCCATGTGAGACGCGTCGTCACCGCGACTCTATGATGTGTCCAAATGTATGCCATGAATTGTATACCTGAGATAAAACATGCTTAAAAAGGTCAACACAAAGGTTGAGTGAAATCCATAGGTTTAAGTAATTCGTTTGAACACAATCATCGTAGTGTGAGTTAAATTGTTTCACACTCATCGTTGAAAACAAAATCGTATTTATTTCACTAAGTTCATGACACCAAAGCGTAAACATCGCACCACTAAAAATTGGTAATCATCGCTTCATCGCCGCCCTAATAGGTAAACTTGCCAATTTACCTTCGGTTCAATATAGTGCGCTCGATTTCCCTAACCGGGTCAATAAGAGCGGGAGTGTTAATTCCAATAGGCCTATTCACAATATTCGCCACCGCAGTGACTAATGGTTCATGATGTAGGGACTTGAACATGGCAAATACTTAGTGACAATAAAACATTCGCTTATAGCATACGCTCAAAGCATTTGTGTTCGATTAAAATGTAGCATGTATCTCCCCAAGAGTTTGTAAAAGCAGTTAAAAGAGTAAAAGTGGGGCTATGAACTCACCTGTTGCAATGATTACGATGACAAAAGTGGATACATCAAATATAGCGTGAATCTCGAAAATGACCTATTATGAATGATATGATACGTAATGAGTTATGATGTAATGTTATGCATGCATTTCGTATGTTATTTATACCATTTGCGAGTTTTGAAAATAATACTTATCGTCGAAAAATACTCTTTTGACGTCTTGACCATTCTTAAATCACGTTACAAGTATTTACGTCAAAATGTCATCCTACAATAGTTTCGTAATGATTTATCATGAAATTATCACTTTTCGACGTAAAATAATGTCGCCGGAATTTTCATGAAAGTGACAAAATGGCTTCAAAAACTAGTCGTAAAATGGTGTACGTCGAACGTTAGGAAACGAACTCGACGGTTTTGGAAAGCTTGTATCAAAATCTAGAAGTTTCAATCAGAGTTTTCGTCATAGAGGTCTCGAACATAAAGATAATAGAGGTTAAATATGGTGATTTTGTTCAAATGTTGTTTAAAAAGTGAGTTTCGCAAAGTTTAAGCAATCAGAATAATTTATTACAACTCCGCTATACAAACGGTTAGTCGTTTTGGAAAATATGCTTGGTGATCTTAATTTTATTAGAAGACATCTCGTTACAAAAGTTCTACGTCATAGTTAAAAATAGCCTTCAACATGGTCGCTTTAGTTACCGTAACACTTGTCTCGTAAAAATAATATAGTTTTTCTAAAATAATAGTTACGGCAATTTTATGAAAACGTGTATATCTTAGTCGTTTCAAACCGCTTTCACGTTATATCGTCCTTAGCTTCGTATCAAAGTATACTAATATATTTTTGATAAGTCGAAATAATTTATAAAGCTTAGGACTCGTTTTTGACTCGTACAAAACTAAAATAGGTTCTTCAAATTTCGTAAAAATATATATTTCGTCAAAACTTGAAAATTCATAACTTCTTCGTTATAACTCCGCTTTAATCCGCTCAAGCGCCACGGATTCGCTTTTAAAGTATATTTTCTAAATATCTAGGCCAAAAATTCGTGCCTACTGTCGGATTTTCCAGAAAAACAAAATAAGATCAGACCACTTTTATAACTTGTCGAAAATAGTTTTTCTCGTACTAAACCTATTCCAATCCCTTCAAATCAACTCCAAAGCTATTCTAATCCTACCATACACCTTCTTAGGGTGTCATGGGTTCCTAAACATCATCAAGACCAATATATACCAAGGGAATAATTATAGGATGACTTTATATATATCAAACACTAAAAATCAATGTAAAAATGGTATAAATAAACACAAGTCTTGCATGTTTGCTCTAAATATGAAGAAATAAATATGAAATGATAAGGAAAAATGAAAAATGTAAATGATATGCTTACAAGCTACTATGATGAGGTGATTAGAACAAAGGTTTAACCTAAACACCCTAGGTTTTTATTTCAAAACCTTTAATAAGAGTGTAATCTAGATTGTTTAACTTGAACTTGGAAAAATTTTGATGATCCCTTTGTACTCCTTAGTGTTGCCGGTTTGAAGAGGAAGAAAAGGAGAGCAAAAACACTTTTCTAACCTTGAATTATTGGAATGAATGGAATAAATGAAGTTTGTGTATAGATATATATATAAGTAAGACTTTGTTTACCAACTATATGATACATCCCCCCCTTGGCCGGTTTTGGGGGGATTGTGTCTAATATATATATATATATTTTTTTTCTTTTCTATCTTGTATATATAAAGGTGTGTAATTGTTTGTAAGTAAAAGAAGTTAAGTTAAGGTAAATTGTAACTTGTATATACATTTGAGTATTTAAGGTAGACTTAGCTAAAAATAATTTTTATGGATCAAAGTAATATATTGTAGTCATAAAAATTGTAAAAATACATTTCTTGCAACAATTTGAGTGATATAGTAATTATCGTGTAGTTTTTTAAGAAAAGCGTCGTAATAATATAAATTTAACGATTTATATACAAAATAAATTTAAAACACTAGGTAAACTCAAAATATTGTTTTTATAAACTAAATGTAAGTATAAAAATATATCGGGATCATTTTTTTTGAAAGTATCGGATTAAATGTTCAAAATAATAACTTACGCGATAACGTTTATTTAATATAAAATTTACGCGTTTAATGTGAAATGAAATGTCATGAATAAACTAACATGATGCAAATGATGTTAATGAAATGTAGACTAAACTTAGTCCATATGAAATGTTCGTGATGATATGATCATGAATTCGCCGCTAAACCTTTAAGGTTACGCGAATTTGGAACACATAAACCTAGTTTACGATAAATGTTGAAATTGTGAAGCATGAATTGTTTCGAGAAATGACCTGAAAGTTCGGGTTGTCACAATTACGATGAAATTCCAATAGTTGAATCTTGCAAAGGATAGGTAGGTGTAACCCTTTGAACCTTCTCTTGTGAGATGCACTTAGTCTCCTAGATCTGAGTAGACGCGATGTCCTTGAACTCAGCCTCTGTTTACGTAGATGATGTGTGCTAAAACACACATCATTTTATATCTAAAAATATGCTAAATCGGACTAATAACCATTAGATATGTCAAATTATATTGCAAATATGTTGTATATGTGTTATTATGTCTTGCAGTCTGAGGGTTTGAAAACAAAGAAAAATGGTGATTTTCTGGATGAGGTTCGATGATTTTTCACGCTTTTAAGTTCAAAAGAAGTCATAAAGATTAACTGAGCACACCATTGGAAAGATCACGAAGTATCGAGTCAAATGGTTATTTGGTTTGGAGCATCGATGAAGAGAAGAAAAAATTGAAAGATCAAACGGAGCTCGAACGAAGATTATTTTTAAAGATAATGGCTTAAATTGGATCAAGTAAAAGAGGGCTAAAAAGAATTAAATGCAAAAGAGTTAAAACAAAAAGGCTCTTGGTCTAGTGGTTGGTTGCATCTTTGTTAAGCAAGAGGTCAAGGGTTCAATTCTTACCAATGGCATATTCGTTGATAATTTTTTAGTATTTAAACAGCAACATCATAGGCCCAATCAACAAGCCCAGTCCGAGTTTCTTGTCTATCAGGCCCACGTCCAGATCCAACCAAAGCGAGCCCAAAGACAGCAATGAAGGAGCCCAGCGAATTTGTGTATGAAATTGCAATTTGAAGTGCAAAATGATGTAGTAACTGTTATTGCCATGCGTGTATCTCAAACGCAGAATTTAATAATTCCAAAGTGCGTGTGGTTTTATTTTTGTCTGCTGCCTCTGCCAATGGCATATTCGTTGATAATTTTTTAGTATTTAAACAGCAACATCATAGGCCCAATCAACAAGCCCAGTCCGAGTTTCTTGTCTATCAGGCCCACGTCCAGATCCAACCAAAGCGAGCCCAAAGACAGCAATGAAGGAGCCCAGCGAATTTGTGTATGAAATTGCAATTTGAAGTGCAAAATGATGTAGTAACTGTTATTGCCATGCGTGTATCTCAAACGCAGAATTTAATAATTCCAAAGTGCGTGTGGTTTTATTTTTGTCTGCTGCCTCTGCCACTCGCCTCACTCGCACGCTATCAATTTTTGATCCAGCAAGTAAGATAGCTCCACGTGGCGCATTCCTTGGGAACATTCGAGATATTCAAGAGGGTATAAATATTGGAGTTTTTTGTTTGAGTATAGTACTTTTAAATTTTATTTAACAAAATGAGTAGTTTCAAATTTATTTAAGATAACATTGTATTTTTGAATATATCATCATCACACAAGCTTATGAATGTAAATGCATGCGTCCAACTAGCATTTATTTTTAAAAGATATCCACTACTCGTATTTGTTTCAAACCAAACAAACCATCTTCAAGATGCATCTGACAGCTTGAAGATTTTTTATGGTGAATGTCTACGTGAGTCATTGAGCGTATTCGATCTCGATTCTCAGTCAATTTTACCAACCATTTTAATCAATCAATTATGTTGTATGATCTTATATTTAGCTCCCTATCTATAAAACCACCATCACCTTAAACTCAAAATTTAACACCACCACCGCCCCCTCACTCTCGCGTCCAAAACCCCACAAGCCCGACCCTACCAGAGTCGCTACGCGCGTCGACTATGAGGGTCTGTTTTTTTTTCTTCTTCTTGCTTTTGTGGTTTTCCGGCGACTTTCCGGCTACATGGACTGCCACCTCCAACGAGTGGAGGGTCCCCTCACTTTTCTGAGTCAAATCCAAGTTGTCCCGCCACCACGCCCACCGCTTCAGATCCGCCATCATCACCGCCATTAACTACTCTCGATCACCGAATTTATTTCCTAGATGGTTTTCATTTTTATCTTAATTTCCTTGCCTCCTAACTTGTTAAACCTTGTGAATGTGTTCTCTCTTTAATATGATTATTCATAATGATTTATTCAAGTACTTGATGCATTACATGTATTAAATTACATAAGTTTGTGTCATTGCGTTTGTGGTGGAATAGACGATGAAACATTTAAAAATACCATGTTATCTTAAATAAATTTAAAAGTACTTATTTTGTTAAATAAAATTTAAAAGTACTATGGTTACACAAAAAACTCTAAATATTGAGGTCCGGAGACAATCATTCAGACATTAATGTTACACACACAGTTTTTATTTTAGTAGGAGTAGGAGTAGATTTATTTTTAGGAGTAGTTTTAAGGGTAGTAACATTTAGCATATTTGAAGTGCTTATTATTGTAATAAATCTTTTATTATTAATGAAGTTTATTTATCTTGTGGCTTATTTGTCTTTAGCTTATTTATTTTAGCTTATTCTTCTTTTTCGTCTCTTACTTTTCTTTTTCCTTTTCTTATCTTATCTAATAAGTCATGAAAGCTTATTAGCTTTTTGTGGCTTATTTAGATCTAGTTTAATTCATAATCTCTTTTTCTACTTTCCTTTAAAAGTTTTTATAACCTTAGATCTACTATTTATTTTACTAAATACTTTATAAAAACACAAAAAGATTTGATTTTTATTAGTTTTTCTTTTATAAAAAGTTATTCATTAGCTTATTACTCTAAATCTAGCATTTTTAGTTAAAAAGTTTTAATCTTTAAGCTTTTTCTTAGCTTACCTCCATTAAAGTTTAGTACTTTCTAAATCAATAAGCTTTTTCATAGCTTATTTGATTCATATTATTGCTTATTTGTCCTAACCTTTGTTAAAGTTGTGATTTTTAAGCTTGCTTTCATTCATTCCTAAGGCGAGAGCTTAAGGGTTTTATAAAACTTCGCTTATCACTAAAGTTTAGAGCTTTTTAGATTTTATAATACTAATTAGTTATTAAAGTCACAAGCTTTATTAGCTATTTGGTAATATAAAAGCTAATAAAGAAATAAAATTTTTTTTTGGTTTGATAAGTTTATAAAATCGGGTGGTTTATTATCCTCGTCTCATTAGATCGGGTTCTAATTTCTTGCCTTTCTCGTTTAGCATTTATATTTTAGGTAATAAAATGTTTATTGTTGTTGAGGTTATTATTGTTGGTTTAGTAGTTATGCTTATTGAGTAGATTCTTATATGCTTGTTAAGTGAGTAGTGATATGGGATTTGAGTGTGAAAAAATTAGAAATTGTTGATTAATAATATTCAGTTACGTGGATTGAATTTGGTTGTTTTGACGGGCAAAAGCCGTTAAGGTAATTAATTAATCTAATAATTTTACCTAGATAAAGAATTGTTTTAAAAAAAAACCAACGTTGTGAGAAAATAGTTTTTTAAACGGGTATCGAACGTTATTGATTAATAGTTTCCGGATTATTTTTAGATATAATTAGTTGGTTGTTTTAACGGGCAAAAGCCGTGGGAATTATTAATTATTTAAATCTAGTGATTATTACCAATAGAAAAATGATTGTTTTCAATATAAGCCAACGTTGTGAGAAAATAATTTTATTTCGACGGGTATTAATTACAAGGGCTTAATAGATTGTTCACACTTATTTACCTTTTCAACTCACTTGACAAGCATAGCTTTTACAATCATATTCTTAGCTTAATTTTATTTCGTCACTAGTTGTTATTTAATTTTAATTAGCATAAAATAGTTTTTAAAATCTTTTCAAAAATCCAAAACCAAAAATATTTGATAATCAAGCATCAAACGAAAAACATAAACGTAAATTTCAATTCATATCTCGCCGTGGAATACGACTCCAGAAGGTTGATTATCAAAATTTGATTCGTGAAAATTGTAGGTCAAGGGTGGTGTGTGTATTGATAAAACTTACAATATCGATATCAAAAATAACCACAAGGAATGATTTAAAATCCTATTAGAAAAAAGGAAAGTGAATCAAATCCCGTGAGTGATAAGTGATACGGATTAGGAAATCCGAGTCGTGTCCCAACGAAGTGTGAATGAACAACGTCGTTTGTGGTTTGTTATTAAAATGCTCGTTGTTTTAGATTTTTGATTTTGTTTTTATCTAAACTACGGGAAATGGGAAAGCATAAAAGGGGAATTGCACTACGGGGAATCCTAAATACGCGAATTAAACTAAAACGTAATAAATGAAAAGTAAATAAAATGCAACTACGTCTAATCTAAATCCTAAATATGATCTAAAATTACTTTTAAACTAAAAATGCAATTTGAAACTTAACTATGATTTAAAACTAATTTTTATGATTTTTCTTGAATTTATTTGAATTAAAAACTAATTTATAAATTCTAATTTAAAGCTAAATATGTAAAAATGATGAAAATAAATTTGAAAATTATGAAACTAATTTTTAAAAATCTAAAATAACTAAAGAAACTTTTTAAAATTGATTTTGTATTTTTCTGATGATTTATCTAATTTCTATGAATTAAAAACTATTAAAACTAATTTAAATGCTAAAAATTACTATTTTAACTAAGAAGATTATGGAAAAATATTTTTTTGGTTTTTTATATTTTTCTTAATCTGAGAAAAATGAAAACATATTTTTGAAAAGGTTTTCTGATTTATTTGTATTAAAAAGTAATTAAAAAGTCTTAAAAACTAATTTTTAATGAGAAAAATAGTAAACAGAATCAGAAAATTATGAAAAATTCAAGAAAATTCTAAAATAATATTCTAAACCTAGGAAAAATCATAAAACCTATGCTAGTATGCACGAATAAGGGGCTGTAGTGAAAAGTGCTTATAAATAAGCACTTAAAATAAGCTAATGGCCTAAAAAGTGTACCAAATGATCACAGCAGCTTAATTATGCTAAAACTACTTAAAACCAACCTATTTCAACTATTCTAAACCTGGTAGATGCAAACTACAATGATTTGACTCAATTGATTTTTAAAATGAAAACAGCTTATCCTACCTACTTTAAGCTAAATTATAACCTAATCTAGTGAACCAAACTGAAAACCAGAACTGAGGTACTCAAGATCACCAACCAATGAACAACTAGACCAATGTTTAGATCCTAACAAGCTAATATGAAACCCGCAAGATCTCGAGAAGTTCGCTCACACTTAGTAAAAAGTCGAGTGTGAATAGGTATATGAGGTCGTTTGAACAATGATTAAGTGCTTAAAAGTACTTCCAAAAATTCCACAAAAATCAGTTTAAGAAACTAGACCAGCTGAAGTTGTTTATCCCAAAATCTCAACAGATATGAACCAAAAATGAGTCCATGAAAAATCAACAAAGTTTTGCAAAAACCACTTTCTTCACTTTTGACTTTTTTTTATCAGATTTTGAAATTTGACTATTATGAACTTTTAAGCTAGATTTAATGACTGAAAATGATGTTTAATGATAAAATAAACCTAATTCAAGCTATTGTAACTATTTCTAAACCTATTTGCAAAGAAATGGCTACTGATTCAAACAGATTTTAAAATTAAAGAAGATGAGATGCAATTTTGTCTATTACTACTCTAGAATGCAAACTAATGACTTAATATGACTTAATGATGATAACTCAGACTAATGCAACCTATATTAACCACTGCTAGAACATCTATCTCAGAATCAAATGACTGTACCAAACACAAGCTCAAGTAACTTAAATGCAGATTTTAACTAACAAATTACTTAACTAATGCAAACTAATGCTCAATCCGACTATAACTAACCTAAATGAATCTAACTGCAATGATTTAAACTAACAATTACCACTAACTCAATAAGAACAATTATATGCAGATTTGAGCTCAAAATGACATAAAGTGAATCAAAAACTTACAGCAGTCCAGCCACTATGGCTTGCCATTTTCAATCAAAAACCATTAACCAAATGCTATAAAACTCAATCCAATTCCCAGGTCTGAACCAGATAACGCATTGCAACTTCCTTTGACTGATTTTTGACTGATATGAACTTTTTTTATGAATTGAATTTGAAACAAAGACAAACCTTCAAAAAGCTATGAGGAAGCTTGTTAAAGGCTTATACAACAGTAGCTAGCTTATTAACAACTTAAAAAGCAGAATTAAAATATATTTTTTTTATTTTTTTTTTAGTTATTTTCTGATTTTTTTTGTATTTTTGATAAATGAAAAGAACAAGCTGCAAACACTTTTGAATTAAGCTAAGATGAATTAAAAACGACTAATAAGCTGAAATTTAAGGCATTCAAACTGAAACAATGATTTAAGAGAAAAACTGAATTTCATTAAAACTTAAAAGCTGAGCTTACAATGGAATTACAAAACTAAACATTACTGAAAACATTAAAACTGAAATGAAAATACAATTTAGCTACTGGAAAAAGGTGATTACAACCGTGACTTAAGAGGTCTATTTATACTTGAAATTTGGAGGGTTGTTGCTAGGGTTTGTGAAGCTCCTGTGCTTTGATTTCGCCCATTGATCTTAGCTTGCCTCCACTCAAACAATCTTGGCCCTTGATTATCCCCATGATGTGTCTAAACCAATCAGAGGCTGCCATCTGTCATTCCTTGTTGTCTCTACCATGTCATCTTCTAGAATATCCCAATTGATTCTTAGTACGAGGTTGAGAGTGGGTAAAATTCTTGGGAGTAGGGTAACTTCATTGGGGAAGATAAACACAGTAAAGGGTAATATTTGGGAGGGAGTTGACCCATTCATTTGACAGGGATTAAATGGGGAGGTTTGACCGGGTATGGGTAAATGGATAAAACGGGTATGGGGGTTTGCTGGGGTTTGACTTCAGTTGACCAGGCTTAACATGGGCTCGACTTGGGATTATTTTGGGCTTTTGTGACTTTAATAACTAATTAGTATTATAAAATCTAAAAAAGCTCTAAACTTTAGTGATAAGCAAGTTTATAAACCCTTAAGCCTCCTCGTCTTGTGAATGAATGAAAGCAGTTTTAAAAATCACAACTTTAACAAAGGTTAGACAAATAAGTTAATAATATGAATCAAATAAGCTATGAAAAGCTTATTGATTTAGAAAGACTAAACTTTAATGGAGGTAAGCTAAGAAAAGCTTAAAGATTATAACTTTTAACTAAAATCTAGATTTAGAGTAATAAATTAATGAATAACTTTTATAAAAGAAAACTAATAAAAATCAAATCTTTTGTGTTTTATAAAGATTTAGTAAAATAAATAGTAGATCTAAGGTTATAAAAACTTTTAAAGGAAAGTAGAAAAGAGAGAACATACGAATTAATTTAGATCTAAATAAGTCACAAAAAGCTAATAAGCTTTCATGACTTAGATAAGATAAGAAAAAGAAAAAGAAAAGTAAAAGATGAAAAAGAAGAATAAGCTAAAATAAATAAGCTAAAGACAAATAAGCCACAAGATAAATAAACTTCATTAATAATAAAAGATTTGTTACAATAATAAGCACTTCAAATAAGCTAAATGTTACGTACTACCCTTAAAACTACTCCTAAAAATAAATCTACTCCTACTCCTACTAAAATATAAAGTGTGTGTGTAACATTAATGTCTGAATGATTGTCTCCGGACCTCAATATTTATACCCTCTTGAATATCTCGAATGTTCCCAAGGAATGTGCCACGTGGAGCTATCTTACTTGCTGGATCAAAAATTGATAGCGTGCGAGTGAGGCGAGTGGCAGAGGCAGCAGACAAAAATAAAACCACATGCACTTTGGAATTATTAAATTCTGCGTTTGAGATACACGCATGGCAATAACAGTTACTACATCATTTTGCTCGCTTGGGCTGGATCTGGACGTGGGCCTGATAGACAAGAAACTCGGACTAGGCTTGTTGATTGGGCCTATGATGTAGCTGTTTAAATACTAAAAAATTATCAACGAATATGCCATTGGTAAGAATTGAACCCTTGACCTCTTGCTTAACAAAGATGCAACCAACCACTAGACCAAGAGCTTTTTTGTGTTAACTCTTTTGCATTTAATTCTTTTTAGCCCTGTTTTACTTGATCCAATTTAAGCCATTATCTTTAAAAATAATCTTCGTTCGAGCTCCGTTTGATCTTTCAATTTTTTCTTCTCTTCATCGATGCTCCAAACAAAATAACCATTTGACTCGATACTTCGTGATCTTTCCAATGGTGTGCTCGGTTAATCTTTATGACTTCTTTTGAACTTCAAAAACGTGAAAAAATCATCGAACCTCATCCGAAAATCACCATTTTTGCTTTGTTTTCAAACCCTTGTATCTGCAAGACATAATAACACATATACAACATATTTGAAATATAATTTGACATATCTAATGGTTATTAGTGCAATTTAACATTTTTTTAGATATAAAATGATGTGTGTTTTAGCACACATCAGTAGACGACATTACACTTCACACAAGACTCTACCTGACATTGTCAAGTCCTCATAGCCGTGTTCGTTATGGTCATGAACACTAGCCCGGTTCTCAAGAGTTCTTAGGATTTGCGCCCACACCCCTTCAAGCGACCCCACTTCTCTCTCACATAGTGACTTCATCTTGAATCATTAAAACATATGTTTTATGATTTCATCTTGAACCATTATGCTTTGTGATTTCATCCCTAATCATAAAGCCATATGTTTAACCTCTCAACAAGTCACAATTGTTATAGGAATGGACTAGAAGTTACAACATTTAGTAACTCCCACATTGACGTGACTTCCCCACATTTATATGATTAGGTTGTCCTATCGAACCCGGATATTGGGATCTCCAACAATCGGGTTAGGTTTTCCTTAATAGAAACTCATTCCTTCAATGGCTTTAGTCCCATTCCTTTAGACGACTTACTAACTAACTCTCTCGCTTAAGCCTTTCGTAAGCGGATCCGCGATGTTATCTATTGACTTTACGTAGTCAATTGTGATAACTCTAGTTGAGAGTAGTTGTCGCACCAATCAACGCCTATGATGGATATGTCTTGACTTGCCGCTTTACATCATGATATGAGCTCACAATTTCCAATTGACTATCACACTTTATATAGATGGTCGCACGGGGTACGCCATCTTGGTATGTCCTCTACGAATTAATGCAGATATCCGCATATTCTATAAGTTTATCTCAAATGATAAATTCAAATTCCATCATAGATTTAGCTATAAAAGTCTGCTTGAAATACTTTCAAGATTTCCAAGACACGACTTCCCACATAGAGTCAATACATCCGCTCTAGTGGATCTAGATTCTTTATGTAAGAATCCATATTTGCATTACTCTATCATTAGATAGCAGTTGGATATCTTCCAAAATGCAATATCGTAAGTATCATAGTACTTGTGTAATACTATTCAAATGGTCATCACTGAATTATCGGTATATTTACTTAACTTGATTATAACTTCTAAATCAAGTCTTACACACGCCATTAGATACATAAGACGCCCAATATTCTATGAGTATTCAAAATAGGCAACACCTCTACCTCTATTATAAATAGATTTAAAAGATGTCATTGAGTTGCTAGTCCGAATCCCCACATTGAACCTCTCAAGAATATTGTCCTTATAGTGTTTTGACTTCAAAACAAATCCATTTGGTTTCATATGATCTTAGTTCCAAGAACCATATCGAAAGCGTACCAATGTAGTTCATGTCAAATCTTGACTCCAACATTTCATTAGTGGATTTGATCATCTTGTTATCACTTTCATGATAAGTATACCATCTATGTATAGACACATGATTACATATATACCAAAGAATTATTTCTTTCCACAAACATCCATTATTTTTAAATCCACGCTCGACATGACGTGAAAAGAAATTGATTTCATTGTTTGGGAGCTTGCTTTAAGCCATATAATGACTTAACAAGCCTACAAACTTTGATCTCTTGTCCAGAGCCATGAATCCTCGGGTTGGTTCATGTAGATTTCTTCTTCTAAATCTCCGCTTAGAAATGCCGCTTTCACATCCATTTGGTGAACTTCCAAATTTCTTAAAGCGGCAATAGCAAGTATCATCCTAATCGAGGTTATTCGCGTAATGTTTAATATGTATCAAAGTAATCAAGACCTTCTCGTTGTCAAATCCTTTGATTACTAATCTTGCTTTATACTTGTCAATGGTGCCATCGGCTTTCATCTTCTTCTTGAAGATCCATTTATAGCCTAGTGGTTTACAACCAGGAGGTAAATCCACGAGCTCCCAAGTATGATTTTGTAAAATAGAATCTATTTCACTTTTTTTAATGGCTTCTTTCCATTGAGGCCCTTTTCATACAATGAAAGTTTTCCTTGATTCGGTTATCGTATCTTTGGGTATATTTATCGTTTCCGAATCACATACAAAGAAATGATAAGCACTACTGTTATGAGCATATCCAAAATTATGCAAACCACGCTTTAGGTCCAATATTTTGAACCTTGGGTGTCGACAGATAGACACCCCACATTCGTAAGTACTTATAGGATGGTTTTCTTCCCATCCATAGTTCATAAAACTATCTTCTTTTCCTTACAGGATCTTATCTAAAAGATAAGTAGCCAATAAACCGCTTTCCCCACATGCCATGGCTTAAACCATGACTTTAACAACATGGCATAACCATATCTTTAAGGCACAGTTCTTTCCTATCAACAATTATGTTGTGGTGTATAAGGAGCAATAAATTTATGTCTTATTCCATGTTTAGAACATACATGAAATAGAGACACATATTCACCTCGAATATCACTTCGAACCGCCTTGTTTTCGATAATAAGTTGATTCTTAACTTATTTGTATAGATCAATCTTGTCTATATCCTTACTTTCAAGTAAGTAAAAGTCGCAATATTTTGTGCTACCATCAACAATTACGATGAAGTACCTAATTGCTACCTTAGTAGGTATCGATTCCAAATCACATAACACATAAAACTATGTGAATAAAGGGTTCGGTTAATATACAGTCAACCGAGTGAAAAGACAATCTTGTCAATTTGGCTTCAACATAAGTTTTACTTTTGTAATCCGTATTTGTTTATTTAATTAAACAACATATTGAGTTAAAATTAACATGTCCGAGATGGCCATGCTATATATTCAAAGGATCAAATAAGCTGAATTCATACTCATTTTTATTAAAAAACCAAAAAAAAAAAAAGATTCAGCTTAAACATTTAATGAAGGGCATAACCCCGTACCGACCAAAATTTTGTTTAATGTTAACTCAATGTTACTTGATAAAAATAAAGCCAAATTTATTAAGCAACCATCCAGACACAAGATTCCTACGAATCTTTGGCACATACAACGTGTTGGTTCACTTAAGCTCTTTTCCACATGTGAATTTCAACATCACATTTCTTTTTCCCTTGCTATTAGCAGTTGTAGAGTTGCCCATAAATTGCATCTCACCATTTTCTGCTACTTTGAAAGAGTTAACCAAACTCTTATCATCATACTCATGACATGATGCCAAAGTGTTAATCCACCATTATCTAATGTTAGATCCTCACCTTGGCAACAATTTTCATTTCATTCAGGCCATTTAACCCATAGTTATGGCACATAAAATCTGAATGCTTTAAAGCATCTACCGTACACATAACTCGAGTATCGGTCTCCCTTTCATCAAGTTCGGGAGCAGATTTTTTAGATGTCACTCATGACATTCCGAACATTCTGTTAATATTCCGTTATTAGTGTAACACTAAATTTAAAATAATTAACAACTTGCTATATCACAAAGTGTTTCTTAACAAACACGATAACATCAAACTTTGTTTAAAACACTACTGTTTTGTAAGATCCATTATACAAAACCGCTTTTAAACAAGTATTTCGATTAAACAATTAAACAATATGGCATATTACATAATGTTTTTAAACAAAAACAAATTTGTAATATGATTTTGTCAATCTTCTTTAACGATATCTTAATAGATCTGCATCACATGGTATAATTCTACAATGAAACTCGACAAGGTTTCAAAATAGATTTACTCTTTCAAAGAAACTCGACAAGGTTTCAAAATAGATTTACTCTTTCAAAGAAACTCAACAAGGTTTCTATAGATCTACTTTCAAATGCATAAAGTTTCAAGAACTATATTTACTTTATAATTAAACTCAACCTGGTTTAAATAAGCTAAACAAGTCAAAGAAACGTTTCCACAAAATATGATAACAACTTGTATATTATCAGATTTTGTTTCAAACAAACTCATCTTGGTTTCAATAAACACGTTCTAGCAATCTAATAAAATAACAACTTGTATTTTATGAGATTTGTTTCAAAGAAACTCCACTTGGTTTCAATGAATCTAATTTCATCATGATTTTTAACCATGTTAGTAATCATTGCACCAATTACATTCGCAAGATTCACTAGGTCACAAATTATGTTACCATCGCTTAATTTGTGAATATTTAAACACAAAAACTCGTTAAAACTGTTAAAACAATATGGTATCTAATAAACTTGACATGGTTTATGTAAACTTGTACCAAAATGATTCCGAGAAACACAAGCTTGGTTTCAAGATCCGATTTAAACAATAACACATGCAATAAACAAACTAAATAAATCGGTTTGAAAAGAAACTCATCATGGTTTCAATATAAACCGATTCAATAAACTGCTTTAAAAATCGTTTATAAATCATTATACCAAATCATTAATTAAAATTGCATTAGTTATAAACCGATTTTCAAAGAAACTCAATCTTGGTTTCAGTGAGAAAAGCAGTTTGTATAAAATCTGTTAATTATATAAATTATATTTTAATAAAAGTGTTTTAATTACATTAAATGTAACTGCTTTAAGACCGTAGGAAACGGTTACATTTTATAAATAAAATCTAAATTACAATAATTAAAATTAACAAGAATAAATAATGTAAAATTAAATACAAACATAATGTAAGTAGATAAACGATAATTAAATAAAATAATAAAATAGTCAAAGACTTACTTGATCACCAAATAGAGATCAACAAAGAAGCACTAAAAGCCGAGGCACGTGTTTGACACGCTCCTTAAAACAGATTCGCCGTCTGCTTCCTGTGGTACAACAACCAAAACAAGAAGTTGTCCGTCGAACTTAACTAAACCGCCTGAATTTCATCTTAAGAGATCGCGTATTCCATATGTTGGAAATCAATAATAACTATTGATTTGATGTGTATAAAACTTGTGGAATTAGGAACTCTATTTATACACAATAGACTCCCTCTAAGTTTACTCATCCCACCGATGTGGGATTGAAAATAAACTACTTTTCCTCTTTAGGCATGGTACCGAATGCCTAACTTTGAGACCCGATATCTCATTCACATAAACTCTATTTTGGACACATAAAGACTTATTGCGAAGCTCTCTTCGAGGAGAACGCGAACCTACAAACTATTACTTATATATATGACACATACATATAGATAATTGTGTCCAAAGTTGGTCAAAAGTCACTTTTACCAACTAATTTTCCAACAAGCTACTCATGATAAATAAGCAAGCATACACACAAACAATTAAACATAGGGTAGACATAATGATATAATGGATTAAAAAAATTTTCTTATGATGTAAAGAAGGGTTTGGACTACACACGAGTTAGGGCTTGCTCTCCAAAATTTTACCTCCCTAAATGCAGAAAAATTGAATTCTATATATAGATTTACAAATGCAACGGCATCGACTTTTGATGGTGACGCCGTCAGGTCGCCGTATTTAGGGTTTCGTTTGGTCAAGTCATCGTTAGGAAGGTGTCAGTTGATGAGTGTGACGCCGTCTGTCTTCATGAAGGACGTCGTATTGAGATGGTTCTTGGGCGTCTGGTGTAGAAAACAAGGGAGACACCTTTCAGAGTTTAGGCGTGACGCCGTCATGCTTTAGAACCTTTTTTTCACCTGAGCCGTCGCTTGCATTCTAATTAGATTTCATCCTGAGGGATGGCGTCACCCTTTAGTTGGGACGCCGTCAGGTTGCAGAATTGCCTTGGATCTTGACTTTGCCTTTTTCATCATGTTTTCGCTCCTTTTCGTCCAAATATGCTTCATTCTAGCATTTTGCTTCCAAAAGAACTAAAATGTGAAAAGGAACGATTTTAAGTAGTAACGGATATAAAATGTGCTGATTTAGGGCTTAAATGACCCCCTAAAAACGTATTTCATGAATCTAAATCAAGCTCGAGCTTGATTATAAGACTCACGAGCGTGTTCTTCATTTGACTTTAAAAGAAGCTCGCGCTTTTCTTGTTTTGAGCCTTAATCTAAAACTCAAGCTCGCATCATGAGTTATTTGAAAATCGGATAGTTAATAAATTACGTCTTGTTTTTTGTTATTTTTTTATAGAGCCATAATATTGAAAAAAGTGTTAGAGAGCACGGTACATAGACCAATAACGGTGCGACTGAGAATTTTTTGGGAACCAACAACATGCCATAGTGCACCACCCTTGATGTCATTGCATAGCCGTTCGTCCATTTGTTGGTCCACTCGCTTTTTTTTTTTTTTTTTTTTTTTTTTTTTTAGTGAGTTAGGCATTTTGTGATGTGTTATGAGACATACATGAGCCAATAGTGGTTATTGGATGCTATTGATAGGGAAACTGTTTTAGTTATTGGGGTGTTATTGGTAGGTTTATAATGTGGCACACCAATAACGGTTATTAGTTTGTTACTACGCCTAGCAGCCTTAGAAATCAAAGAAGGGTTTGTAGCCTTAGCATACCCGATATTTTGTGATATGATGCGAAATACGCTCTCTAACCAGTTAGTTGTCATTGAGGCGTGTGGTATATTTGTGGTGTGAGGTGGGTTAGTTTGTCGTTAAAAAGGTATTATAATTCATGCATGTATTATAAAGAAAAAAACTTCAATAATGTACGTTTAGCTCACTTACAAGTTACAACTACAAGTAGGATATTCGGTTTATTCGGTTCGGTTAGTTCGGTTAAAGTTTTTTTTGGGTATAACCGAAAACCGAACCGAACCGAATTCAAATTTGATTCAACCGAACCAAAAACCGAACCGAATAACCGAAAACCGAACCCCTATAACCAAAAACCGAACCGAATAACCCAAATTACATAATTTTATTTATTTTTTATTTAATTATATATATTTTTAGCACAAAATATTTTTTTCAAGCTTAAATCATGTTATATGTTTACTAAAAAAGAGTTTTAGTGATTTTTGTCTATATATAAAAATAGAAAAAATATATATTTTATATGAATTTGGTTTTCGGTTTTCATTGCCAAAATCATATTCAAATCGATAATTGAATATTTAGTTCGGTTCGGTTCGGTTTTAACCAATTCAGTTCGATTACGAATTCGGTTAAATTATTTTTGGTTTGATTCAGTTTCGATTTTCGGTTAATGTGGATATTAAAACACCCCTAACTACAAGCAGCCAAAGAGGCCATTGGAGTATATGGGCCACAAGCCCACATAGGAGCCCTAGGCATTGACTTATATAAATATACATACATGTATGGAATTAAAGTCATAAAGAAAACTGCAGGAAAGCAGAAGAAGAAAAGAATGGCCCCAATAAACCTGCGTGTGGTGAAAAAGCCGGCTCGTAAACCAGCTAGGTATTTATGTCTTTATATATATATGTACACGCTAAACACAATAACTGCATTCTTCTAAATATATATAGCTACAAGGGATGTCAAAACTATATTAGGAAGCTGTTTAATTAGGATTAATTGTGTAGATTTATTATAATTGCGTTTGCAACACGTAGAAAATAGTGTTTGATATAATTATACTGTGTCTCACTGCAGTCATACTCGTTTGAATACTGGTCAGTACCGATCGTATAATTTTACATCATCACGGGTATACATCCATCTTCATCATGTTGATTTATTATTATTGCATGTTGCTAATATCTTTATAAGGGGATTTATTTATTTGTCAACATGTTTATCACTATAATTTGCTATGCAGTATGGACTAAGCCCAATTTCAGATTTTGGGGGACATTCATCATACGGTGCTTCATCGAAAACCGGGTTAGTTTGTTTGATGAGTGCTTGTTTATAGACCAGTATATGCAATATAAAGGATCATTTATTATATATAAACATTTTTATCTTACGGTAAATGATATTTTATATGATCACAGCATGGATAAGCTACGCGGTCCTGATGGTCAGCTTCCACAGAAGTTACGGACGATACCCCATCACCTTATTGAGCAGATTAGTAATGAGATAATGGACACCGATCTTAATGTTCGCTGGAATGATATTGGTATTAGTGATGATTGGAGATTTCTTTTATGTTTTATAAATTTTCACTAACTTTGATAAGATTATGATATGTTGTTCTGTGCTTACAGCTGGGTTGCATCATGCGAAAGAATGTGTTACTGAGATGGCTATATGGCCTTTGTTACGGCCTGATATTTTCAAAGGTTGCCGTTCTCCAGGACGAGGACTTCTTTTATTTGGCCCCCCAGTAAGTGGCATTAAGTGCTATCTATATCTTTAACAGTTCAAACGGTGAATTGAAAGAAATTAGCCAATTAAGAAACAAGTAAAATGATTTGAACATATTAAATGGGTGAGGTATATCCATTGGATGAAATCATTTATTTAACAATAGGGTTATTCTTTGTTGGAGTTATGAGGTTGTACTCTCACAAAAACTTGCTCACCAATATATTTTGGTGGAAAAGTTAAAGAACACTTAAAGAAACAATGATATCATTCAAATAATTCTTTGATAACATTCAAAACTCTAGCAAGCCATTTCATAAAGTTTGGAAGACAAAGGGTAGATCCATTTGACACCATTTACGTCTTTGTCTAATGGTAGCTCCCACGTGTTGTTCTTTTCAATAACTTCAATTTCATCTTCCATGGCTTTTTTACATGATTCTCTTGAATTGCTTTCTCAAAAATTCTGTTTCCACCTGACAAAAAATTAAATGTGGCATTGTATAATTCCGTTAATGAACGAAAATATTTCGGTGGTGGACTTAGAGATGATACGACACGTTCTTCATGAGGTACTTCTTCATGTGATGGTCGATCCTCTTCACTTTCTCCATCTGCTTCGTCCCTCAAATTATATACCGGAAAACTTGTTCTTTCTTTCTTTTCTTCTTCCCAATTCCAGGAAGAATTTTCATCAAAAGTTACATCTCAAGAAATTATTAGATTTTTATTTTATTTTATTTTATTTTATTTTTGTTTTTAAGCTATACAAACGATAAGCTTTTTTTGCAACTATACCTGCAAAAATACAAGTTTCACTTGTCTTAGTTAACTTGTATCTCTTTTGATTTGGTATTTGAATAACACACACCAAAAAACTTTGAGATATCTTAGAGAGGGTTTTCTTTCATTCCATGCTTCAAGTGGAGTCTTCTTATGCTGGGATTTTGTTGGACTTTTGTTGAGCAAGTAGACTGATGTGTAAACTGTTTGTGCCCAGAAACTTTTTGATAAACCTTTCTCATGCATCATGGACTTCGCCATCTCTACAACAATCTGATTCTTTCTCTCGACTACACCATTTTGTTGAGGTGTGTATCGAGTTGTGACAAGTCTATGCATGTCTTCATCATCACAAAAATTGTCAAACTATTTTAAGCTGTACTCCTTTCCTTAATCACTTCTCAACAATTTTGATAAAGCTCCCTATTTCTTTTCAACAAAACTTTTAAACTTTTTTGAAAATTCCAAAAACTTGGGATTTTTATTACATGGATAAACCCATGTCATTATACTAAAAGGCTCTTTTGGAAATGGTTTTCGATGATGCTTCTGAGAGCGCACACCATTCGCAAACTCCAATTTTGTGAATTTACAGCAAACATCAAACCATGTTTTTCTGGTGGAGTAAACTTAAACTCTGAAAATTTAGATCTCCCTGCCTCATGTGCCATAGCAAGGACCAATCTGTTATTGTGGCCTTCAACGCATTTTGTTCCACATATGTGAAAATGAGAACTTTTATCTCGCCCCATTAGTATTTTTTGCATTAACTATCAACTTTCACCTTTGGTGTATATACAGCAACCTTTTCCTTCGAAGTGAACAGAGTACCCATTTTTGACAAGTTGTTCGACACTAAGTAATTTTGCCTAAGGTCATGAACTAGCAAAAACATATTTATATATTTAATGCGTGTTTTAGTTTTCACCGGGATCTTTCCTTTTCCCTTCACTTGTACTACAACTCCATTTCTCAATTTTACTTGAAAATTTCTAGTAGTATCAATTTCGATCAAAATACTTTTGTTACCAGTCATATGGTTGGTGCAACCACCATCAAGAAACCACACATCACTTCTTTTCATGATGGCTAACTGACAAAAGAAAATATTTCCTTTTTCTTGTTTTTCTTTTGAAAAATTTGCTTGATCGACAAAACTATTCAAATGACCAAACTGGTCACGATTAGTGCAATCAAAATTTCCTTTGTGCAAACAATCTTTTTGTTTTTATGATTTTCATTCTTGAAAATAGAACACTTGTAAGAGTCACCTTCCTTGAATGATTTTTTTCGAAGTTTCCTCGAAATCTTAATCCTCCGTGACTTTGTCCACGTCCACGACTTAAAAAACTTCTGCCTCCTCTACCACCTCGGGATGAACAACCTTTTCCATAATATTGTGGTGGTTTCTTGTCGCCTTGCATGCTAAATTGAAATACACTCATGATTGCCTTGCCGTAGTGCTGTAATCCGCTGATCATAAGACTCGAGGGAACTTAGTAGATCTCGAATACCCAAAGTTTTTAAATCTTTGGTGTTTTCAGTGACCGCTATGATTTGATCACTTTTCCGGAATACTGAGAATTTTTTCAACAACTCTTTGGTCTTCAATTTCATCACCAAACATTTTCATCTGATTAATCGAATCAGTTAATCTAGATGAATAGTCATTCAGTGACTTATTCTCTTCCATCTTTGTGTTCTCATAATCTTGTCTGAGAGTTTGTAGCTTTATATCTCTTACTTAGACGTCTCATTTATTGAGGTTAAGATACATGAATACAAATAATAACATGTAGACATCACAAAGTACACAGCGGAAGACTTAGAACATAATAGTAATTAACTAACTGAAAATAAATGCGTAACATACCTCTTGCAATTTGGTTAGATCTCTTGAACAAAGAAGATGAAGTGGTTTAATGAGTTTTCCCTTACCGTTTTACAACTCAAACCGATTGGTGTAAGAATAATGCCTTACCACCACAGTTTTGTACACACGAATTAACCACGAATCAAAGTGATTGCTAGATCTAACACAAGCCTTTGTTTTATGAAAAAAACAAAACCAAAACACCCTATGGGGGCGTTCGGCCGAATAAATGCAAGAGAGGAGAGGGAGAGATCTAGGGTTAATTCAATGCACAAAAGTTAACCATAAACCTTAACCCTAGACTTGTATATATAGTGGTAGAATATCTTGTAGGAAAAGTTAGGGTTTGGGCTTGTGGAAGCCCCCTATGGCCGGCCACCTTAGAGGAAGAAAGGGGAACCCGATATTAGACAGCACCACGTTTTGATACATGTCTAAGTGGACCACACACATCAGTGTGTATCAATCCAAGTAGATCTGAAGTGCTTTCCACTTGCTGTGAAAAAGGTTTCCTTGTCATCTTCCTAGATATGCAAGACTCGCATTTGTCAAATGATTCATCATCGACACTTTGTAAAAGCCCTTCATGTTGCAGCTTTTCCATGCGTTTCTTGCCTATATGAGCAAGGCGACAATGCCAAAGATAAGAAGAGTCCCAGTTAGACTTGCTCTTCTTATTGCTAATGCTATACAACGAATTATTTCCATTGGACACACAATCATCCATATCAATTTCAAACACACCATTTATAGGAATTGAAATAAAAAACATTATTAAAAGAAACCGAAATTCCATAACTGGTAAAAGTGTTCATAAAACTAATATATTTTAACAAAGAAACTGAAATAACACCCTAAACAATAGGGGGTGCATAATGACAATTATTTAGTTCAAGAATTAAGCCTGAAGGAAACAATAAATCAAAAGTCCCTATGGCTTCAACTTCTGCACGCTTGCCATTTCCAACGTACAAGTATCTTTCACCACAGGCCAACTTCTTCGCTCCCCTAAGTCCCTGCGATGAATTACAGATGTGAGTACCACATCCTGTATCATAAATCCAGGAATTTTTCTTATGAGGAAAAGAAAATAATTCAAACATAAAAATACCTGATGAGCTAGGTACCATCTTATTTTTATTCTGAAGCAACTCACTCAGCAACAATGGACAGTTCCGCTTCCAATGACAAGGTGTGTTGCAGTGGTGGCAAGCCGATTCTTCTTAGGATTCTACTTTTTCTTTGTAAGGTTCTTTTTAGGAGCTGCTGAGACCACAACTTGGGAGTAACCACAGCCGAGCTTCTCCAATTGGTCCAAGTGATGTTTCATCTCAAGGACGTGGTCGGAGACAGATTTACCAACCTCTTGCTTGTAGCTATGAATCTTTTCAATAAGTTCATACAATTCAGCTGCCGGTGGCTTCTCAAACATACGTTTGAGTTCATCTAGCATGCTCATAGGCGGATAGTGCTCAAAATTTTTTTGCAATTGAGCAGACATCCCTGAAAGCATAAGACACGTCACATCATTGTGCTTCTCATACTCGACACGATACTCCTCTTTTTCAAGATCAGTAGCCGTATCAATAGGAGCATCAGACAGAGGTGTAGTCAAAATCTCAAGTCTTTTGGCAACACGAAGGATGATCCTAAGTGCACGATGCCAATCATTGAAATTCGGGCCAGTCAGCTTGTCTCTTCCAATCATATCTTTGAAAGCGGCACTCATTAAGCTCATAGTGTTTTCAGGTTGATGAGCCATCTACAGAAAAAGTTCAAAAAGCCATAATTAGTATTTTGATAATTTTTCTTTTCAATAAAATTAAATACCCACGGTTCATATTCGTATAACCAATTAATTATTATTGAAAACTAGGATCCAAATTGTCATAATCTTATCACATCAGTTGATCTGCTAGTAATGAGTTTATACAAAATGGTACGAGCCCTTGCCCAATTGCCAATTTCAATTGCAATTCCTAGATTTATGGGATTTACATTTAGCCAATTTCAATTGCCATGTAAACATGTTTTATCCCCATCTTATGCCTTGAGTTGCCAGTTCTCACCGCCTAACTCAATTAAGTTGTCCAACTTAAGAAACTGCAAAATCATCCATGCCCGTTCTCACGTCACGTGGATATTTTACCCTTTGATTACGATCTAAGTCACGTTCTCATGCAAATAAAAGGTAATCTTAGGTGTTTCCGATTCGTTGGATGGCATACAACTTAAATTAAGGGTAATAATTTTGATGTCAAATCAAATATGTACAAAGATGTCATACATTCATCTTCGTAGCATAGGTTTTATTAAAACATTTATATCCTTGTTTTAATGTTTAAGCTTTTCATCATCAAACTTTAATCGAGGTATTGGTAAACGAATTAAAGAATTACCTTTAATTCCCACTATATCCTACTGCTGCATGAGTCATAAGACCCAAGTTATTCGGATAACTACCACAAAAGTGGCGCGTAAAATTTAAGGTCAATTCACCCTTAAGATTTTATGCACATTCATAGGAATACTTGGTAGCTCCATTAAGACGCACAAACGAGCGGAGAATCAGGTCAGCGCGAAGCATATTAAAAACCCTCTTCTTTAAGGTCACAATTTAATGCGTACCAACCCTGTACCCATCACACAGTTTGTCAATAATGGGTGGGCCGTTCTAACTATTTTGTGCATAAAAATCAATCAATTAAACGATTATGATTACTATGCTTAAAAAACACATGTTTCACCATTATTCAGATCAGTTTATTCTTCTTATAAAAATACCCTTGTTACACAAAACAAACAAGCAAGTATTTAAAAAAATAAACACATAAACAATGAATACATAACTTAACAATTAATCATGCATATAAAATAGCCACATGCAAACCTTTTGATAAATTCTATTAATAATCAATTCTAGATCTGTCAATATGTATATGTCTAATTAAGACTTTCACCCGTTTTCATCAATGTACAAGGTGAGCCACATGCATCGATTCATCGATTGCGTAAGTCAAAATTAAACATATACCACATAGCACATAATTGATTTAATAATAATGATTGAGGTCTTCCCCAATTTTAGATCTATCAAAAAATTAGTGTATATCACTTAACCAAGTAAAGCATACAATAAAAGCAGATCCATGACAAACCATGCATGTTTTTATCATGGACATAAATTACACTTAACAGTTAATGCAATTAAACAAGAGTTACGCAATTTAATACACATAGAATTGCATGCAACCTTGGGTTTTCTAATCCAATTAAAAACACTAGTTTACAAAACCCTAATTAGGGCAAAAAAAATCCCCCCCCCTTAAAAATTAGGGTTTAGGTTTTGCAAATCCTAGATCTACACATACAATTAATAACACAATACAATTTATTTGTTTTATGCGTTTCATTAATTGATTACTCATTATACAAGGCTCGTGATGCCACTGTTGAAGTTAAGATACATGAATACAAATAATAACATGTAAACATCACAGAGTACACAACGGAAGACTTAGAACATAATAGTAATTAACTAACTGAAAATAAATGCGTAACATACCTCTTGCAGTTTGGTTAGATCTCTTGAACAAAGAAAATGAAGTGGTTTAATGAGTTGTCCCTTACCGTTTTACAACTCAAACCGATTGGTGTAAGAATAATGTCTTACCACCACAGTTTTGTACACATGAATTAGCCACGAATCAAAGTGATTGCTAGATCTAACACAAGCCTTTGTTTTATGAAAAAAACAAAACCAAAACACCCTATGGGGGTTCGGCCGAATAATGCAAGAGAGGAGAAGGAGAGATCTAGGGTTAATTCAATGCACAAAAGTTAACCATAAACCTTAACCCTAGACCTGTATATATAGTGGTAGAATATCTTGTAGGAAAAGTTAGGGTTTAGGCTTGTGGAAGCCCCCTATGGCCGGCCACCTTAGAGGAAGAAAGGGGAACCCGAATCTTTTCCATTTTTAAGTTATTCACCATATATTCTCTCCTTTTACATTTAACGGTCGTTAGTCATTTCCGTTAAATACTTAACGATCATTAGACGGACTTTTTGTGTAATAATTAATTGTAATCATTAACATTAATTATTAACTTTAATTCTCATTCGCTAATGTGTGCAATCCCATGGTTACGAGTTCGAATCCGGACATTCACGGTTTTATAAATATATACATATTCCAACATCATTAAATTCTTTCTTGAGCACCTCAAGCTTCTTTTGCACTTTTTAGGCGCATGATTTTTGGGAAGATTGACGGGTGACTCCTCGTTGTAACATACTTAAAACGGCCGCATTTCTTCTCATCTTTTTCTTCAAATCATTCAATATCTCAATTGCTCATCGATGTAATTTTCTGTATCGCCAAGCTCTTCAAAGGTATTTTTGACATCATCAAACACATCTAAAGAATTGAACATCTCCATCTTGACACACTAATAAACGTAGTTTTCGCCATCGAAAATTTGGACAACAACATGACTAAGACTAAATCCTTGTCTTCTTGCCATGATTGCTTTATAAAAATGGTAGGAACTCGTTTAACCCAAAATGAATTTGAACAAGCTCTGGTACCAATTTATGTTGGAGGTATGAGATTGTTCTCTTATAAAAAGTTGCTAATTAACATATATATTATGGTGGAAAAGTTAAAGAACACTTAAAGAAACAATGATATCACTCAAATGCTTAACTTTGGAAAAACAAGCAAGCCATCACATAAATCCTGGGTGACAAAGGGTAGTATTACAAATGAAGGTAATTGTCCCAAAACATAAGCATGACCTCTTTCTTTTCTAAAACACTTGTTGATACAACAAACTGATTGTTATTGGTTGTGGTTTGCTGTTTTTGTTCTTGTGTTTGTTTGATGATGTGATTAAAACCTTCCATAGTTGCCTCCCTTTATAGGCTACCAAAGCTACAAGCTGCCATCCTACTAACCAATCCACCGTTCCATCCTGTCAAAATATTCCACCAACTTGAAAAGTATATCAAATGAAAAACAATCCACCCTCACAACCATTGTAGTCTTCAACCCATTCCAACCTTTAACATTGATAAAAAGTATCTGTTGAGGTAAAAATATGTCTTCACCTAAACAAGCAAATATCCTTCGGCTGACCCTTCGTCTAGCTCTCCGGATTAAGGTCCTTCGGATCTGTAAACACAAAGAAACCACGCGTTAGCCTCGCCCAGGGTTTTATCCCTAGACCAAGCTCCGGTGTGAGAATGAGAATGTGATATGATATGTCAGAATTACTGTGTGTAAAATAAGGTAAAGAGAGTTGACCTAGATGTAGTGATTTCTCTCCTTTTATAGATGAGAAGTCTTGTCCTTACCCGAGGGTCACATGTGATGAGGGCGACCTTTTCGGGCGGGAAGTTGACATTCCCTGTTTGGCCTCTGCCTGTATTAGGTCAGGGATTCTGACTTAAGATTCCCTTCCCTTTGTGACTGGTGACGCCATTTAGCCGTTATGCAGGGGGGGTTGTGTTGAGCCCTTCGGCCAATGCAGTCTTGGAGTCTACTTGGTCTACGTTACCTTGTGCATGTGCCGAATGGTTTAGTACCCTTCGGCTCGGTATCTTAGGTACATACGCCAACAATATCCCATCTAAAAACCAATCTTTTATTTATTTATTTATTTATTTTTTTAATTTGGGTAAAAACACATTCTTCTTGTATTGTTTTTATTGGTTTAGGGTACAGGTAAAACAATGATAGGTAAAGCTATTGCTGGAGAGGCCAAAGCAACATTTTTCTACATATCTGCGAGTTCAATTAACAACAAATGGGTACTTACTAAATCTCAATATTTTGGAAAATGTAGATCCAATTCTGGCCCAACATTGTCTCTGTACTACCAGTATACGTAGTAATATTTAGTTCTGTATATTCGAATATAAAGATTAAAAGGTGACTGCAGATGGGAGAAAGTGAAAAGCTGGTGAGGGCTCTTTTCGGAGTTGCTAGTTGCTGTCAACCAGCTGTAATATTTGTAGATGAAATAGATTCCCTGCTATCCAAGGTATGTCCAATTCTTGTCCGCAAACAAAGAAATTTCGTGTGACGAGACATGAACTTGTGCAAAAATCCGTAAATCTAATCTAGATGTGGAATATCTACCAATTTTTACTTATGATTGGGTCGATTAGCTTTGCTTTATCTCTAATTGGTCAAATATGTAAAACAAAAATAGTTGGCTACATAAGAAATGTGTGAAACTGACATCGTCCGAAATGTGTATTCAAAATTTTAGATTAATAGTTTTTGTAATCATATCGGAGACACTTATTTTTTGATAGAAGTTTTAGACCAAAAGTGTTTAAGGGCATCCCAACCAAACCTGACCCGTAACAAAGAATTGCCCATCATGGCCTCTTACTCAAATTAAAGCTTTCATACCAATTTTGCCACCTCTACTTTAAACCATATAGATACTCTCTGCCTTTTCCAACTTGACGAAAATTTCAGATTCTTGTGTCTCATTGTTCCTGATTCCATGAAAGATATATAACTAAGGATGTATTTATGCCATTGCAGCGTACGTCAGATGGTACTAGTAGCGGTGAAGGTTCCAACAGAGTGAAGACACAGTTTTGTATTGAAATGGAAGGATATAACAGTGGAAACGATCAAGTTCTAGTCATAGGTGACCTGAAAAATTGACATTTTAATCCAAGTCTACCCCTTTTATATCTTTTTGATATTTCATGTTGTATCCTATTGAAAAAACGTGAGCATAACATATGTTCATGCTCAAGGCTCCGAACTAGTGTTTTCATATGAAAAACTAGAAACTTAAAGATCAGATAAATGTTGAAGTCCACTTGCAAAAATAAAAAATAAAAAAAATCCAGAAAGTATGTGAGCTAAATGTTCTGGTTCTCGTTATAAGTATATGAAACACACATTCAGATAACCTCTTTAGGGGGGAAAACCCCATTTTTAAGGTTTTATCTGCTTCCTAATTTTAACAACAGTAACTTTCTGACTATATCTGGCAGGAGCAACAAATAGACCACAAGACTTAGATGAGGCAGCTAGGAGGCGTCTTACCAAGAGATTCTATATTCCACTACCCTCCTCAGGTACAACATAAATTTATCGTATATGTGCAATTCTGGCCCGAATGGATAAAGCTGCGTCGAACTCGGCTCTTTTCTGTTAGTACTTTGGGTGTTTTTACGAAAAACGTATCTAAATGGGTATGTTGTTGTTTGCAATAAAAAGATTCGGGAGGGGCGTAAGCATTTGATTCTCTTGAGTCTTGACCCATATGCCACAATCAGTTATTTTATCAACAAATTATTATTCAGAGTTGAAATCATTAATTCGTACCAGTAACCATCCTGCCCATTGTTTCGCCATTATTTTACCTATTTCTACTATTCCCTATACTACTAATACGACGATGCTAATGATATCTTTCTGGGTTAAAGAAGCGAGAGCATGGATAGTAGAAAACCTTTTGAAGAAGGAACGACTTTTCAAACTCTCAAAGAAGGATATTGACAGCATATGCAAATTAACAGAAGGTAACTTAATTCATTTTTTCATATTTTTGGGTCATGTACAAGTATTTATCTTTTTCCCTTTACTTGATCTATGGCTTATGTTACTTCTGCTTTGAATCATTTTAGGCTATTCAGGATCAGACATGGCAAACTTGGTCAAGGATGCTTCAATGGGTCCAGTTAGAGAGGCTTTAAGACGAGGCATCCAAATCACTAAGCTTAAAAATGAGGATATGAGACCTGTTTCTCTACAGGTATATCAACAAAAAACCATTGTAAATAAATAAAAAAAAAAAAAATTTGAGTTCTTAAAGTAGATATAATTTGACTCAGGTAATCTAGGTAATGAATTTTACATATATACTAGTATTGAATTATGTTCTTGATAGTTCATATGTAAAATCACCATCAGTTATTTACTTAATAGTGCTTACTCAATTTGAATTTAAAGGTAAAAGGGTTGCAATTATTTAAGATTCACGCAATACCCTTAGGAAGTGGGGGAAGGGGTTGTAAACACACGTAATTACGTGCGCCACTGTAGAACTTTTTTGCTAATTCTTGTTAAAAGTAAATTTTAATGTATGTTTTCAATATTTATAGGACTTTGAGAAGTCGCTACAAGAGGTGAGACCTTCTGTTTCTTTGGATGAACTTGGCTTATATGAAGATTGGAACAATAAATTTGGGACCATATCGACATCAAGTATGTATTATTGAAGTAATTTATATTTTGCTTGTTAATAACTTGAATGGCCGGCACTAGTTTGATTCACATTCCCATTTTTGGATCTTGGTGTGTAGAAACTTATGACTCGGGTCAACAGTTTAGACAATCATCATCTGAGGCACAAACTTGCATCAACCTCGATGATGATGATGATGATGATGATGATGATGATGTTTATGAGATCACTCCTCCGGTGGGTCAAAACACGGCCAAGAGAGCAACCAAAGATTAGAGTGAAGGAGATTGATAGCTCTTACAAGGATACTACTTGCATATGTGATGGAAGAAACAAAGCAGATTTTTTTTAAAACGTTGTCAATAGATTATAGAAATATCAACTTTAGGTATTAAGTACATCAACTTTTTTGAACTGTGGATTCTGTTTCTTTTTTCTTTTTTTCTTTTTTTTCCTTTTCTGAAAGTAATGATATTTAGAAGCTGATTTGGCGTATGGGGAGTATTATTATCCAACTCATGATAACATTAAATTTCCATAAATTCACATTTTGAGTTCGTATGTTACGACACTAGCTATACAACCAATCAGATCTACTTTCGTAACCCATCACATTCAACCTCAATGCCATTATCTATACTTCTATACTTTAAAAGAAAAACCATAAATCTTGAAAGTGAAAATATGATAAATATTGAAGAAAACTTAGATAATTAAAGTAACTATTAAAGGCCGGAAGATAATTAAAGTATCTATTGAAGGTTGAAATGCAAGGCTGGAAACTATTGAAACTTAGACATATTAAAGAAAACTTGAAAACTGAAACTTAGACATATTGAAGAAAACTTGAAAACTGAAACTTAGACATACGGAAGGAAATTGAAAACCGAAAACTTGAGGTTGGAGTTAAAATGCAAGGCTAGAAACACGATTTGCTAGACACGAAAAGTATTGAAAGGCTGACTTCTTGTAAGGCGGGAAAATTCAATTTTTCCATTGTCTATATAAACAACCCCAATGTGTTAATTCATTTCATATTTCATTGTAAATTAAACTATTATTATTATTTTCGTGTATAATTCATAACCCATATTATTTTCATTCAGAATAAATCATGTTTAATCTATAAATTCTTAAACTTTTATTATTTTTCCTTTATAACTCAAAACTTTGAATTTTTTACACTACAATTATATGCCGCTATAAAATCATGTTGTTATGCACGGGTATTTATCTAGTATTAATAATATTTACATCTATATCTATTCTATACCACTGGAGCATTTGTCCTAGGCATTTGAGAGGCCAATATAAAAGAGGTGATCACCAATACCCGACTATTATGCTTGAAGCCGTAGCTTCAAATGATTTGTGGTTTTGGCATTCATTTTTTGGTCCTCCCGGTGCAAATAACGACATCAATGTTTTGAATCAATCTCCGTTGTATCTTACTCAGCGAAATGGAACGGCGCCAAACAATTCATTTACTCTAAATGGACGGCTTTACAAACGTGGATATTATCTTACCGATGGAATCTATCCTACGTATTCAACGTTTGTTAAAGCATATCCTTATCCAACTGACCCGAAAGAAAAGAGATTCAAGAAGCTACAAGAGTCTGCACGAAAGGATGTCGAACGAGCTTTTGGTCGTCTTAAAGGAAAATGGATTATTCTCAGTCATCCTCTCCGGGCTATGTCCGTCGAAAAGATTCGAAAAATCGTTCATACGTGTGTTATATTACACAATATGATTTTAAAAGACGACGGGAGGACAATATCACCGGTTCATATAATGGATCAGCCGGTCACGCCAGTTTATGACCCGAATGACTACCGGAGTTACTCGACGAAAATATCCATCATCGTCTCCGATATGATCTTACGGAGCATGTAGACGCTCAAAACTTACCATACATTGATGACTAGTGTTTTTTTAAAAAAATAAGTATTATGTAATTTTCTTTTAAGTATTAATAAAATATTATGTTTTTATTAAATTGTTTAATATAATTAAAAAAAAAAAATAGATGAGGTATGGGTTAGGCATGGTTGCCACTAAAAATCTATGGTTAGGTATGAGATATGTATGAGATGAGATGTAAGTATATTATTGGTGGGTGATTAGGTATGAGAAATTTAGTTAGGCATGGTTGCCACCCTCCTAAAAAGAAATTTTAATTGCTTGTTACATACACACACATATATAAGTAACATGTAAAAAATTAATTGTCTTAAATTCATAAGCTTGAAACATCTAAAAAATTAATTGTCTTTAACCATCATCTATAAATCTAACAACTTAAACAAAAAAACATAAAAAAACACACTTTCATATCCGCACCTCACCGCCCGCCACACCTCAGCTTCTACCAAAATCACATTTCGGATCGGTTTTGGTTTTAGCCAAAAACCAACCCAACCCGAACCGTGCACACGTCTACATAAAGTCATTATCATGAAAAACATGCAATCGAAATATATTGTTTAACAAAAAATTTAGTTACAAGGTACCCGCCGCCGCAACACGCGAGGTACCCTTTTAGTATAAACTAAACCACATAAAAATACAAATATGAACCCTAACACTGAAGTGGTGTTGCGGCACCAGAAGAGTGAAGGTGACTATAGTGGCGTAGGCGGAATGATGATTATGTGGCTGGTAGGTGGCAAGATGGCGACCGAACGAGATACGTAAAATGGATGTTGTTAAGATATTATATATGAAATATTTCATGTATAATTATATGTTGATGTTCTGAAATATGTAGAATGCAAACTGTTGTTTTTAAGAAGAGCAATTTCATATTTCCTTAATAAAAACATCAAAATTCTATATTTTCTCTAACATGCATCAAAATCATTGCATGTTATGCATTATTAACTTGTAAGTTGGGTAAATATGGCATTTTGAGGTTTATATTGAATAAATATGGAATTATTTCATTCTCATAGTGTTGTGATATATGTTGTTGTTTGATGTGGTGATACTCATATAAGTTTTATTATAAAGACATGCGTTTTTTGTAGTTTCATTTACAATTATTTTGTGTTTCATAAAAAGTTGTTTTGGTTGAAGTGTTTAACTAGGGATTCATTTGAAATCGTTTTTTTTTTTTTTTTTTTTTTTTTTTTTCCTTTTAAATTGATAAACATGTAGAGATTAACTAATATTACAAACTTGCTATTTAAAAAGTTGACATTTTAAAATTAGATCTTCTTGTGTGAAAAGCTCCCCAACTAAATGGTTGTGGGTTCAAGTTCTGCTTAAGACATGTGAGATAGTTTGTAGTGTGTATATTGTTCAAAACTAGAGGATTTAAGCAACCAATGCGCTAATCTTGTGACCGTACAATTGGTTGATGTCACAATTCTCAATTTCCGGTCATTTCTCAAACTCCATATTCATCATTTCATATTAATTTATGCATGGGTTTTGCATTTTTCATTAAACGTTTATTTTCTTATTAAATAAACGCTATCGCGTAAACATTATTTTGAACAATTGATCCGTTACTTCCAAAAATTTAACACAATATATTTTTATACTCATATTAAGTTTATAAAAATTTTATTATTAGTTTACCCGGTGTTTTAAATTTATTTTGTATATAAATTGTTATATATAAATATTTACGACGCTTTTTGTAAATTCAACTCGATAATTATTATTTCACTCAAATTTCGCAAGAAATGTATTTTTATAATTTTTATGACCTCAATACATTTTATCTTGACCCGTTAAAATTTATTTTTAGTTAACGCTACCTTGAATGCTTAAATATATATACAAGTTACTAATAATTCTTAACTTAACTACACATTTACTCTACATTAATACACTTAATTATACTAAATGCAAATAGTTTTTTTTTTTTTTTTTTTTTTTTTTTTTATGTAAATGTCGACCAAGGGGGTGAGTCACTTATGTTTACTAAATATCTCTTGCAAGTATAAGGTATTATATTTAAAATATCACAAACACACATACAACTTTATTTTGCAAAGTGAAAGATCAAAAACCAATTTCTCTTCTCTCTATACACCATAACCGGCCACCATAGAATCAAGGAAGAAGATCACAAAAGTTTTCAAGTCAAGTTAATTAACATTCTAGTATCACTCTTTATTTAGGTTTTGCAATAAAAACCTAGGGTGATTAGGAAATCCTTTGTTCTCATAAACCTCATCAAGTATTCTAGTAAGTATCTCATGTCCATTCTTCATCTTTCATATTCATTTCATATTCATTTCATCATATTTGAGCAAAAACATGCAAGTCATATGATGTTGTACCACTTTTTCATTGACTTTTAAGAGTTATGAATATATAAGTCATCCTATAATTACTCCTTGTTATATATTACTTTTGGTGATGCCTAGGAACCCATGACACCCTAAGAAGGTGTATGGTAGGATTAGAATAGCTTCGAAGTTGTTTTGAATGGGTTAGAATAGGTTTGGTGCGAGAAAAACTCATTTCGACAAGTTTGCAAAAGGGTCTGTCCTTATTTTGAAAATCTGGAAAATCCGACAGTATGTAAATATTTTTGGCCTAGATATTTGGAAAATATACTTTAAAACGAAACGTGGCGCTTGAACGGATTAAACGGAGCTATAACGAAGAAGTTATGAATTTTTCAAGTTGGCGACAAAACTATAATTTTCTCGAAATTTCAGCATGAAAATGTCACCCTTTACGAGTCAAAAATGAAACTTAGGTGTTATAAATTATGTCGACTTGTCAAAAATATATTAGTATACTTTGATACGAAGCTAAGGACATATAAAACGTAGAAAACGGATTTGTAACGATTAAATTATACACGTTTTCACAAAGTTGTCGTAACTTTATTATATAAGAAAAACTATATTAATTCTAATAGGCAAGTATTATGTCAAACTAGTCACCATGTTGGAGGACTTTTTAACATTAATGTAGAACTTTTTATAAAGTGATGTCATCTAATAAAAGTAAGTCCGCCAAGTATATTTTCCAAAATGTCCGACCGTTTGTCTAGCGGAGTTGTAATAAATTAATTACGATCACTCAAACTTGGCCGAAAACCAACCTTAAACTATACTTTGGACTAAAGTACCATACTTAACTTATATTTTCCTTTGTGATTGAGACCTCTAGGATGGAAACTTAAACACTAAAACTTTGAGATAATGATACAAGCTTTCCAAAACTGTTGAGTTCGTTTCCTAACACTCGATGTGCACCATTTTGCGACTATCATAGGAGGTTGTTTCAACGTAACTACTTGTAGAGTATTTTTAATACGACGGGATGTCATAAACATATATTTGACGATAAACATTATTTCCAAAACGTACAAGTGGTATGGATATCATATGAGTTTGCATGCACGACATTGTTTCATGACTTATATTAGAGCATACCATTTATTTTAGGTCGCGGATAGTTTCCGAGCCTCATTTTCATGCACTTCATTTTGTTAAGCATATCATCATACCAGGTGAGTTTTCATAGCCCCACTTTCAACTGTTTTGTACTATTTTTGGGGGAGATACATGCTCAACTACTTGCTTTTACAAATACAAATACTTAAAATATTTACCCTTTTATGCTACGCTATACTTTTTATACTTGATTGCATAATACTTGATAGCATTTAAACTTGATTGTGGTATACTTGATTGTGTTATACTAAACTTGAAAGTCTCCTTGAATAACACACGCATTGGGTTTCGGAGATGAAGTAGAACCAATGCTATTACTTTCCTTGTGAGTTCA
This sequence comes from Chrysanthemum lavandulifolium, assembly GCA_022545495.1. Classification (NCBI taxonomy): domain Eukaryota; kingdom Viridiplantae; phylum Streptophyta; class Magnoliopsida; order Asterales; family Asteraceae; genus Chrysanthemum; species Chrysanthemum lavandulifolium. Next base: position 89,357,321 of record CM040245.1, on the reverse strand, counting down.
TACCCCGCTTTTATTCGTTTAACTTCTTATAAACTATTTGGGGCTAGATACATGCTTATTTATCAAAACATTTAAACTCTTTTGCCAAACAACATTACTTATACTTTAGACTTGGTGCGTGAAGTGACTAGACTTAAACAAACATCCCAATATTTATATGTTGGAAGGCCATTAATTTGGATACAGCCCAACGTGCGTCGTTGGAGGAACATCCCAATATTTATATGTTGAAGGCCATTTATATGGATACATTAACGTGAGTCGTTGGAGGAACATCCCAACACGAGTTGTTGGAAGACCCTTGTGGTGATATTTATACTTTTAACTACCTTAATGCGCATATTCATGATTGTCATTCTATTTTTAGCATTGGGTTGTAAACACACAGGTTGCAAGTTTTGTATGGGCGGGACTTGGAACTGAGTGGATTTACGATGCCTTTGCTTTGTGGACTATTCTATATGACCAAAAACTTTGCCTTTGTTGCATAAACGCTCTTTAAAAGTTTTACTTGTTAACCAAACTCTATGAACTCACTCAACCATTGTGTTGACACTTTTAGCATGTTTTATCTCAGGTATCTAAGGCATTCACTTCATGGCATGCATTTGGACATATCATAGAGTCGTGGTGACGACGCGTCGCACATGGGATTTATGCATTTTAAAACATCGTTTGGCTTGTAACAAACTTATTTCCGCACAAATTGACTTTCATTTGGGACCTATCTTTGTAACTCTGAATGTTTTTATTTAATCAAACGATATTTTCAAAGCGACACTTTAGGTCGCTCGATATAACCAGAACTTTGATGCTATGACGGTCCTCCCAAGGTATTCCATTCATTGCCAAAAAGGTAATTTGGGGTGTGACGATTGACACTAATCGATGTAAAAGAACGAAGGAAATTAGTGGTGGCTAATTTCTTGCCAGAAATCTCTGTTTTTTTGTTGTTGCCGGAATTGGCCGGAGAAGATGACCGAAAAATCAAGAATGTCAGTGTAACACTCTTGAACGTATCTGGCCAGGAAAGAGGCTCTTGATACCAAATGATATGTACTGATTATGTTCTTTCGGAATTCACAATGAAAATGAAGAAGAACAATCCATAAGCAGGGACTCTTAAAATGAAAAAGAAGATATTCGAACTTAAGGAAATGGGATTTGTTATTTGATAGATGTACTGTTACAAGAGATAGGAGAGATTACAATTTCATAACTACTTTACAATGAACTGATAATCATGTATTTATACAAGTGAAATGTGGTCAAAAGATAATGGGCGGGAAATTCAGTTATTTGACTTTCTTGAATTTGACTTATGATGCTGACTTTTGTTAACTTGCCACTTTTGATCCATATCAAACCGGCATATGTGTCAAATTGGCAAGCGTCTCAGACTGCCTACCCTGAGTTTTTCTCAACGATTCCAAACAATCAACAACCATGCCACGATTTCCCAAAGCCTCCAAGTCACGAATCAACTGATGAAGACTACTCATAAGCCTCCTCAGATGATGACAGCAATCGCACATCAAGTTAGCAAACCTTTCTTCTTCAACCGCCTCTTACACAAACCCGACACCCATGCGTTGATTTAGGTTTAAAGAATCACCAGCATCCATAAGATTATCCAAAAGTTGGAAGCGTGCCATTAATAAAATATGAGAAAAGTAATTTAGATGGAAATATGATGATATCTTAAATACCACTGGAGCATTAGTACAATGGTTGGAGTACTTATGCTTGAGTCAATTGACCCAGGTTCAAGTCCCATCCTTGACATTTGCTTCAGATAGGTACCCATCTCCAAAAAACCTATGGGCACACTGGAGAGACTTTGTGGAATAAGAGCTCAGGGGTCCGATTATTGGCTCGTGCTCACTCCAGTTGGTGCCCCACTAGGCCAGGAGAGTTGTCGGAGCTATTCCTCGTAGGGTGGACAATGGCTGGTACCAAAAGGCACTCGGGGTCAGGGTGTTCCCGCCAACCTACACCTTTTGTGGAATGATGATATCTTGAATGAAATAGCAAATAAATAACTAAGGTGTTGTTTGTTATGGGTGTTTTGGTTTGAAGGAAAGGATTTGAAGTGATAACAAATCGTTTGGTTCAAGTTTTCGGATGTGATACAGTATTTAATTCCCATACATGTGGTCTTTCATGATACGTACCTGGACCCTTTACATTTCTGACATTTCATCTACCTTTCTTGACTTTTGTCAGAAGTCATACGTAAACAAACAAGAAATTGAGAGTACATGTCCCTTTTCAAGTGATTATCTATTATAATATCAATTGTTTGGTGGGCCATTATTTTTTAATTTTATTTTTAAAATTATAAAAGAATATTATAAATTTAATTTAATTCTTATTCCAATATATAAAACAAACAATATTATTTACTATCATTCATTTTTTCTTTCCTATTTTTCTTTCAAACCAGTCCCGGTCCAAATCTAATTCTAAACCCACTTGCCAACCAAACGAGCCCTAAATGAAGATATTTTTTCTGAGCATTGGAAGATGAGAAACCATCATTGACGAGTTGACGTTCTATTACTCCACATGCAAAGATATCATATCGATCATAAAGACAACATTACCCAACGAAAAAAATGCCCCTTAAGATCTAACTTTTACCATAAAAACACCTCAAGTTCACAATGCATAAGATTAATGATACCTTCAATAATAATAACCTCAAACATAATTTAAAGAAGTTAATGTAGATTTGTTTTGCTATATGCCCATAGACGAGGTGTCAAAGTGTCAATCAGATAACATTAATTTATATGACAATAAACAATGTTACATAACTTTTTCCAACTCAACATTAATGTTGATGCAACATTGATCAGGTCTTCTTTATAATTTAATGATGATAAATAAACCTTCGCAACACATAAAAACACAAACGTTACCAAAAATCAAAATGGCCCAAAACTGAGCCTGACGCGCTAATAGCGCTCCAGCGTGTGCCCAGCGGGCCAGCCGCTGAGTTTTAACGGCCGCGATTTTTTGAAAGTCAGCTTTCCCCATTTATACTTTGAATGAGTTATTTTTTGTTTAACTATTTTAATCAAACTTGTTAATACAAATAAGCCGTAAAAACGTTTATTTATATTTTACGATCTTCTATTGTTTTGTCGATAACAAACGTAAAATCATTTTAACGAAACAGATAAAATACGTAAATGGTTTGGGCCAATAGTTTACTAACACACTTACATTTCATATAAAACACTAAACAAGCAATAGTGTTTACATCTTATAGAATTGCATATGCATAACAAGTAGTGTTTACATAATATGGAAATGTGCATATATATATATATATATATATATATATATATATATATATATATATATATATATATATATATATATATATATATATATATATATATTGTATATTGTAATGGGTAGAAATCTAAGTTCTTAACACATTGACTAGATACATTGAATATTGTTGGATAAAACGCAAAGTCCATGACCCATACCCATGGAGCTTGAGCCATAACCCATGACCCATTGCATGACATCATGCATGAAGTCATGTTGGGTAGTATCCATAGACCATGACCCATGAACCATGACCCAATGTCTAGATACATTGCATCTAGTTGGGTACTCATGACCCAAAGTCCATGACCCATGACCCATGATCCATGACCCATAACCCAAATAAGGAGGAGCGTCCACGGATCCCTTGGATTACACTGAACGGATCCCTCAACTAAGGGATCCGGGGAACAGTAGAGGTTTTTGCCTATAAATAGTGAGCTATTTCTTCATTGTTAATCATCCCTTTTACATATACTCTCTCTTAGTATTGTAAACTCTCTAACCTCAGATCCAAAGGATCTTTCTATGTAGTTTTGTGTTTGTGTGATTCTCTAGGTTCCTCTTAAAGGCGAGATCACCACCTCTTGAAGTCGAGCAAGCTCAAGTCCATGAGTTTCCAAGCTTCGTCATTATCAAGACTACTGAAGTTATCTTGTTGATAGTTCTTTTCTCCCTCCATAGAAGTGTAGTGTTGAAGGCATTAGTGAAGGGTGCTGAAGGATCGTGTCAAAGGCATTAGTGAAAGGTGCCAAAGGTCTGTGTCGAAGACATTAGTGAAAGGTGCCGAAGAGTCGTATCAAGGGCATTAGTGAAAGGTTCCAAGGGTGTACATTCGATATGGTGCATCGATGTACAAAATAGATTAGTTTGGGTTAAAGGATAGTGAGATCCTTATGATGTTGTTATAAGGAGTGTGTCTCCTTTGGGATAGTTGTTGTGTAGTGTTGGGTAGTAGTTCCTCCTATGGAACTCGGTATCTAGCCTTGTACCGGATAAAGTGTAGGCGACGTTGTGATAGGTTTGGTTCTACCTCGTGGAAGAACTCGGTGTCTGGCCTTGTACCAGATAAAGAGTAGGCGACATTGTGAAGGCTTTTTCACCACATTAAGGAGCTTGTGTTGTGTAGTGCTTACAAACTCTCGAGTGGGGAACTCGGGGAGTGGAGTAGGGCAAGGAAGGTGTCCTTGTAGCCGAACCACTATAAATACTCGTGTCGTGGTTTTGTGTTTCTTACTCTTTATCTTTGCATCAGTTATTTATATGCTTATCTATCATCATCCAACACACACATTAAATAGATTGACATAAGTCGGTCTAAATAGTTTAAAACTAAATTTTAATCGGTAAAACTATTCAACCCCCCATCTAGTTTTCCACAATTGGTACCCGAGCTTTGTTACCAAGTTTCTTAGAGTATGTTGTACATTAAAAACTTGATACGATCCATGTATTATTGAAAACTACAAACAAGGAAATCTTTTAAAACATTTTTTTTGGATAGTGATAGGTTATTCTAACAATTTCTCTTTAAGAAATCTTCTTGCTAGGACTCTTCCAAAGACTTCATTTCTATCCAGAGAAAAATGAAGCCAACACTCAAGGAAGAACCCAAAAGTAATCACAACCTACTTCTACTAAGTACAATGGATTACTTTAAAAGCTCATGAAGTATTTCGGGTATATGGTTTCTAAAAACCATATTAAGAGTTTAGAGGTATGTTTACTTACCCACAAACTAGCTGATCTTTATCTATAGTATGCTTATATGAATAGGTTGATGATATGTGTCTTTCTCCTATGATAAAAACCATGCTTTTAATTATTGTCTTATAAAACTATATGAACACATGAATTAGGACGTTAACTTCAAAAGTCGCAAGTCTCTAAAAAGTCTCTCTTCACCACTTTCCTTACTTACTCATCATCGGGAATAGTATTCCTCTTTGATTTTCTCAATAATACTAAAGATCATCAAATCTACGCCGTCTTCGCAAAATAGACCTTTGATGGTTAACTTATCAATAATCGATTAACCATCAAAACACCTTGGCCAAACGTCTATTCAAATAGGAACCTCATTCTACAAGTTATTTTTCAAAATAAGTTATTGTATAACTTATCACAAGTAAAAAGAATAAATTCAAATATTTTTTCTGTCTACAGTAGCCGGATCCCACAAGCTATACTAGCCGAATCCCTAAAACAAGGGATCCAGGGGAACCGTGTCACAGAAATCAGCTATACGCTTTTCAAAACCAAAATAATCCATTTTCCCTCTCCTCACAAACACAAAAATGACCTAACTTCTGCTTCTATCTCCATAGGGCTTCATATTCTCAAGCATCTCACTATTGAACATCATTGTAAGTAATTACACTCATATGTTCTATTCATCATCATCTTCATCCTAGGGTTTATGGTTTTAGACTTTTAAATTAAGATTCATTTGATCACCAACTAAAGAAATTAGGTATTGCAAAAATTAATTTCATTAGAAAAAGGTTCTATACAATTAAAGATTTTTCAAAACAACATTGTTAATACAAATCAAAACCATAAAAACCCATCTTGACAAATTTTACCTAATTGGAATATTTGTTTTCTAGGATCAATCATGCCTAAAGCTACCCAACAAGATCACCATGACACCATCCACTACCTCTCTAGATACTATCGAAAAGAAGAGCTTTCAAAAACCAATCGCAAAATCTTCAAAAATCTTGAAAAATGACTTATCCACGAAGGTCGTGTAGTTAAGGAATGTTTCCTTGAAAATACCGACATTCATCAAGTCTTTTCGGCAATTAACTTTGATTGTCTCTTAGAAATTGATGAGCAAATTTGTCCGGTCTTTATCTTTGAGTTTTACAAAAGTGTTAGGATCATTCGAAACAATGATGAAAGTATCTCAATCACTTTCATTGTTAACAACCAAAGCATTACCTTACCCCTCGACACATTTGCACAAATTCTTTGCATTCCATGTGAAGGGATTTGTATGTATTCCCAAGATTGGTCAATAGCCGCTCAAACCTTCGCACTAGACTCCAAACCAATCTATCACACTCCTCTCGATGACCCCATAGTTGTTCGAGACACCATCTTCAAGATAAGAGCCAACCAATCTCGTCTTAACCGCAACAAAGAACTCATCCATCATGATCCCTTTCAAATGAAACTTTCCGAGATAATTCCCATTTACAAAAAGTGGGAAGAAATCCTTAGAGAAAATGTCATTTGCTTGGTTGGGAACAAAGACCATCCCAATGCGTGTCTTGTCCAAATGATCTATTGTCTCATCCACCAAAGACAATTCAATCTTGCCTATTACATGGTTAAAAGAATGGTAGGTGTGTTTAAAGCCAATAACATGGTACTTCCCTATGGTGTTCTCCTAACACGACTCCGTAGTATGTTATTACAATGCAACCTTCTCCTATTAACAATGATCATTTCCTTGCCAACCATGTTATGGTACCACTTACCAAACAACCTCCCAAACGGCTCATGAGTAATGGGAAAAGACCTCGTGCTCTCTCGGACTCTTTGGACAAAGATGAAGAAGATGAAGTCGATCACGTTTCTAACTTCCGAATTAACCCCATGACCTACTATGAACAACTTCCCACTCTTCCAAATGAGTCTGAAGAGTTCAAGCAAACAAAGGGGATGATCAAATGCCTAACTCACTACCTCATGAGTTCGGGAAAGAAGAAGGGAAGAGATTGACGAAAGAGACATTATGCTTGTCCTTATAGTTATCTTAGATATTCTATGATTACTAAACAATGTATGCTTATGATTGTGCACGACTTACTTTGTTACTTCTATGTTTGGTTGTTATCATAATTACTAGCCTTTATGTTATGATTTTGTGTGATATATATTGTACTTTTACTTACTTTGATGTTTGTTTCCAGTAGAAACCTTTAGTATTAGTATGCGACACCTAGTGCAAAATCTGCACACTTTCTGTGAAGTTACTGTTCTACAGTAGCCGGATCCCTGGGCTATAGCCGGATCCCTCATCTGAAGGATTCGTGGGATTCGGGTAAACAAACATAGGATGTTTTACACTTTCACTTCAATCCAAACCTCTAGACCATATTATACTAGTACTTTAGGATCACTTAAGTCCTCCCCAAGCTCAGTTGGTTTCACACTCACTCATAGCTAACTTAGGATCACATTCAAGGTGTTTTTGATTTATCATTTCACCAAAACTCACCATATTTCCGCTCCAATGCTCACACATTGTTCCTCACATCTCAAAACACTTAGTTTGATATTTCTCTCAATTTTAGCAAATTGATTTTAGTCATCCTTACATCAAAATAGGCCAAAAACTAGTTTTTCATTTCTTATGATTTTTAAGGAATTTTCCTAATTTCTATTAAGTTAGCATCTGATCTCTAGGATCATTTAACACCACTTGACACTCTCAAATTTCTTGATGTCATCTTTGATCACCCATTGGTACTCATAAAAATCTCATTTTCTTCTATAAAAGACAATCATTAGCTACCATCACTTATTACTCTTAATCACTTAAGTCCCTTTTCATTTAAGACATCTGAGAAGACTGAAACACTTAAGATGTATAGGTGCTAGACCTTTCAAAACATCATTTTCCTTTCTTTTGGCTGCAGAGAGCCGGATCCCTAGGTTTAGCCTAGACGGATCCCACACTTGAGGGAACCGTGGGAACCAGCTACACAGACTAAGCTAATCATAGCCAAAACAATCATTTCAAGCTTTTCTTGCTAACTTGAACACTCCATATTGTCTTAATTGACTTCCTTGAATAGTGCAACTCTGAAGTTGACTCTTGTGCATGCAAATCATTGCATTTTGAAGGATCTTAGTGGCTTAAGCTTTAAATTCACTTACCAATTCCTTCCCTTTATAAACCTCTTTGTTAGTACTTCTAAGTCACCATTCATACCCTATTTTCAGCAACTACAAGCCTTTATCTCACTATCAATTTGTTATTTCATCATGAGGAAAGCCCCTAGTGCTAACTCATCCACCAAAGGACCTCCCAAGAAACTTGCCCGGGTTGTCCATGAAATCTCTCAACCGAATCATCAACCGTTAAAACCGAAAACGCTAGAATTCCCTCTCAACCAACTCAATCAATCAAACCAATCCCTAAAAAGATTTTTCCCACAAAACTACCCTTTCCAAACACTACTATACCTCCTAAACCAAACACCCCTATTTCCACTAAACCATCATCAACACATATTCCACCACCTTCATCCTTAGTTGAACCACCTCCAACTTCATCAAACATACCTCCACACAATCCTTCTTATTTTGTGGAACCTCAACCCAACCTTCCATCTCAAAACACTCCCTTCCTACCACCACCATTCCCTAACCATGACAAAGATTGTTATCATTGTCAACATGTTGAAGGTTTAGTACATGAATACGTGACGAGCTAGGTTTCATGTTCTATCACCTCCTTGAATGTTTCGATGAGGTCAACAAACCGAAACTTCCTTGAGCTTAGGAATTCAAGTGGTGTTCTAGTCTTAAGCTTAACTTAGATTTATTAGGAATCATACTTCATGTTTGTGTTAATACAAATAAGCCGTAAAAACGTTTATTTATATTTTACGATCTTCTAATGTTTTGTCGATAAAAAACATAAAATCATTTTAACGAAACAAATAAAATACGTAAATGGTTTGAGCCAATAGTTTTCTAACACACTTACGTTTTCACATAAAATACTAAAACAAGTATAAGTGATTTTATGATTTAGTAATACATATGTACAACAACTAGCGTTTACATATTAGGCAAATATATACATAAATAGTATGTATTATAATGGGTAATACAATTGGGTAGAAACTTAAGTATTTGACCCATTGACCAAATACATTGAATGTAGTTGGGTACAACCCAAAGTCCATGACCCATACCCATGAAGCTTGACCCATAACCCATTGCATGAAATCATGCTTATGTCATATATGGATAATATCCATGACCCATGGTTTTAATCCATGGCCCATTGTTTTAATCCATGAACCATGGACTAGATGCATTGCATCGTATAGATACATTGTAACTACTTGGATACCCATGATCCATAACCCATGAACCATGACCCAAAACCCATGGGCAAAAGGGAGCATCCCACGGATCCCCAGTAATACACTAGACGGATCCCTCAAGTGAGGGATCCGTGGGATCTGTGGAACAGTTGTTGTTTTTCTTCTATAAATAGTGAGCCATTTCTTCCTTTTGGGTTACCACTCCCACACATACTTTCCCCAAGTATTGTAACCTTCTAACCACATATCCTAAGGATCTTTCTATGTAGTTTGTCTTTTGTTTTTGTGTGATTCTCTAGGTTCCTCTTAAATGCGAGATCACCACTTCTTGAAGTCGAGCAAGCTCAAGTCCATGAGTTGCCATGCTTCGTCATCATCAAGACTACTGAGGTCCTCTTGTTGATACTTCTTTCTTCCTCCATAGAAGTGTTGTGTCCAAGGCATTAGTGAAGGATGCCGAAAGAGTCAAGACGAAAGCATTAGTGAAAGGTGCTTAACGTCCGTGTCAAAAGCATTAGTGAAGAATGCTAAAGGAGTCAAGACGAAGGCATTAGGAAAAGGTGCCAAGCGTTAGTGTCAAGGGCATTAGTGAAAGATGCATAGGAGTCAAATCTAGTGGCATTAGTGAAGGATGCCAAGGTCGTATAATCGATGAGGTGCATCGTTATACAAATAGTAATAGTTTGTTTCCAAGGATATTGATATCCTTGATGGTGTTTTAATAAGGAGTGGGTCTCCTTTGGGGTTAGGTGTTGTGTAGTGTTGGGTAGTAGTTCCTCCATTGTAATGAAACTCGGTACTTAGCCTAGTACCGGATAAAGGGTAGGCGACGTTGTGGTAGGTGTGGTTCTCCTTTGTGAAAGAACCCGGTGTTTAGCCTAGTACCGGAAAAAGAGTAGGCGACATTGTGAAGGCTTCTCCGCCATAAGGAGTTGGTGTCGTGTAGTGATTACGAACTCTTGAGTAGGTGACTCGGGGAGTGGAGTAGGGCAAGGAAGGTGTCCTTGTAGCCGAACCACTATAAATACTCGTGTCGTGGTTATGTGCTTCTTACTCTTTATCTTTCATTACACATTTATATATCTATCTATCAATGTCCAACATACACATCTAAATGGATTGATATAAGTCGATCTAAATATTTTAAAACGAATTTTTAATTGGTAAAACTATTCAACCCCCCATCTAGTTTTCCACAATTGGCATCAGAGCTTCGTTACCAAGTTTCTTAGAAGTATGCTGTACTTTAAAAAAAACTTGATACGATCAGTGTATGTTTGAAAACTACAAAGAAGGATTTTTCTTTAAGTCATGTTTTAAAATCATCATAGTGTTTAAGGTTGGACAATGATAGAACGTTCTAATATTTTCCTTGTTAAGAATTCTCCATACTTAGATTTGGGCATACCAAGAAAATCATGAAGAAATTCTCTAAATATTTCTTTTCTTAAAAAGAATATTTAGCATAGTATTCCTCACACATGGATTTGGGGATCCTAAGAAGATCACAAAGAATTTCTCTAAATACTTCTGTTCTTAAAAAGAATATTTAGCAAATGTATGATCTTAATTAATTTCAAGCTTTCTTTTATTTTATCAAAGTCTTAGTAGTATGTTTACACTTTCTTAGTAATTACTATAGTAGTTATCTATATTGAAATTATCATCAAGAATAGTATTCTTCGTTGATTCGTATAGACTACACTACAAACCTGTAATAATGATATCTCGGCTATTCGAGAGCCTTGATCATTATTCCTCACAAAAGGACTATTGTATTTCATCTATGTCACTGAGTATCCATGTAAAATTTCTTATATTATGATAAAATGGGATTTTGTCATAATCTTTGAAAAACCTCCCAAAGAATTATGACTTATTCATAAAAAGGGAACCTCGTCCAATAGGATTAGTATTAAACCGTCAAAACCACAAACCACAAGTTATAGAGCTTAAACATTAAACTCTAGGCATTTTAGAACTCCCAAAACCAAAGTTATCAAGGAATGCTTAAGCTGAACTTTTGCTGTCATGCCATATCCCTGAGTTTTAACTAGCCGGATCCCTAATGAGAGGGATCCGTGGGTTCCGTGCAACAGAAGACAACATAAGTTAGAAATGATCACTGTGGAAGTTCCACTATCACTTTCCCTTCAAAGACCCACGAACGAAAACCCAATTACTGTTCACAGGAGCAAATTGATCATTTCCTTCAAGCAAAACAATCTCTTGTGTAAGTATAATCTTCACTACATTGTTAATTTAATTCCTTGATTCCTAGGATTACAAATTTTCATCTTTAGAAGTTGGGTTCAATTGGGCTTGTCATAATTTGTTACCACAATGTTTTCTAAGATAATCTAAATCAAAGAATTAACATTGTTAATACAAATTAAACTCATTTCTTGAATTCAATAAAGATGATTTGAGCAAAATTGTGATCAAACCCTTTAGGCTACTATTCACAATTAACACCACATTGTGGTTTTGTTGTATAGGAACAATCATGCCTTGTAACCGACAACAAGACTATCATGATACCGCCCACTACATCCCAATGTACCATCGAAAGGATGGACTTAGCCTGGAGGATAGGAAAGCTTTCAAGTTGCTCGAAAAGAGACTTTTTCATAAAGGTCGTGTGGTAGAACCATCATTCCTTGCTAACACCGACACCCGACAAGTTTTTGAAACAATTGGCTTTGATTGTCATTTGGACATAAACGAGCAAATTTGCCCGGTGTTCGTACTCGAGTTCTACAAAACAATGAGAATAGTTAGGAATGAGAACGGGACCATCTCAATTGTCTTCATCATAAATGAGCATGAGTTCACCCTTTCGCTTGTAGAATTTGGAAGAATACTACGTGTTCCATATCAAGGAGTTTGCATGTTTTCCAATGAATGGTCTTTGGCGGAGCTACGATATGGTTGATCATCATGAAGTCTACCACATGAGAATCCGGAAGCAACCACGGTAGGGATACCGTGTTCATGCAAAGGGCATCCCCATCGAGGGTCAATAGAAATTCCAAAGTGATCTATAGGGACCCATTTCAAATGGAGCTTTCCGAGATGTACGCGTTGTATAGGAAATGGGAAGTCGTGGTGAGGGAGAATGTGCTTTGCTTAGGAGGGAACAAGGATCACCCCAATGCGTGCTTAAGCTTCATGATCTATTGCCTTGTGACCGAGACTCGCTTCAACCTTGCATATTACATGATTAAGAGAATGGCGAGCGTCAAAAGAATGGACAAAATGGTGCTCCCATATGCAATGCTCCTATCCCGTATTGCAAACTTCATCTTTGCTTTAGATCCTTCTCCGTACTCCCTTGATCATAGCTTTTGCAACAAAGTTATGGTGTCGTTGACCGAGGGAAGAACTACAAGGTTTATGGTGGATCGCAAAAGACCTCACCCACCAATGGATTCATCGGATGAACGGGAGAGATAAAGAGAAGGAGAAAGAAGTAGCAACCCCCTTGGCAACACCGATCTCGACCCTTTGGATTACATCAATAAATTGCCGGACATTCCTAGCCCATCACAAGAATGGAAACAAACCAAAGGGATCTTCAAGTGCTTCGCCAACTTCTTGAAGAAAAAGAAGTAGAGATGGTGGGATGAAGAGTGGAGGGGAGGATGAAGACGGGGAGTGATATGGAAGGAGATGGGGTAGTAAGGTAAGGTCATAGGACCTTAATTTGTGAAAACAATTTGAAACAATGGTTTGTAACATCTTAACAATACTTATGTAGTATGTAGGTGATGCAGGTTTTACTGACCAGGTTTTAATATTTGTAAAGTATCGTTATACCTATGGTCTACCCTAATGCACTAACGGGCAGTGTACCCGGTCGTATGTAGTGTAGTATTTGGTAAAACCGAGGTCGTCCCAAGAGCTATGTGTGTTGGATTAATACTAAGTCTAGGTGTCACAAATTTTAAGATGATTATGATAAGGAATTAATTAACTACTAAAGCAGATTAAAGGCAAAGGTTGTGATCAATAAAGGAGAGTGGTGCTAACCTAGTTATTCATCCTAGCTAGTAATGTCTACGTCTAATTACATCCAATTACTTTAGGTGGGATCAAAGTCGAGAGGACAAAAATTGGTCAATTCGCCATAACCTATCAGCAAAGATGCCACCACTGGAGAAGTAAGGTGTCCTCTCATAAGTCCAGTTATTCCTGGTCCCCTAAGCCGAGTCATTAAGTACCGCTACATGCTAGACTTATAATAGTGAGTGCCCGGGTGTTAGCAACTTAAACACTCACCCCCTAATTCTTAAGTTCATCCAAACGGTAGGTGATCAGTTGGTCAAATCACACAAGTAGAAAGGGTCGTCAGTTGGTCATATCTTACTCTTCCCGTCTCGGTCTACTCACTTAGGGTCATTGGTCATATCTCCTAAGCAACTAGCCTCTACCGCCATTCAAAACTACCGAAACAAGGGTAGCTACCAATAAACTATGCATGCATACACTTAGAAATAATTATACAGAAGTAATATAAATGCAAACAAAATAATTAAGGAATCATAACTAGGCCAACACCAAGAGGTGCTTAGCCGCTCATATTAACCATACAAATCAATTCAATAATTAATGTTACGAAATACATGAATCGAAAGTAAAGAAAAGATAAAATGCTAATGCTTATCGTAGGGGAGTGATTTCTCCCTTGGAGATAGCTCCGTATGCACCTCTAGACCTGCCTTTGGCTTCTTCCCACGTTCTTTGGTTGTGGTGTGTGAAAATGGGATGCTTTGAAATGCTGGAAATCATGGGGTATTTATAGGCCAGATATGGGTTACGGCGTAACTAATAAAATAGTTACGCCGTAATCCTCTATTTCTGCCTAAATTGCACTAGATCTGCTGGTTACGGCGTAACCTTAGAAGTGGTTACGCCGGATCTTCAATAATTCTTGGATACGCCGTAGTTTATGCAAGAGTTACGGCGTAGTTATCAACGGCGCGGAACCTCATTTGACCTAATATAGTTACGTCGTAATCTTTTGGGAGAGTTACGCCGTAATCTTCTGATGAGTTGGCTTTCTTAGTCACGTTTTAGTTACGGCGTAATGTGAGAGATGAGTTATGCCGTAACTTCTTCAAAGTGAGCATACTATGATAAATCTTTGATAATTCTCCAATTCCGCGTCTCTTTAGCTCCAATGCTCGTAATTTACCTGAAAGTGTAATATAGTGGAAAACAAGCGTAAATCCATATAAATGATATAAATTACAACCATTATCGGATGAAATTGACACTTAATATTCAGGATAATTTGATGTTATCAAATATCCCCCCACTTGAAATCTACTTGCCCTCAAGGAGACCTTATTAGAAAGATTCCTAAAAAGATATCTCCCATAACCTGGAAAATATAAGTTTACAAATCCCTTATGCTAGAATAAAACAAAGCCGAACACCTCACGAAATGGGAACTAAACACTCAAATCTCTCAACTATTCTAAGTGTCAATTTCGGGATGATCACTCAATCGCACAGTCTAGTATGTATTCTATCATAAGCTTGGCGGTTACACAAATCTCCACCACTAGAGTTAAGGGCTAAACAATTTTCGAAGGCAATATGGGTAGACACGACAAAGGTTAAGGGTGACTCGTCATTACTAACATGTCACAGCGAAGTGGACAAAATCAATGATACATGACCAAATCCATGGCCAAGACACCAAAGATTGCTCGCTGCATCACCTAGACAAGCTTCATGACTAAAGGGAAGGATAAGACATGGGATATATAAATGGTGTAAAAAATAAAAATCAAGCAGATGGGTAGATGTGTCATTAGAGGACGTCATGATGGGCACACTACCTTTTCTCCAACTGTTGGCACACTAACCAACTCCAATCTTCGAATGTGACCGAGGTGGCCTCCTCGATACTAAATCTATATAAAGCTCATATCATAGTGCTTATAACATTGAACTTTACAATAAACTAAATAATGTAACTATTTTTTTTCCAACATGAATATAACAACTAAACATAATATCCCCCCACTTGAGATGAACAATCGGAATTCAGGGGGTCTTCAATGATCTTTAAGAATATGTCGTCGATGAAAATGTGATTCCCGAACCTTTCCACTTGAACCTTGAACTTAGGCAAATGATGACTTCCCAATCACAAGTAAAGACTACAGGGTAGGCTAAGGTGTATAGGTGTATCGAAACAATATATTGGGTAACAAAATGAAAAGAATGGCTCAGATGGGTGTATCTAGGGGTATCTTGCACTAAAGGTGAGTGCAACAAAAGGGTTTCACATGGGGGTCGAGAAGTCGAGGTGACTAATCGATAGACACACAATGGTAGGCTATTTGGGTAATAATCCTATAATACTGTCTTCTTAAACTGAAAAGTCCAAATACATCGAGCTAACTCAACATACCTCGTCTATGGTCTCGAAATGATGCAAAGGCCAAGTTCTAAAGTTTACAAGCTACCGACACTCATAATTTGGTGGATTTGGGGTAAAATATTGGAAACGGATTAGGCTAATCTCACCATATAATATCAAGGGTTGTATGTGCTCGGCTAAGGTCTAATCTAGTTAGGTTAAGAAAAACATGTCAAAATTTTAAAATGGCATAATTTTCAAAATAAACTAGAAAACGAGGGCAAAGTAAAGTTCAAGAGACAATTCTACTCCGTCCCCACTTGAATTGTACAAAGTCCCTTTTGTACTAAGCGTTAAATAAAGGTGAAGAGAAAGTAGAATTAGGCGAGAACTTCCGAAATTTGCTCCAAAAGAAAGAAGGCCCACGAAAAGAGTCGTGCCTTCATATAAGCATCCACGAGCAAACTTCAATCCTCGAAATCACACTACCGACAAGCATAATTCTAAAAAGAAAAATGAAAAATAAAAAACAAACCTAACTCACTTTCGTAGGAATCACGGTTGCATTTAGCATATGCAACAAGCCTTTTAAACCACTTGGTGTCCCAAGTGGACGAGTGAAGTCTCGTGAGGGTTTACAGGGAACACACCCACAAAATTCATTTAAAATACTAATACAAGGTTATTGTGTTTAAAAATGAAAGAAGTAAAGCAGAGGATAGTTACATCGTAACTCTTATATGGAGTTATGCCGTAACTAGGAAAAACCTGGCATACGCTGCAAGAGTGTAGCTACGGCATAACCACTGAAATGGACTTACGCCGTAATTGGCGATGCATTAGAAATTCTGCTGCAAGGGGTGGGTTACGGCGTAACCAATGAGATGAGTTACGCCGTAACTATAGTCAGATCAGCATGCTGCAGCAGCAATCACTCTTCCTTTCATGCAAAAATGGTTAAAAACAAAAAACCCAACATAAGTGGAAATAAAATAAAAGAATGGGATAATTCGGGTTGTCTCCCGAAAGAGCATTTTTCTTTATTTACGAGTCTTTAAGTTAGACTCGGAGACTCGGGGCTTTATGGTGGCCTTTGGACTTGGCCAACTTCCTCCACGTCCTTCATCAAGTTATTCCTGATCCAAGTGACATTAGTGGCAGTGTAGAGGTATTCTTTGACCCCCATTTTTCGAATCTTGCAGAATTTTTCGTTCGGCCCTAAATGATACCTAGTGAATTCAAATCTTTCGGCGCAAATCGGTGGTGGTTTTTTATATTGGATCCCAAGAAGCTTGCACCTCCTTTGCTCATAGTCCTCATCTTCTAGGCCAGTCATCCTTGCTTTATATCGTGGCTCCTGGTGATCTTTGACTCCATTTATGTCGTAATCATTGGAATTGGTTTCAACTGAATTATCCAAATGCCTATACTTGCAATCTTCTCTTGTGTCCACCTTGTCATCATTTGTTGAGTTACCCGTATCTTGAGGAGTCTCTTCATCAGGATTATCTTCGTTCATGCAGTCCTTCCAAATTTTATTTTTAGTAGACGTATCCACTTTTCCATATTTGATTTTTACCCAATCGTTAAATCTTAATCTACCTGACCATTGTACCTCGGCTCACCTATTGTCATTTGTTGAATTCCACAGAAATTCGTCAACTCCTACTCTATCGGCATTACTTCCTCCATTACAGTTGTCATCGTAAGGATCACACGAGGCCCAAGAATCCCCATCAATGGTCATTATTATTTCGCACCAATGCTTTCGATCAATGATCCCCTGATCCGTGGCTGAATTAATTGTTGCTTCATGATTACTTTCAGAGGGTTCACTGAGGCAAAGACCAGTCCATATTTTTATTTTATCATCATTGCTAACTTCCCCATACCTGATTCGTACCCAAGCTTCGAATGTTATCTCTTTGTCATTGGTTGAGGACCATAGGTACTTGTTGTTTTTTACTCTTTCCTTGTCATGTCCACCGTCACAGATATCCAAATAAGGGTTGCATGAAGCCCATAGATCATATCCTTTATCGTTGTCAATAGGGATAGCCTTACACCAATGATATTTTAATTTGGAAAAGTACTTGTAATCCACTTTCTGAACTTCGTGCCATATGTCTTCAGATTCGTTTTCCTTTGTTCTCGAGGTGTTGTCGCATTGTATTCCTCCTCTGTCGTGTTCTTTTACTTTCCTTCCCTGCATATTACGATCATTAGTAGCGCAGTGCTTGAGTGTGGAAGGTATAGTTTTGTTTTTTCCTTTCTTGATAACACAAACAGTTTCGACAGGGTGACATTTTCCAACGTCATCCATATTCAAGGTAAGCTTTCTATCGTTGATTTTCAATGTGATGATTTTTCAAAAACATTAATCTTTGCACGAGCAGTTTCCAAAAGGGGTCTGCCCAAAATTAATGGGATATCGAGATCTTCTTCCATGTCTAAAATAACAAAGTCGACAGGAAGAGTAAAATTATTGATTTTGATGAGCACGTTCTCAACTATCCCTCTGGGTATGCTAACCGTTCTATCAGCCATTTCAATAGTCATGCAAAGAGGTTTGATGGGACCAAGGTTTAGTCTTTTACACATTGAGAATGGCATGATACTTATACTTGCCCCTAGGTCAGCTAAGGCATTGATATTATGTAAATTATTAATAGAGCAAGGGAGAATGAAACTTCATGGGTCTTTTTCCTTAAGAGGGATCTGATTCAGGATGACTGCAGAGCATCTGGCGTTTAACTTTACTTCATTCTCCGTAACAACTTCTATTTCCGTATGTTGTTCTTCCTTTGGAAAGCTCGTTTTGTCACATATGATTTTAGCTTGTTTTTGAAATCCGGAGATCTCCTCTTTATCGTACCTGAAAGGAGTACAGAGGGGTTTTCCGTTGCTGAAAAATGTGGCTTTACAGAAACCATCATCACACGAATTAGTTCCTTTATCTTTGGTTTTTTTTCGTTATCTTCTAGATCCTCATGTCGAGCAAGGAGAGTGGTTCTAGTTTCCTGAAATTTTTTGAACAATGCGTTCATGTTGTCTTGCCGCTTATTATCTTCTTCCAGATACTTATTTATTGATTCCTCGAGCGAAGAACTTCTTGTTTTGTAAGAATCCTGATTATAACCTTGATGGAAGGGTTTTCCTTCTCCATACATAACCTTTTGGTTGAGCCCTCTCCTTCACTTTTATCGCATCCTATTCGAATAGCATGCACATTTTCCTGGAGCTTCTTCATATCTCTTCCAAGGTTTTCCAATTTGCTTGTAATGGTGGCAATGCTTATGGGACCTCTTTCTAGGCTTTGGTTGCTTCCTCCATCGTGCCGTTTTTGAGAGTGATCGGCAAGTTTCTGAATGGCTTCAATGGCGAGGGCAGGAGTCATACCCGGAATTAGCCCTTGGTAGTCCAACATTTGTCTTGTAGTCACATTGATTCCTTTGTAAAAGATGTTGACTTTTTACTGGTTGTTTAGATCATGTGTAGGAAATTTGTAGAGGAGATCGTTATCTATCCCAGGCTTGATACAACGTTTCACCATCGTCTTGTTTAAAATTGTGTATGTCTACGAGTTTTCTTGATACTTTAGATGGTGGACAGTATCATTGAATGAAGTGTCTTTTTAGGAGAGCCCTCGTATCAATGGTTCCAGCTGGTAATCTATTAACCCATCGTTTAGCGGATCCCGTAAGAGTGATAGGGAAAATTCTGAGCATAACCGCATCTTTTGAAACTCCTGGTGTGTTGAACAGGCTGTGATATATTCAATATTTTTGACGTGTTTGTAAGCATCTTCCGAGGTATTTCCAGAAAAAGGATTTGCTCTTAATTCCCTCATAAATTGAGGTTTTATCTCGAAATCAATATTAGCTCCAATTGCCAGTCTTACGAGACCCGGCCCTTGTTCTGCCCTTGTCAAAGCCAAATATTGCTCAAGAGTGAGGTCATCAATGTTAGCAACTTCCATTGTACCTGAAAACTTGAATAGTGATCGTGAGAAATTGAGAAAATTTTAAAACAAAATGAAAATAACATACTTAATGGCAATCGTCATATAATTCCCCGGCAGCGGCGCCAAAAACTTGATGCAGGTTTTACTGACCAGATTTTAATATTTATAAAGTATCGTTATACCTAATGGTCTACCCTAATGCACTAACGGGCAGTGTACCCGGTCGTGTGTAGTGTAGTATTTGGTAAAACCGAGGTTGTCCCAAGAGCTATGTGTGCTGGATTAATACTAACTCTAGGTGTCACAAATTTTAAGATGATTCTGATAAGGAATTAATTAACTACTAAAGCGTATTAAAGGAAAAGGTTGTGATCAATAAAGGAGAGTGGTGCTAACCTAGTTATTCATCCTAGCTAGTAATTTCTACGTCTAATTACTTCCAATTACTTCAGGTGGGGTCAAAGTCAAGAAGCATTTGGTCAATTCGCCCTAACCTATCAAAAAGATGCCACCACCGGAGAAGTCAGCGTCCCTCATAAGTCCAGCTTGTTCTGGTCCCTAAGCCGAGTCATTAAGTACCGCTACATGCTAGACTTATAATAGTGAGTGCCCGGGCGTTAGCAACTTAAACACTCACCCCCTAATTCTTAAGTTCATCCAAACGGTAGGTGATTAGTTGGTCAAATCGCACAAGTAGAAAGGGTAGTCAGTTGGTCATATCTTACTCTTCCCGTCTCAGTCTACTCACTTAGGGTCAGTTGGTCATATCTCCTAAGCAACTAGCCTCTACCGCCATTCAAAACTACCGAAAAAGGGTAGCTACCAATAAACTATGCATGCATACACTTATAAATAATTATACGGAAGTAATATAAATGCAAACAAAACAATTACGGAATCATAACTAGGCCAGCACCAAGAGGTGCTTAGCCGCTCATATTAACCATACAAATCAATTCAATAATTAATGTTACGAAATACATGAATCAAAAGTAATGAAAAGATAAAATGCTAATGCTTATCGTAGGGGAGTGATTTCTCCTTTGGAGATAGCTCCGTATGCTCCTCTAGACCTGCCTTTGGCTTCTTCCCACGTTATTTGGTTGTGGTGTGTGAAAATGGGATGCTTTGAAATGCTGGAAATCATGGGGTATTTATAGGCCAGATTTGGGTTACGGCGTAACTAATAAAATAGTTACACCGTAATCCTCTATTTCTTGGTAAATTGCACTAGATCTATTGGTTATGGCGTAACCTTAGAAGTGGTTATGCCGTATCTTCAATAATTCTTGGATACGCCGTAGTTTATGCAAGAGTTACGACGTAGTTATCAGCGGTGCGGAACCTCATTTGACCTAATATAGTTACGTCGTAATCTTTTGGGAGAGTTACGCGTAATCTTCGATGAGTTGGCTTTACGAGTCACGCTTTAGTTACGGCGAATGTGAGAGATGAGTTATGCCGTAACTTCTTCAAAGTGAGCATACTATGATAAATCTTTGATAATTCTCCAATTCCGCGTCTCTTTAGCTCCAATGCTCGTAATTTACCTGAAAGTGTAATATAGTGGAAAACAAGCGTAAATCCATATAAATGATATAAATTACAAGCATTATCGGGGGAAATTGACACTTAATATTCAGGATAATTTGATGTTATCAGTAGGAATTTCCATAACTTGGCATTGAACAATTTAACTTAGGAACGAGTAGGATGAGATTTTACGACATCTTGAAATCATTCAAGTAGTCGTCGTCACTCATCTTTAGCTACCTTTAGTTCCCCCACACTTCTATGCATTATACTTGTTGTGCTCTTGCATTTAATCATTGTAGAAATAACTAGGAGAAGCATTTTCTAAGAGTGCAAGAATTGCACATTTGCTGAAAGCCTTCTGATCTGCAGTAGCCGGATCCCAGATTTATAACTAGCCGGATCCCTCCCAAGAGGGAACCATGGAATCCGGGAAAACAGATATCAGATACAGATCACTATACATCCAAGTTATCCCCTTAATCACATCATGATGTCTAAACATGATTCTTTAATACCACTTAAGGCTTCCTCAAGCACAGTAGGTCTCACATTCACCCGTAGGTAACTTAGGATCAAATTCAAAGTGCCTTTGATTTATCAAACTCACCAATATCCACCATATTTCCGTTCCAACGCTCACACATTATTCCTCACATCTCAAAACACTTAGTTTGATATTTCCATCAATTTTAGCAAATTGATTTTAGTCACTCTTACCTCAAAATAGGCTTAAAACTAGTTTTTCATTTTTCTTTATTTTTTAGGATTTTCTTAAATTTCTCTTGAGTCATCATCTTATTTCTAAGACCAATTGTCATCATTTTCCCATATCAAATCAAATGGTATCCTCCTCAAGCACTTAGTTAGACTCTCTAAAGTCCACTTTCCTACCCAAAACCATCATTAAGTATCCTCACTCCTTATGGTTGAGCATTTAAGACATCCACCACTCAAGACATCTAAGGAAAGTCAAATCCTCAAGATTCATAGGTACTAGACCTTACAAAAAACATAATCATTTCATCACATATCATCGACAGACGGATCCACAGTTTATAACGGATGGATCCCTAGTGAGAGGATCCGTGTCTCTGAAAGATTTTAATCAGCTTTTCTTTCAAATTTAAGCCACCTTTGGTAATCTAAACACCTTTAGTTACCATTTAATGACTTCCTAGAGCTGAACAACGTCTTAGTTGACCTTAGTGCATGCCTAATCCCCTTAGTGGTCATGAATTTAATTCCTTAATTCAAATTCATCCTTTATAAACCAAACACTCTTGAGGATAAGTCATCACTCCTACCTAATTCTCAAAAATTAGTAGTTAGAAGCTCATAGTGCATCCTCACCATCACTATGACTAAAGCACTTATCAACAACTCTTCAACCAAAGGCTCATCCAAAAGGAATGGTCATATGATTCATGAGATTTCATCCACCGAATCATCTCCCGTAAGAGATAATAGTGCTAGAATCCCACCTCAACAAACCCAATCAACAATCGTTAAGAGAACCGCAACAATTAGCATTAGACCTTTTGGGCTAGAAAAGGGTTCATCAAGCTCTAAACCAAACGTACCTAGTTCTAGCAAACCGTCTAAGCCTTCATTTATAGAGCATAGACTACACCCTTTCACCGAGCCTCTCTCTCACCCAAATCTCTATTCATTAGAGCATTCACCACCAAGAACTTCCCATTCACCAACTTTCTCGTTAAATAGGGAACCACCTACAACACCAACTAGTACATCATTGGAAACAAGGAACCACCAAGGACTTGATCATATGGAGGAATTTCCATTACCACCACCCTTATTTTTAGTAGAACCTCATCCTACATTTCTCAAGGAAACCCCACCAACATTTGTAGAGCCTCCTCAAAACATCCAATCTCCTCCGGTTCATAATCAAGATAATAATTGCTCTAATTGTCTAATCACCCAAGGACTTGTTTAAGAAGTACGAAATAAGTTGCATTTCATGTTTAATCATCTTCTTGAAATATTGGACCAAATCAACAAGTCTACTCATCCTTAGACTCAAGCACATGGTTGCTTCTTAAGTTTTGGTCACTTATTAGTATTAGTAGAATATGTATTACATGGCTAAATCATTCTCTTAGTTTTTAGAGATTTGTTGATCATCTCTTATGTTTTATTGAACGATAGTTTATTTGCCATATTGCTTTGAGTATATGTTTGTTGCTTGAATACATATCTCACTTTGATGTTAACTGTTAGGAATTAGAAATTCCATGTGAAGTGTCGGTCACCCCAACTATAGACTAGCACAAGTTAGCTCGTAGACATATCGTAGATATTACATTATTTACTAGATATTTAGTTAGTTATTTAGTTTAAAGCAACACCGTGGAGGAAGGATGGGTCTTTACCCACTGTATTCCTGATCCACAGCCCGACAGAGGGCATATTATGTAAAACTATAAATACCCTCTACCTCCCAAGGTAGAGGGTTGGAGCTTTCTCACTCTTAATCTAACCTTCTATGCTTTCTTTCACTTTCTTTCTCTAGAAAGCTTCCCATCTCTCTATTTTCTCTTTCTAAAATCTTGTCATAATTTGAACCATATTTGTGTGTTAGTGTGTTACAATAATCAATATCTTTACAATTGGTATCAAGAGCCATGGTTAGATCATAAAGATTGGTTATTGTTGTTTTTTTTGGTTGGTTCGAATTTTATTAAAAAAAAATACACCAAGTTCGAATTTTTATGGTTAAATGTGTTAAATGTTTGTACTTTTGTTGTTTGGTGTGTTAGTTTAGCTTAATTTGATCCGTTGTTTAGTTATTTCATTTGTCTTGAGGTCATTTTAGGTGAATTTCGTGGGTTTTAAGAAGTGTTCTTGGTAAAGATTTGACTCCAAAAAGCTGAAAGCGACTTGTGTTTTCTTAAAGAGACTTGTGTTTTTTTAAAGAGACTTGTGTTTTTTTAAAGAGACTTGTGTCTTTTTCAAAAGCGACTTGTGTTTTTTTTGTCAAAAGCGACTTGTGTGCTTTCTTAAAAGCGACTTGTGTTTTTTTTTCGAAAGCGACTTGTGTTTCTTTTTGTGAAAAGCGACTTGTGTTTTTTTTGTCAAAAGCGACTTGTGTTTTTGTCAAAAGCGACTTGTGTGCTTTCTTAAAAGCGACTTGTGTTTTTTTTCAAAAGCGACTTGTGTTTCTTTTTGTCAAAAGCGACTTGTGTTTTTTTTTTGTCAAAAGCGACTTGGGTTTTTGTCAAAAGCGACTTGTGTTTTTTTTAAAAGCGACTTGTGTTTTCTGAAAGCAACTTGTGTTTTGGCTAAGTTGCGATTTGTCCCTTAAGCGATTTGTAAAGGACTGAGATTTGTCTCTAAACCTAACACACAAAACCCTTGTTTTCGATCCGCGGAACAGGGGGTATATATAAAGAATTAGGGAATATCACAAACTCAACCATAACACCATATATATCTTTACCACCAAATCATCTCCTAGTTACCTTACTAAATCCTATTTCTCACTCTCTTACGGTTTGGTCTTGATTTTAGTAAAATCCCGTGAAAGATTCAATTTCTCGGTTTTAATCACAGACTTGTAAAATCCCGTGTACACTCCTGTACATAGCAACATCATGTCTTACACTCCTGATTCAGTGATTTCAGAAGTGCTTAAATTGTATGATGATGTGGAAAACAATGATAATGAATGCTACACTGAACGATTAAAGATGTTTGAATTAATCAATGAGGATGTGAGATCTTCAGGTTCTGAGTACAATGAGAATGAATTGCACCTGCTAATGCTACAGAATGCCATGCAAAAGGAATGCTGCATTATACCCTATCAACAACTTCACTCACACCTCATGTTACTTCTACCTTTTGGTATGGAACGAACGTGCAATGCTCTTTTCCGTCAAGATTTATCCACATTAACGGGAACATTACTATTGAACTTAGAACAATTGGAACAACAACTTGCCAAAGAAAAGGTTCAAGAAGATAGTTCTAGAGCTGCACTTCAGGTGATCCACAAACAATTTCAGTCATTCATCAGTGGGGAATTTACATCAGATTATGATCAAGACATGACTGAAATGTCTTTCAAGAGACACACTAGAATGGAAATTAGCATGTTCATATAGACACTTATCCATCTCATGGATAATGTGGACAAGTATATTGAGGAAGTTACTCAGAAAGAGGAAAAAATAGATGAGAGTCTAGTGCAATTGATGAAAGTTGTGATGAGTTGGGTAATGTATCGCTTGAAGAATCGGGTGTTCTTGAATGCGTAATGTCAAAGACAACAAATAACGATGTAACTAGTCGCTCGATTACTCCTAACACACAAGAAGTAGATGCGATGAATCGAAAGGGAATGAATGTCGGCACAATCAAAAGATTGTAGTGAGTCGGGTAAAGCACCGATGATGGATCGGTGACACCGACTACGAGGCTCGAGATAGATAAGCTTGACACGACCAGGTCCGGTGACTCTTGTTACACATGATGTGGATGCGGATATCGAATCGAAAATTAAACAGGTGTCATGTAATGAGGTACCCTTTACTGTTCGACATAGTGCATCTACTAAAGTACTTATACAAACTGATCATGATGCTAAACATGACTTTGATAAATGTTCTGTAACTGAGGTTGAGTCTGAGATTAAGTGTTTCAAAACAAAAGATATGGTTGATAAAAAGGCTTTTGATGAACTTTCAAACAAATTCTCAAATCTTGAAAAACATTGCATTTCACTTGAAATTGTGATACAGAGTAAAGAAGAAAGTTTTCAACTTAACAAACCATGTAAAAATCCGGAACTTCCTGAATTCCGTGAACTTTTTGAAATTAACACTTTGAAAGCTCAGCTTGAAGACAAAGACTCAACCATTTACAATATGAAGAAACATATTTCCGTCCTGAATATGAAAAGTAATTTAGTCATGACTAAACAAGACATTGATGCTATTAAAAAAAGAAATAATGAATTGGAAAGTTATGTGGCTAAATTACTTAAGGAAAATGAGTCTTTGAAAAGGCTTCATAAGGACCTAAGCGACTCTGTCAATGAAACTAGAACTAAGTCCGTGGAACAAACAAAATCTTTGATAGCAAAAATTGATGAACTCAAAGCTCATCTTCAGGATAAGAGTTTTGCGATAGTTGCCTTAAAGAATGAGCTTAGAAAAACTGTAGGGAAAAGTGTGAACACTAAGTTTACAAAACCATCAACCTTGGGGAAGCCAGTTTCTCATTCCATTAGAGACCGGTGCATTGTTAGGCGACTCATCGCATTCATATCTGAAAGAACAAAATCTTTAAAGACAAGGCTTTCCTCCCAAGTTGATGCGATAAAAGTTTTGTCAAACCAATCACTTCACTGAGTTACCTAAGAATAAGGCTTCTAGTTCGCTTAACCCTCAACAAGTAGCCACTTCTACTCCCAAAGACCTCTAGGAATAGTTCGAAACAGTGTCAAAATCAAGCATTAAAACCCGTAATTCATATGATATGAATGACTTGTGGAAGAACTATTATCTAGAACAAGCTAGGAAAAAGGCACAGATTAAAAAAGACGGAATTTTAGGTGCAAGACCTTGGGTGATGCATTCCACGAGATTTCAAGGCACTGCTGGTAGTTGTAAACCATTACCTAGGAACACTCAAAAGACTAGGAGTTGGCTTGCATCTAAGAGTAGTTATATGAAGAAGAATGCTAAGCATGTAGAAAATGAAACAAGAAATTCCGAGTCTTTTCCGAATAAGAAACATTTTCCTAATTCACATGCTAAGGTACAATCCACTAAGACTACTAACATGGCTAAGGTTCAACATGTTATGATGCAAAACAAACCTAAAACTTCACCTAGATGGATCCCAACTGCTAAATATTTGGAGTCTAGGAATAATGATAAGTCTTCCACCGTCTGGTAGAATGTTTAAGGATGTTGGATTTAGGTGGATACCTACCGGTAAGCTGTTTACCGATGGCGAAATCAAGGTTGACCGTGAAACCCCAAAGGGTTTGGATACTAATGTCACTAACCAATATATATGCAATCAAGCTTTTAATGTTAGTGCATGTATTCCCTACTCAGTTGCAGATACTTCGATCCTTCACTACATGGATTGGCTTAAAGTATGGATAACAAATGGATTGATATCTCATAACTCACGGGTTCAAGTAACTCAGCCTTGATATTCAATCTGCTATGACATCTGTTCACATCACTTCAGGCCTCGTACTTCATCATAATGGCATCTGCAGATAACACTTCAGGCCCCATTCCTCAAAGAAAAGAAAGGTGTACGCTTCAGTGCGCTTTATCTTCAGAAGAAGAGAAATCTTCATGTTTATGACCATTCTCATCTACATTCTCCATCAACAAGCTTCATGTTTTTCAAATGCTCATTCAATCATCAAGTGGGTCTACGTTCATTCGTGAATATTCTTATTCACTTGCTCAATCAAAAATGGCAAACTTCATTTGCAATTTTTGAGGGGGAGAAGAGTGCATATTCTACTTATTGATGGATGCTTGAATAATGGTCATACAACTCTCCTCAAACGCCTAATGTTTCACTTACTAAGGATAACTAGGATTTATTATTTGGGATTCATTGTTTCAAGATACGTTTGATGAGTACTTCCAACTTCTAATGAATGATGATCATCTAGTTCCTGAAGCTCCTGCTCCGATTCCTGCTGATTCAACTAGTACACCTTCTAAAAAGTACAACTCAAGCTACTCAAGAAACCCAATATCCAGTTAGTCCTTAAGGCGTTGATAATGACTATCATAATATTGCAGTTTCTATCATGAATAATGATCCGCTCTTTGGTATTCCTTTGCCAAATCTCCACGGATTATTGTTCATGAATAATGATCCGCTCTTTGGTATTCCTTTGCCAAATCTTCACAGATTATTGTTCCTCACAATGTGCACGCTATAAATCAACCACATGAACAATAAGGAAAACGACTACCTCATCCGGTCGAAGATATTATTGGTAAGTCTTCCAGACCAGTCTCTACATGAATACCTTTAGGAAGAAGGCATTGATGTTGAGGAATCATTTGTTCCGGTTCATTCAGTGGATCAATGTACATCCGATTGTATGTTTATTCACGTGTTGGGCATTTGACACAAGTTGATTACTTCAGAGTTAATCATTTATCACTTATTTGAGATTGAAGTTGACTTTCAGAAAGACATGTTCTTATCTGATAACTTGCTCGGGCTTAATAATTTGAGTTGAAGACTTGGTTTATCTAGTTACCAGCAGTCAGGATGGATGGTTGAAGACCTGGTTAACTATCACTAAAAGGAGTTACGTTGTTTTACTCAGTGTCACACGTTGATGACGTTGTGGATAATCGCAAGAGGTGCTAATGTCTCATACTGTGGTTGAGTATTGAGTACTTAGAGATTTGCTTGGAGCATAATTTCTCGACACCGTTCTTCCAACATTAGTGCAAGCTTAAGATGCAAATGCAGGGAATTCTACTTCAGTTTCAAGTTTGGTATATCGGGTTTTCTTCATCAGTAGTCACTTCAAATTGTCTACATATGGGTTGGTTAAGATAGTTGGAGAGAGTTTCTGTTTCAGTTGATTCTCACAAGATACATTTGAGCTTATTGTGTTCTTCTCAAAAGGATTTCAAGGATATGAGTGTATTATGTTTTGCTAATTCTGAGGTATCAAAACCAGCAAGGGGGAAAGAGACATACATTTAAACTCTCAACGAGTACACGTGATGAACTTAATACTTCTACTCAATTGAAGTTATTCTGGGAAGACAAGTGTCTTAACCGCAGAGAAACTCAGTGTTTAATTCGTGGAGTTTGGTGTTATTATTACAACTATTTGGGGCAAGGATGTATTATTCCAACGATTTGGGGTAAGTGGTCTCTTGACGCTTTTGGTATGTGTTATCTCAGCCTTCAGTGGGACGAAATATGAGCAGAATATTTGGAACGTGTGATGAAATTGCACATCGAAATCTTCGTTATGGGTTATGATAAGAGTGCTTCTGGTTATTGCTTCATGTACACAATGTAATGATGATTTCGATGAGATCGCAACCATCAGGGGAGAGAATTGTGTACATCAGGGATGCACAACATGTTCACTTGATCGGACTTAATCAGTTATTCTGGAGTTGACATCCACAGAGATAGTCAGTGACTCAACATGTTACTTGGATGTCATCGTCTCTACTCTTGTTGGGTACATGTGTACATTATGGGCTGATTGTTTATATGTTAGATAACTGGAATGCATTTGGTGAAATGAAGATGTTGATACATTGATCTCCCGAATAGACAACTGCTCAAACTCGAAGAGTAATGTGTACATCGAGGACGCACAACGGGATCGTGTTAACTTGTTGTGCTCAAACAGGATCATGTTAACTTGTTACTTCGTTGTTATCATCTCCTTCGGGTTCTTGAGCTTCATTCAATTAGACTATTTGCTTCACTTCTTCTTCTTGGGGGAAATGGTCTTTTTACGAGGATTGTCGGTTTGGGGGGAAGCTGCCAAAGATTCACTTTTAGAAGGCTCAAGTTATTGCGACGATTCATGAGCCTCGAATGCTTTGGTGGTGAAAGTTTAAGAGATGATGACTTCTATCTTCTACAACGGGGCTGTTCGATATCCTTATCTCGGTACTCGTATCATCATCTTCTTAAACTATATCATCTTCTATCTGTAAATATTTATCAAAAAACAAAATAGAAAAATATAAAATCAACAAAAAAAAAAAAAAACCAAAAATATGTTTTCTCAAGACATGTCTTCTGATATCAATAACATCTACGGTCTTAGAAATGTCATTCAACAATGGCACGAGACCATAGATGAAGTTCGAGCAGAAGGTGTAAATATTTTTTCCAAAACATGTCTCAAATCTATGGCTTGCAGTCACTTCTGACTGTAACCCGTGCTTAAACTATGGTTTGCTATAATTTCAGATAGCAACCCGTTTTCAAAAAAAGGAAAGTGCTACGCTTAAACTATTTTCACAAATTTCGTGCACTTATCCTAATAACAAATTGAGGAAAGTATGTCGAAGGACTGCTGTTCCTACACAAATGTTTTTCCTTCTATAAATTCTTCAGAAAAATATTTGTTGTTTTCAAAAATGGTGGTAAATGAGTTGCTTGTAAACCAATTAGATTCAGAGTTTTCGTAAAAGTTGAAAACTCAATCAATGACTTCAGCGCTCTTAAACTTTTCAGAAAATAAGTCATTAATTGAGGGGGAGAATGTTTTCAAATCTATATCATCTAACGAGCTTATCTAATTATCCTATATACTTAAATGTAAAACATGTTAACCTACGTTGAAGGACTAGGTGCCTAAGATATGATTGTTAGGATTAGATGATTAGAGTCTGATAAACACATTATTCCCATACTTTACATGATCTGATTGATATGTTGAATTGACTTTTATTAGTCGATTGCTGTTAGGGTGTTGTCAACCACCATATATCTGTGTGTATGTTCACTAACGTATGCAGATATCATGGCACATAAGAATGTTCCCGATCCGGATCCCAAAAATGATGATGACTGGATGCCGAAAGGAAAGGGTAACTATATCTTGGGTTGACAAAAGAAGAAACGGAGCTTAATTGGATCTCTCTATAGATAGTTGGCACGATAGATGCAACTTCAGAGGTCTCACTGCATCAGCAGATGGTTTTCTTCGAGCCCTACAGCAAAAACAACAAAAGCAGCTTAACCACCTAACGTATCTTTGTGCAGGGATAATAGTGATGATACCATTTTTAAACAATTTTTGAAAAATATTGTCTTGAAAATGGAAAAATATTGTTTTGAAAATAAACTGGACTTAATTTTAGAAATCACCGGACTTCATTTTATCAAAACTTAAGTCACTCAATCAATGACTATGGTCATCGATTGTGGGGGAGAGTGATTTTAAATAAAATATTTTCAAACGATATTTCTTCATAAAAGTCCGGTTTGTACAAAAATAAGTGGTGATCTAAAGATTTAATGTTATGTGATGGTATGATTTTCTTTAAAACTCAAAGATCTTACAAAATAAAATTTTTTCTGTTCTTGTTTGATTGTGAAATTGTTTTATTTTACTTTAAGATCTCTTAAAACTATCATACCTGACACTAACAATCTTTAATGTCTTTAATTGATCCTTATCGGTCTATTTCAAAAATTAAATCTTGCCACGTGTTTCCCCAAACTTTTCTAAATGATTTAAATAAGTTGGGATCACAAATCTCAAATGGTTTGATATTTTTGATCGGGGGAGAGATCGTGATTTAAATCTCAAATCTGTTTAAATGGAATTAGTTTTAGTCCTTAAAGGCACTCCTGCCTCCATGTGCCAAACGATTTCAATACATGATGCACATGTTTGAGGAGGAGCATTTAACCAAAAACCAAAAGAGTATTTAAACAAGGCCACATATTCTCCCATGTTTTCCAAACCTTATTAAATCACTTGGGATCCAAAATCTCAAAGGGTTTGATATTTTTGATCGGGGGAGAATTTTTGATTTAATATGAAATCTGATATATGATGATCGTTTTGATTCAAATTGCAAGTTTTCTTTAATATGTGCTAAACTCTTTCGTTTATCTATGCACATATTGAGGGGGAGCAAATGGTTTCTTAATGGCTTTTGTGATCGTCGATGTACTTCAAAAGAACTCTTTCCTCTATGTGATAAAATGATTTCAAATATTCTACGCACATATTGAGGGGGAGAATTTACCAAAGAAATTCAAATGGCTTTTTCTACGGAAATTGTGATCAAGAATACATTTCAAAGATCTCTTGCCTCCATGTGCTAAACAATTTTAAAATCATATGCACATGTTGAGGGGGAGCATTTCTAAATGATCAAAACAATTAAAGTACAAAATGCTTTGATTTTATATCACAAGTACCTTGATTGATTTTTCAAATGATTTTTCAATTGGTTTCAAGAAGGAAAGAACAATACCAAAAGAACGACCAATTTACTTTATGCATGGTGTTATAAGTATGGTTAGGTTAGGTATTCGTTCCCACGATCCCGCCAGAGCCGGAGGGATCTACCTAGGGACAATCCACTAGATAGTGTAGAAGTCTATAGGTATGATGAAAAAAAAGGAGAAAAGTGAGAAATGGGAAGTGTGCGGACTGAGATAGAGCTAGAACTGGAATAAACCCAACAAGGTTCTAGTTATGAAGTCTCGGTAAGCACTGAAGGGGTTGAAGAATGAAAAAGAAATAAATGTGAAAAAGGGTGAAAAGAAATAGCCCTCCAATAATTCAACCTTAGGGCAGAAACCGGGTTCAATACATATGCTACTGGTTGTTACTAAGGTAACACTGGTATTGAAGACAAGACGTCATGGACCCAAAGGACGACCGCACCTAACTTCCCAAGCTACTCAAGTTTCTCTTAAAAGGACTTGTTTCATTCTCACGGGGTATCGACTTTCTCTTAGAGATTGTTGATATTGAAGAAGGAGACCCTCTCCATAGTCTCCGGCATAGGAAACCAAATGTGCACAATTGAGTCTAGAGCAACGAGATCATCCACAATATCTCATTAGGACATAAAATTAATGAAGACTTGCTGTTTCACAGAATGTGGAAAGTAAGAATATATTAAGAGTCCTACGCATTATCCTTGTGGTATTGCCAGAACATCCTAGTGATATGTAAAAGTATTCACGATGAAGATGGAAATCCTTCTAGAGCCAACATCAAACAAGCTCTTAGTTGGTGACATGTGAGATCTTTTCAAAAGATCAAGCTTGTGACAACTGGATAGAAACAATAGGACGATTCATTCTTGAATCAACCTTGGTCCAGGAAATGAATTGACGAATACTTTTGGAAAAACCGTTCGATGTGCAAATCTTCTTTTCTCTAGCACATCGAATGTGTATTTATTTTCAAACACAAAAAGTATCTCTGATTGAAAAAATACTTTTGGAAAAACCGTTCGATGCGCAAAACTCTTCTTTTCTCTAGCACATCGAATGTGTACTCTTTTCAAATACAAAAAGTATTTATGATTGAAAATTGATCTTTCTCATAAAACCTTCGTCGTATTGCAAAAATCTTTCTTCTAAGCAATACGCGATTGTTTTCAAATCAATTTTCATCAATCGGTGAATCTCAATTATTGGTTCACTCACTCCGTGTTGTCTTCTTTGAGATGTTCCGGTTTGAGAACAACTAGAATAGTGCGAAACCACGTCAAGGAGATTCTTGAATTATACCGATCACGTGAAGTACTTGTCTCGATCAACGGGGAACCGTGGGCGTGTACCTCAATTCAACGAAAGTGATCAAAGACACTTTGTGTGTTTTATTGCTAATCGTTGTTTGCGGTACATTTGGACGGTTGCGGTGATCGAATTGAGAAGTCAATCCAAAGCCGCATGCTCACAACATCCACACTTAATTGAAGAAATCATGAAAAGTGCTTATCTACATAACACGGCTCGATATTTTATACTATGCTTCGCTACGCTGCGCAAATATCATGAACCAAGAAAGCTTCCGCTACTCGATGAAAAGATGTCATGATCCAGAAAGTGTGAGCATGTCGGTCCGAAAGTCACAACTTCACATGATGGCAACACAATAAAGGGTGATCTAGAGATTTACTGTGACTGATGATCTCAAATAAAGCTCAAAGATCATCAAGACGTGGATCAGTCAAAGGCCTCCACTTAAAGTACAAAGCAGTCGTACTTTGAAGAATCACTGCTAAAGCACAAAGATTACAAAACTGAAGAATTGAAGTCTACGAGCTCAAGACTGATGATAAAATAGAATGCTAGGATTCAAAATGTAAATCATGAGGTGACCTCCCTTAGGGGGAGATTGTTAGGAATTAGAAATTCCATATGAAGTGTCGGTCACCCCAACTATAGACTAGCACAAGTTAGCTCGTAGACATATCGTAGACATTACATTATTTACTAGATATTTAGTTAGTTATTTAGTTTAGAGCAACATCCTGGAGGAAGGACGTGTCTTTACCCACTGTATGCCTGATCCACAGCCCGACAGAGGGCGTATTATGTAAAACTATAAATACCCTCTACCTCCCAAGGTAGAGGGTTGGAGCTTTCTCACTCTTAATCTAACCTTCTATGGTTTCTTTCACTTTCTCTCTCTAGAAAGCCTCCCATCTCTCTACTTTCTCTTTCTAAAATCTTGTCATAATTCGAACCATATTTGTGTGTTAGTGTGTTACAATAATCAATATCTTTACATTAACATTGTTTGGTACATCACCATTGCTGAATTCTGTCATCAGATAGACGGATCCCACCAAGGAGGGAACCATGGGATCCATGCAACAGAAGACCAATTTTCTACTAACTTGAGTCTTATTTGCAGGAAATTAAGCACTATATACTTGTTTTCTAACCTTTGTTTTGTAGATTTTCAAAATACACATGAAGACTTTGACACCCTAAGCTAGGGGGAGCTTTGTGTCAAACAATACATTGCAAAACCATTTACAATATAATCCTCATATGGATTACATTTCGTTACATCCCTTTGCAAAGTTGCAATCATCAAGGAGGAGCATTATCGTCACTAAGACGAAACCATTTGTAAACATAGTTGCAATGCATTAGGTTAGTAGTTTTTATTTACTTGACGCCCTCAAAAAGGGATGGACTCGTCAAGGGGGAGTTAAGACGAGAACTCTTCCCGTCACTTGCTCTCTATATATATATATTTTTACATGTTTTTCTTAAAACATTGTGTTAGTTTCTTTTCGACGCTCTTTTAGTTTCGACAAAAAGGGGGAGAAGAGAGTAAAAACTCCAATTCGAACTTTTATGAATTTTAGTTTTTCCTTAAAATAATTTTATGTTTTGTCATCAACAAAAAGAGGGAGATTGTTAATACAAATAAGCCGTAAAAACATTTATTTATATTTTACGATCTTCTAATGTTTTGTCAATAACAAACGTAAATCATTTTAACGAAACAAATAAAATACGTAAATGGTTTGAGCCAATAGTTTTCTAACACACTTACGTTTTCACATAAAACACTAAAACAAGTATAAGTGATTTTATGATTTAGTAATACATATGTACAACAACTAGCGTTTACATATTGGGCAAATATATACATAACTAGTATGTATTATAATGGGTAATACAATTGGGTAGAAACTTAAGTATTTTGCCTATTGACCAAATACATTGAATGTAGTTGGGTACAACCCAAAGTCCATGACCCATACCCATGGAGCTTGACCCATAACCCATTGCATGACATCATGCTTATGTCATATATGGATAATATCCATGACCCATGGTTTTCATCCCTGACCCATAGTTTTAATCCATGAACCATGGACTAGATGCATTGCATCTTATAGATACATTGTATCTACTTGGATACCCATGATCCATAACCCATGACCCATGACCCAAAACCCATGGGCAAAAGGGAGCGTCCCATGGATCCCCAGTAATACAATGGACGGATCCCTCAAGTGAGTTATCCGTGGGATCCGTGGAACAGTAGTTGTTTTTCTTCTATAAATAGTGAGCCATTTCTTCCTTTTGGGTTACCACTCCCACACATACTTTCCCCAAGTATTGTAACCTTCTAACCATAGATCCTAAGGATATTTCTATGTAGTTTGTCTTTTGTTTTTGTATGATTCTCTAGGTTCCTCTTAAAGGCGAGATCACCACTTCTTGAAGTCGAGCAAACTCAAGTCCATGAGTTGCCATGCTTTGTCATCATCAAGACTAGTGAGGTTCTCTTGTTGATACTTCTTTCTTCCTCCATAGAAGTGTTATGTCTAAGGCATTAGTGAAGGATGCCGAAAGAGTTAAGACGAAAGCATTAGTGAAATGTGCTTAACGTTCGTGTCAAAAGCATTAGTGAAGAATGCTAAATGAGTCAAGACGAAGGCATTAGTGAAAGGTGCCAAGAGTTCGTGTCAAGGGCATTAGTGAAAGATGCCTAGGAGTCAAATCTAATGGCATTAGTGAAGGATGCCAAGGTCGTATAATCGATGAGGTGCATCGTTATACAAATAGTTATAGTTTGTTTCCAAGGATATTGATATCCTTGATGGTGTTGTAATAAGGAGTGGGTCTCCTTTGGGGTTAGGTGTTGTGTAGTGTTGGGTAGTAGTTCCTCCATTGTAATGAAACTCGGTACTTAGCCTAGTACTGGATAAAGGGTAGGCAACGTTGTGGTAGGTGTGGTTCTCCTTTGTGAAAGAACCCGGTGGTTAGCCTAGTACCGAAAAAAGAGTAGGCGACGTTGTGAAGGCTTCTCCGCCATAAGGAGTTGGTGTCGTGTAGTGATTATGAACTCTCGAGTAGGTGACTCGGGGAGTGGAGTAGGGCAAGGAAGGTGTCCTTGTAGCCGAACCACTATAAATACTCGTGTCGTGGTTATGTGCATCTTACTCTTTATCTTTCATTACACATTTATATATCTATCTATTAATGTCCAACATACACATCTAAATGGATTAACATAAGTCGATCAAAATATTTTAAAACGAAGTTTTAATTGGTAAAACTATTCAACCCCCCTCTTCTAGTTTTCCACAGTTTAGATCATTTTCTTAGTTTTAGAGTTATTTACATCATCTCTCTCATTTTATTGAATGAAATTACATGTTGTATGCCATGTGGTCTTGATAATACGTTTGGTTCCTTAATACATAACTCTTGTTGATGTTGAAATCACATTTTACATCTACATTTGCTGTCATGAGATTGCAGGTTACGGATCCCTCATTTTGGCCTAGACGGATCCCTTTCATGAAGGAACCGTGGGATCCGTGCAACAGAAACATTTCTTTTTACTAATTTGAGTCTCATTTGCAGGAAATTATGCTTCATATACTTGTTTTCTAACCTTTGTTTTGTAGATTTTCAATATACACATGAAGAATTTGACACCCTCAATAAGGGGGAGCTTCTTGTCAAAGAAAAACATTGCAAAAACGCTTGCAATACTTTCACTTAGGACTACATTACTACTTGACGTCCTCCTCTGAAAGGAGCACTCGTCAAGGGGGAGCATATTTCGTCATAGACGAAACCATTTGCAGACATTATTGCAACATACTCGCTTAGTCTTCCTAATTACTTGACATCCTCACAAAGGGAAGCACTCGTCAAGGGGGAGCTAAGACAAGAATCCTTCTCCTCTCTTACTCTTTATTTTTTATATTATTCCTTCTTACACGTTTTTCTTAAAAACAATGTGTTAGTTTCTTTTCGACGCTCTTTTTGTTTCGACAAAAAGGGGGAGAAGAGAGTAAAAACTCTAATTCAAACTTTTACGAATTCTAGTTTTTTCTTAAAATAATCTTATGTTTTGTCATCAGCAAAAAGGGGGAGATTGTTAATACAAATAAGCCGTAAAAAAGTTTATTTATATTTTACGATCTTCTATTGTTTTGTCGATAACAAACGTAAAATCATTTTAACAAAACAAATAAAATACGTAAATGGTTTGAGCCAATAGTTTACTAACACACTTACATTTTCATATAAAACACTAAACAAGCAATTGTGTTTACATCTTATAGAATTGCATATGTATAACAACTAGTGTTTACATAATATGGAAATGTGCATATATATATATATATATATATATATATATATATATATATATATATATATATATATATATATATATATATATATATATATATATATATATATATATATATATATATATATATATATATATATATATATATATATATATATATATATATATATATATATATATATATATATATATATATATATATATATAATATATTGTAATGGGTACAAATCTAAGTTCTTAACCCATTGACTAGATACATTAAATATTGTTGGATAAAACCCAAAGTCCATGACCCATACCCATGGATCTTGATCCATAACCCATGACCCATTGCATGACATCATGCATGAAGTCATATTGGGTAGTATCCATGGACCATGACCCATGACCTATGACCCAATGTGATACATTGCATCTAGTTGGGTATTGATGACCCAAAGTCCATGACCCATGACCCATGATCCATGACCCATAACCTAAATAAGGAGGAGCGTCCACGGATCCCTAGGATTACACTGGACGGATCCCTCAAGTAAGGGATCCGTGGGATCCGGGGAATAGTATAGGTTTTTGCCTATAAATAGTGAGCCATTTCTTCATTGTTAATCATCCCTTTTACATATACTCTCTCTTAGTGTTGTAAACTCTCTAACCTCAGATCCAAAGGATCTTTCTATATAGTTTTGTGTTTGTGTGATTCTCTAGGTTCCTCTTAAAGGCGAGATCACCACCTCTTGAAGTCGAGCAAGCTCAACTCCATGAGTTTCCAAGCTTCGTCATCATCAAGACTACTGAAGTTATCTTGTTGATAGTTATTTTCTCCCTTCATAGAAGTGTAGTGTTTAAGGCATTAGTGAAAGGTGCCGAAGGTCCATGTCGAAGGCATTAGTGAAGGGTGCCGAAGGATCGTGTCGAAGGCAATAGTGAGAGGTGCCAAAGGTCCGTGTCGAAGGCATTAGTGAAAGGTGCTGAAGAGTCGTGTCAAGGGCATTAGTGAAAGGTGCCAAGGGTGTACATTCGATATGGTGCATCGATGTACAAGATAGATTATTTTGGGTTAAAGGATAGTGAGATCCTTATGATGTTGTTATAAGGAGTGTGTCTCCTTTGGGATAGTTGTTGTGTAGTGTTGGGTAGTAGTTCCTCCTTTGTAATGGAACTCGGTATCTAGCCTTGTAGCGGATAAAGTGTAGGCGACGTTGTGATAGGTTTGGTTCTACCTCGTGGAAGAACTCGGTGTCTAGCCTTGTACCGGATAAAGAGTAGGCGACGTTGTGAAGGCTTCTCTGCCACATTAAGGAGCTTGTGTTGTGTAGTGCTTACAAACTCTCGAGTGGGGAACTCGGGGAGTGGAGTAGGGCAAGGAAGGTGTCCTTGTAGCCGAACCACTATAAATACTCATGTCGTGGTTTTGTGTTTCTTACTCTTTATCTTTGCAATACTTATATATATGCTTATCTATCATCATCCAACACACACATTAAATATATTAACATAAGTCGAGTTCTAAATAGTTTAAAACGAAGTTTTAATCGGTAAAATTATTCAACCCCTTCTAGTTTTCCACAAAACAGTTAAAAAAATGTTGTTAACTAATGAAATCATAAGTAGTTATATTTTACCTTATTCTATTTATATTATATTATTTTAAAATCTTATTCTATTAATAGTATTTTATTTTTATGAGTATGATATATTCACATTTTATTATTTTATGAGTAATAAATTAATATATATTATTATTAACCCGACAAAAAATCTTTTATATAATAAAACAAAACTTCTAATGGGAATTTTTCATTTCAAAAAAATCAAATCACACCTTATTTGATAATATTTTTTAATTATTGTTTATTTGTTTTAAGTATTTTTTTGTTAATACAAATAATCCGTAAAAACGTTTATTAATATTTAGCGATCTCTTTGTGTTTTGTTGATAACAAATATAATGTTATCATAAGTAAAATTATAAGGATACATGTTATTTTTGTAAAGCATCTACATATAGTCATTTAATACAAATTGTTGTAATAATTCATTTGTTGTAATAGTTTGTTAGGATGGGTAAAAACCACAACCCATGACCCATACCCATGAAGCATATCCATAACCCATGGAGTTAACCCATACCCATTGTCTAGATGCATTGCATCTATTAGATACATTGTATATATTTAGATACCCATGGTCCATAATCTATGACCCATGACCCATGACCCATAACCCAAAAACACAGGGGCAAATATGAGCATCTCACGGATACCTCAAGTTACACTAGACGGATCCCTCAAGCAAGGGATCCGTGGGATCCATGCAACAGTGGCAAGAATTTGCCAATAAATAGAGAGGCATTTATTTATTTTTACTCACCCCTCTTCTTACAAACTCTCTCATATATTCTTACACTCTTCTAACAAAAGATCACTTGATCTTGAGAGTAGTTCTCCTTTCTTTTATTGTGATTCTCTTATAGGTCCTTCTCTATGGCGAGATCACGAGCATTCTACAAGTCATCCAAGCAAGGGGTCCTTGATTGATTTATTCCATCACAAGATTTCTGTAGCGAAGATCTTGTATTTCATATTTCACATATTTGTTGTGTTATAGTAGTGTTGGTTTGGTCCTCCGTGTTACGGACTCGGTATTTAGCTTTGTACCGGAAAAAGTATAAGCAACGTTGTGGAGGCTTCTCCGCCAAGTTGAAGGAGTTTGTTGACATAGTGCTTGAACTCTCGAGTAGGTGACTCGGGGAGTGGAGTAGGGCAAGGAAGGTGTCCTTGTAGCCGAACCACTATAAATCGGTTGTGTCATTTCTATCTTTTACTTTACTTGCTTTCTTTACTTGCATTACTCTTAGATCTATACTTTCTCTTTATCCATACGATTTCACATAACATCAAATCTAAAGTTTTTGAAACTAACTTAAAATCGGCAAAACTATTCAACCCCCCCTCTAGTTTTCCACATTTTTAATTAAAAAGTCTAAATATTTCCATTTTTGTTAAAAAGTTTGTAAATTCGTTTTATATATTTTTGCATTGAAAAAAATCAAAAAATACGCATGTACTTAAAATTACATTATTTATAATTTTGGGCCAATGCAGAAAAATTGAACATAATATAGGAACGAGAGATTCTAAAATGTTATTTTTTTTCTTAATAAATGGCTTCATTAAATGATGACTGATGTTTTAGCACGTACCTACTGGAGTATATTTTATTGATCAGAGATTTTATTTATTAGCTTTTTAACATTAGAGCTTTTTAACATTGGAGTAATATCATTTTTTCCTCAATGTTGAAGAAGTCATTTGAGGAAACATAAAGCCCTAATATTTTAACGATATACTTACATACAAGCTTGGAATTGGTTTGGTCATGGCTCAAAGGCCAAATGGTTCATGGTCTGCGCCTTCTACAATAATTTCAACTGGTCTAGGATAGGGTGCTCAGGTATATGTCCTTTCATCAGTATTAGGATACACAAGAATTTCCAAATTAGATAATTGTTATGAATTTAGAGAGTAACGATATGTATGTGTTGCTGCCATTTCATTGTTCGGTTAAGCGCTATAGTTGTTGTTTACCAAATAAGTATTGATACACATACTGTTTTAATGATGAGATACAATTGTCCAAGCGAAGCCTTAATTAATCAAAAGTTTTATCAACAATTCTTTTGTGCTTATAATTATGTTAACTGCATATGTTGCATTTTAGTATTTGGTTAGACGAGTGCTCATTACGGGTAATATAGTAACTCATATCGTCTCTTTACAGGTGGTGAATGGAGGGTCTCATTCAGGTTTCAATTCCTAATTTGTATAGTAGGATAGTATTTTTAACAAACATAAACTTGAACGAAGGTGTAATATGGGGCGACTAAAGCTGCAACCTGGAATTAAGGCAATTTAAGAAGAGGCATAAGAGTATGAGAATATCGTTTTTGATAGGGATAAAGCTGCTTTGGGATGCATGATTAACTCTGAAAATGGTGCCGTACTGGCTGTGATGAGAAGGAATGTAAGATAGGGAGGCCGTTAATGGTGTACAACTGTTTTAGCATTAATGGTGTACATAACAGTTGGATCAGCTGCAAATCCCATAATATTCTAGATGAATGGAGCATGGAAATTTCAAGGTCTCATTCATTCTAATGTCAAATTATCAACTTGTAGAAAAAATTGTATATAGTGTAAGCTTATAGCAAAGTTTTATTTAGTTGTATAGGAAATATCAGCTGCTGTTATACCTCAATCTACATAAATCTTCGTGAATGGTAGTTGGGTAGGGATCCACCGCAACACCGAGCTTCTGGTGAGGACCCTGAGGCAGCTAAGGTGGCAGGTGTTGTATTATGTTTGGTTATTAGTTGTTATCTTTAGACTTCTTACGTTTAGGGTGTACGTTGTTAACTGGTTTTATATAAATAGGTTGATGTAAATACTGAAGTTAAGAATGATCATAGACATCCAATTGAAAGAACCTAGGATTTATACAGACTATGGTCATT
This sequence comes from Chrysanthemum lavandulifolium, assembly GCA_022545495.1. Lineage (NCBI taxonomy): Eukaryota > Viridiplantae > Streptophyta > Magnoliopsida > Asterales > Asteraceae > Chrysanthemum > Chrysanthemum lavandulifolium. Next base: position 89,314,895 of record CM040245.1, on the reverse strand, counting down.
GTAGTCAGCTATTGTTTATTTATGGAAGTCATTCAGCCTTTTTAGGGTTAAGGTTTCCACAGTTTTGTGGACTCTCCTGATGTGCTTTTGCTTGCCGTTATCTAGATCCCAGAAAAATGTAAACAAATTGTATGTGTGTAGACCTAAGTAGGCATATGCATTTTTAATACCTTGTATCTAGCTATGGTATTTAACTATAATTTTTGGTGGTATAGTTCTGTCAGTCGCAAAGTCAAAGGAGATAAAGGGATGTTGTCTCTTTGCATCAACAATCTTGAATATATTACTGTCTGTTGGAGCCTTGATCACGATGCTCTGTGGACTACATAGACTTATGAGTTATGATTAAACATTTGGGTTATGATTTCACATGAGGGTTTGACATGTTAAAGATATGAGTATGAAGAATCTGTATGGGTAAAAGTCATATGAAATTAACATGTGCAGTTAAAACTCATATGAAGTTAACTTATTAGCACATTTGTTTTAAAAAATTGCATGAAATACATAAATAATACTATAATCATAGGTTATGTTATTTAATTTAAACTCACAGTATACTTAATTAATACTCCCTCCGTCCCAAAATAATTGGCCTCATTTGACTTTTTAAAGTCTTAATTTCTCAACTTTGATCCTTAATATTTTTGTATGTGTTATGTAATATTTGATGAAAATTACACCAATGAAAAAACATTTAAAAGAACAATCCATTCATATATTTTGCATCAATTATTATATAACATAAATAAAAATATTTAAGATCAAAGTTGAGAAATTAAGACTTTAAAAAGTCAAATGAGGACAATTAATTTGGGACGGAGGTAGTATGTAACTAAAATTATGTCAAAATACTAAATTAATATGTAACTAAAATTATATGTCAAATCCCCGTGTTGTTTTCTTTACATGTGTTTTTTAGTTTTATGAATTATCATATGTAGATTTTATTCACAGTTGGATTTCTTGAAAGTATATTAATGAACTTTAGGATTCTAAATGTGTTATATATTGTTTGTTAATTATTACTTATTCGTAGATTTGGGTGCAATTGTTATTTTTTATTAGGTCTATAAACAGGATGCCTTGCAAGGTACTAAACTTATAGCCATAGATGTGGGTGAAACTGCTGGACTCCTTAGAAGGACCGTGATAGGGTATGAAATGACTGATAAAGAAAAACAAGCTATTCTAAGATTTTGTAACCGACGTGGCATAAGAAATTCGCATTGGTATTCCCATGGTACTACATGTGAGTTCAACCATCTTTAGTAACTGCTTTGATTACCAATTTGAGTTTCTTATCAATCAAACATGAAATAAATAAAACTTTATTAGACTTCTTTATTAGCTAATCACAAAGCCCAAACAGAATAGCCAAACATAGCGTAAAACATGTCCCACCAATAAGATACCTTAAAACTGGTTGGCTAATCACAAAGGCAAACAGTAGGTGTTGTCATAATCAAAGGATAACATTTAAAACACAATACCAAACACCCCTTTATACTTTATACTTAAGCTTTGGTCTAATTTTACTATGTAGCATTTAAGTTTTGCACCAACCTCTTTGTTTGAATTTCTTTTCTGCACTCTGTTAATATCAATGAAGTTTACGCTTAAAAGATCATGTTGTTTGAGATTAATAGCTTTTAGGGTGCCTTTTTAACTTTGTTGCATTTTAGGACAACAGACAAAACTTCTATCTTATTCACAGGTAGATGTGATATCTTTATGTGCTACGTGATTAGAACTTTTGCTATTAAATAAGAGGACTTCATATCAGCTAAACTTGCAAAAAGTTTTGGGGATTTTTTTTTACCAAGGTATACATTCAGCCTATTAATAGGTTATCTATCTTAACTAATAAAACACACTTTTTAATCCTCTCTCTTCATCAATTTTTTCTAAAATTAACTTGCAACCTCACGATGACAAGTGTTCCAACATTTTGAAGTAGGCATTTGATTTAGCTTTGTTCGAATATAACTTTTACTGCATTTGACTTTTTGCAATTTTTGTTCGAATATAACGTCTAGTGCATTTGAAATTTGATTGATTTTGAATATAAAGTTATTTAAATTAGTGTTCTAAAGAATAACTATTGCTCAGGTGAATAAAGGGTACATTGATTCTGCTCCGTTGCTTATTTATTTTTTTAAAAAAAAATTCAATATATAATCATGATTTCTCAAATGTCCCATTAATTACGATAAGCTTGGTTTATCTTTAACAAAATTGTTTTCAATAGTCTTTATTTCTCAAATGTCCGTTTGATTATGATAAGCTTAGCTTGGTTTATCTTTAGCAAAAGTGTTTAAAAAAAAGCAATTATATCATGCTACCGTTTTCATATATTCTTTTTATATAAATGTATTTGGATATTACCAAGTAGCTTAAGCTTATGACTTATTCGAGCTTAAATAAGCCCAAAGTTATAATTCTTTTTGTTTTAACTTTTCTTGATTATATGTATTATTTACGGTCTTAATATTATTGTCTTTGATTGTCTCCAAAAAGTTTAAATTGCTGGGAAAATGATGTGCTTGGAGTGTACAAGTTTTAAATTTATAAAAGACGATTTACCAAATTTATCAATAACACATACGCGCAAGTGCACTCGTCCGTTATAGCAAGATTATGAAGGTAAGTCGGGATCGTTCGCAGGGATTTGAGTGAATCTGATTAACAAGTTTGAATCAACTAAGACAATCCAAAAGCATATAACAACGAAAATAGATATAATAAAATTCAGATGATTAAAAACTACACTTGCTTAAACTAGTTTCTTATCCTTGATTAGTATGATTGTGTTAACCTCTTAATATGTTGGTTATGATAATTAGTTGGTGTTCTAATCTATTGTTCTTACAAGTTAAACCTTCGTCAAGATTTTAGTTCATAAAAACAAGCATTAAGTTTAACCAATCAATTCAAGATCAATTCAAGTTTCATAAATTTATTTTCACAAACTTAAACACAAAAACATCCATTTGCTTTATCAAATTGCTTAAGAAATGGTCAATACAAAAGGTAATCGATTATAGACAAAGGGTACAATTGATTGTCAACAACTAATCTTACGACCTTTTAGATGTTTCCAATCAATCCAACTTGATAATCAAAAGCGTTCTTATTACAACCACACCTTAGTTCCTTTGTTTAATCAAGAATAATGGGTAAAACAATCATCCATAGACAAAATGATTATAACTAGTTGAATAACAATAAGTTCTTTCGACCTCTACGATTACTATCAACTAGTCAAACTTGATTAACAAATGTCACTATGAAACTTTAGCACAATTGGATCTTAGAATCAACTTGAAATTGAATTAAAACATGTTAACACAATCACTAACTAATCATATGATAATCAACATCAGTAGAGGTTTTTGCCTATAAATAGTGAGCAATTTCTTCATTGTTAATCATCCCTTTTACATATACTCTCTCTTAGTATTGTAAACTCTCTAACCTAAGATCCAAAGGATCTTTCTATATAGTTTTGTGTTTGTGTGATTCTATAGGTTCCTCTTAAAGGCGAGATCACCACCTCTTGAAGTCGTGCAAGCTCAAGTCCATTAGTTGCCAAGCTTCGTCATCATCAAGACTACTGAAGTTATCTTGTTGATAGTTCTTTTCTCCCTTCATAGAAGTGTAGTGTTGAAGGCATTAGTGAAAGGTGCCGAAGGTCCATGTCGAAGGCATTAGTGAAGGGTGCCGAAGGATCGTGTCGAAGGCATTAGTGAAAGGTGCCGAAGAGTCGTGTCAAGGGCATTAGTGAAAGGTGCCGAAGAGTCGTGTCAAGGGCATTAGTGAAAGGTGCCAAGGGTGTACATTCGATATGGTGCATCGATGTACAAGATAGATTATTTTGGGTTAAAGGATAGTGAGATCCTTATGATGTTGTTATAAGGAGTGTGTCTCCTTTGGGATAGTTGTTGTGTAGTGTTGGGTAGTAGTTCCTCCTTTGTAATGAAACTCGGTATCTAGCCTTGTACCGGATAAAGTGTAGGCGACGTTGTGATAGGTTTGGTTCTATCTCGTGGAAGAACTCGGTGTCTAGCCTTGTACCGGATAAAGAGTAGGCGACGTTGTGAAGGCTTCTCCACCACATTAAGGAGCTTGTGTTGTGTAGTTCTTACAAACTCTCGAGTGGGAACTCGGGGAGTGGAGTAGGGCAAGGAAGGTGCCCTTGTAGCCGAACCACTATAAATACTCGTGTCGTGGTTTTGTGTTTCTTACTCTTTATCTTTGCAATACTTATATATATGCTTATCAATCATCATCCAACACTCACATTAAATAGATTAACATAAGTCTCGTTCTAAATAGTTTAAAACGAAGTTTTAATCGGTAAAAGTATTCAACCCCCTTCTAGTTTTCCACAAAACAGTTAAAAAATGTTGTTAACTAATGAAATCATAAGTAGTTATATTTTACCTTATTCTATTTATATTATATTATTTTAAAATCTTATTCTATTAATAGTATTTTATTTTTATGAGTATGATATATTAATATTTTATTATTTTATGAGTAATAAATTAATATATATTATTATTAACCCAACAAAAAATCTTTTATATAATAAAACAAAATGGGAATTTTTCATTTCAAAAAAATCAAATCATACCTTATTTGATATTATTTTTTAATTATTGTTTATTTGTTTTAAGTATTTTTTTGTTAATACAAATAAACCGTAAAAACGTTTATTAATATTTAGCGATCTCTTTGTGTGTTGTTGATAACAAATATAGTGTTATCATAAGTAAAATTTTAAGGATACATGTTATTTTTGTAAAGCATCTACATATAGTCATTTAATACAAATTGTTGTAATAATTCATTTGTTGTAATAGTTTGTTAGGATGTGTAAAAACCACAACCCATGACCCATATCCATGGAGCATATCCATAACCCATGGAGTTAACCCATACCCATTGTCTAGATGCATTGCATCTATTAGATACATTGTATCTATTTAGATACCCATGGTCTATAATCTATGACCCATGACCCATGACCCATAACCCAAAAACCCATGGGCAAACAAGAGCGTCTCACGGATCCCTCAACTTACACTAGACGGATCCTTCAAGCAAGGGATCCGTGCAACAGTGGCAAGAATTTGCCTATAAATAGAGAGGCATTTATTTATTTTTACTCACCCCTTTTCTTACAAACTCTCTCATATATTCTTACACTCTTCTAACAAAAGATCACTTGATCTAAAGAGTAGTTCTTCTTTCTTTTATTGTGATTCTCATATAGGTCCTTCTCTAAGGCGAGATCACGAGCATTCTACAAGTCATCCAAGCAAGGGGTCCTTGATTGATTTGTTCCTCCACAAGATTTCTGTAGCGAAGATCTTGTATTTCATATTTCACATATTTGTTGTGTTATAGTAGTGTTGGTTTGGTCCTCCGTGTTACGGACTCGGTATTTAGCTTTGTACTGGAAAAAGTGTAAGCAACGTTGTGAAGGCTTCTCCACCAAGTTGAAGGAGTTTGTTGACATAGTGCTTGAACTCTTGAGTAGGTGACTCGGGGAGTGGAGTAGGGCAAGGAAGGTGTCCTTGTAGCCGAACCATTATATATCAGTTGTGTCATTTCTATCCTTTACTTGTTTTCTTTACTTGCATTACTCTTAGATCTATACTTTCTCTTCATCCATACGATTTCACATAACATCGAATCTAAAGTTTTTAAAACTAACTTAAAATCGGCAAAACTATTCAACCCCCCTTCTAGTTTTCCACAATTGGCATCAAGAGCTAAGTTTATAAAAGTTTTAAAGTAAACCGTATTTAAAAACTTTTCGATCACTATGGGTTCTGAAAATTACAAGGAAGGGCAATCCATGCAATGACCTCCACTACTTGAAACTAATGGTTTTATATATTGGAAAAATAGATTCAAACGTATGTGAAGTCAAAGATATTGATCTTTGGTACATCATTGTTGAAGCCGATTTTGAAGCTACTACAAAAGATGAAAACGGAAATTTAGTTAACACACCTAATGATAAACTCACCGATGATCTTAAGAAAAAGCTTTCCAAAAATAGTGAAGCTAAAATGGTTTTATATAATGCTTTACCCAAAAAGTAATTCGAAAGAATTTGCATGCTTAAAACCTCTAAATAAATTTGGAATTCTTTAGTTGTAACTCATCAAGGTAATCAACAAGTTAAAAACTAAAAAATAGATTTATTTGTTCAACAATATGAACAATTTTTAATATCGGATGAGGATACTATAGATCATTCTTTTGCAAACTTTAATACTATAATTACATCGTTATAAGCACTTGATGAGTCTTTCTCTAGTCGTAATCATGTTAGGAGATATCTAAGGGCGCTTCCATCTAAGTGGAGATCCTAGGTGACGGCAATTGAAGAATCAAAAGACTTGTCAATCCTCACCCTTGATGAACTCATAGGCAATCTAAAGGTCTATGAGCTTGTCCTCGCTAAATATTCTGAAGCCTCAAAAGAGAAGAAAGAGAAGCACAAATCTCTTGCTCTAAAATCCAAGAAGGTCTCAAGCAATGAAGAAAAATCCTCTTTGGATAGTAATGACGAGGAGTATGCCATGGCGGTAAGGGACTTCAAGAAGTTCTTTAGAAGAAAGGGAAGATACGTCAAGAAACCTTATGACGACAAGAAAGGGTTCCGGAAAAGTAAAGATGACGAGAAGGCAAGGGATGAACGCGCTTGTTTCAAATGTGGGGACCCTAATCACTTTATTAGTAAGTGTCCTAAACGTGACGAACAAAAAGCGTTCGTGAGCGGTTCGTGGGGAATGAGCGAGGAGGAGGAAGAAGAATTTTGTCTCATGGCAAATGACAAGGTATGTTACGAATACTATAGTAGCTCATCATTAGATGATGACTCTTTGCATCATGAATATGATAAACTTTGCAAAATTAGTTTAAAAGTAATCAACAAAAACAAGTTTTTGAAAAACCAAAATCAACGTTTAGAAAAGCAAGTCCGTGAGTTAAAAGCAAAATTAAAACGTCTAGAAAAGGGGAAGATACCTAGTGGGGAATGTGAACTTTGCGTTCAACTTCAAACACTAGTTGATCATCTAGACTCTAAAATTTCTAGAATGAATACTAATACTCTAGATATGATATTAGATAGTGTTAAAACAGGAAACAACCAAAAAGGTTTAGGTTTTCAGCAACTTGATGCATCAACTAGTGAAAACAAAGAAACACAATTCGTCAAAGCAATAGAAAAACAAACCATGGCTAGTGTACAGCTAGGGATCCGTGGGTCTGCTGAAGCAAACAGTAGCAATAATATAGCTTCCTCATCTAGAACCGATTTTGTTATTGTTAATAAGAGGAAACCAACCCATGTTACTATTAGACAACCACCTCCAAGACAAAATCAAAGTTTTACAAGAAATAAAGGTCCATCCTTTTCAAAACCAAACACATTTAGGAGACCTAATAATGTTTATCCGAGAAGTAATCATCAAATGGGATGGAATCCTTATATGCAAAATGTTAGCCTTAATAGTTTTATTAGAAGTGATGGTCATTCACATTTAGGAACTTTGTAACGTGTGTTAGATATCGTGCTAGAATAGTCAACGGGCTCGTGGATTGGGCTATGCTAATTGGCTATAAGTTAAGTTAAGCTAGCCTTTCTTCATGTGTTATCCAATCCAAGTCCACGAGGCCTAAGCCAAAGCCCATTAGGGCGTTTATGTTTTAGAGTATAAATACCCCTCAAAGTCTCATTTGAGGGGTGTGCTTGAGTGTGTGTGTGTGTGTGTTTTCTTTGGAATATACAACTTATTGTTTTCATCTTTCTACACATATACATGGTTTTAACATCAAGTCACCATCTTTCTCATCTTTGTTTCTTTACTTCTACGCTTAGTTTGTGTTTGTGGTTAACGTGTTATACGCGTAACGTGTTGGGTTTGTGATAAGGTTGATAAACGTAAGGTTCTACAATTGGTATCAATCGCCTAACAATGGTTTAGGAGTATTTGTGTTTGTTTTGAAGTTTTGGAACCATACGCGTAAAGCTCTCGCTATACATCTTTGACACGCATAAAACGTTAATTTTTGCACTTAAAAATTGAAGATTCTTGTCGTTTAAGGTTTATTTGGTGCTAAACTTTCAGTTTTTTTCAAAAAGTTCGAAGCTTTACGTGTTCTTCTTCAGTTTTAAACTCGTACGAATTGGGTAGGTCATTTCTACGCATAAGCTATCTAAGCACTTTGGGTGAAAAAGGTCAACATTTTTGTGTTATTCGAGTGTTTTAAAATTTGTTTGTGCAAGAGAAATTGTTTGAATCATGGAAATTTTTACGCGTGAGGTCAAAACCCTAGTTCTACGCATAAGAAAAGTCAACACCCTATTTCTACGCATAAGGTTCTCGCATAAGAGTTTTGTGCGGTTTCTTGAGCTATAACGGTGACTCGGTGCTTCCTCACTTGGATAAGTTTGTGGAACACTTGACTTTTGAATATCTTTTACACTGTGATAGTGTAAAGGATTTTTGGGCAAAACCCTAATCTTACGCATAAGCTTAGACTTACGCGTAGAACACTTTACGCTTAAGTATTTTTCTTACGCCTAAGCCTTGTCTTACGCATAAGCTAAATCTTACGCATAAGTTTTTCTACGCCTAACTTTAAACTTACGCATAAGCAATTCCTACGCCTAAGCACAATCTCTACGCCTAAGCATCGTCTACTCGTAACTTCGTGTGTGTACGCCTAAGCTCTTCTTTTTCAAAAAAAAAAAAAAAAAGTTATTCAACCTTCAAGTCCTAAAAACGCTCCGAAAAGAAGTTATTGAGGTTTTTAAGTTTTTAAACCAAATTTTCACTACAACAACCGAGCTTAATCTTCATCAATCACAACTCCTTTATTGTTGAATCGATCCTACATCAACTTTATCATAACATACCTTCATCAATGGCAACTCAACAAGACATTCATGCGGTAGGTCGAAAACCGTCCTCCGTGTTGGAAAAAGGTGGTTATCTTCAATGGACAAGTGGAATGCTTCGTTACATCAAGACAAAACCTAATGGAAAATTGATGATCAAATCCATTCGGGATGGACCCTTCATACCTCGACAAGTCCAAGACCACGAAATCTTGATGCAACACCTCCGTCCCACCATTTTTTGTCTTAAAAGAATCGGAATATTCGAAGAAGATCGAAGCAAGTCGAAGCGAGATGACATGGCAATTCATATTGTCCAACCGGGTTTACCAAGAGACATCTTTGTCTTGTGAGCAGGTTGAAACGCTTTCGATATGTGGGAGCGTGTTAGACGGCTTTGTCATGGGCCGAAATTGGTCAACAAGATACGAGAGAACAAGTCGCTAATCGCTTGGGAGAAGTTTACATCCACTCCGGAGAATCCATTGAATCCTACTATGGAAGGTTCGCACTTTAATGAATGAGTCGATCGAAACAAGTTGACACCCGAACTATCGTGAGCAACATCAAGTTCTGAACAATCTACCGGAAGAATGGGGATGATATGTCACTATTGTCAACCAAACTAAAGACTTACACCAAGTGAACTTTGATCAACTCAACGATTTTACGAAACAAAACCAAAATGAAGTGAATGAAGTCGGTAAGAAAGATTAGCAAAGAATCATGATCCATTGGCACTCATTGCAAAGACTCAAACTCCGGTGAATACACAACAACAAGCTTCATCATCTTCCACTAACAACAACTTGCAGACATTACATCCCTCAACAACAAAACTATCCACATGAACAACAACATTACCGGGAACAAGGAATCACCGATCTTGAAATGGAACCGAAGAAGCTTTGTCACAAGTATTTTATTTATTGGGTAAAGCATTGGAGGTCGCTATTCCACACCAACTAACAACAACTAACGGTTTCATCAAACACTACATAGAGCAAATTGCAGTAGGGTGTGAACATGGGTAATCAAAGACAAATGGTTGGAGTCATTGCAAACCCAGGGATATGCTCTTGGATTTCGGATGGGTAATCAGCGATTCGAATCGGGTAATCGGATGGGTCGAATGTTGGGAATAGGCGATGGGTAATCGAATGGAATGTTGCGACTCGGTCATTGGGAATTATGGAAATGGGAATCGTGGTAATCGGTTATGTGTTATAACATCAAGGATTGGGTCACATGGCAAGGAAACACCCAACCCGACAAGGGTAGAAGTGTCACATTCTGGTGTCATATCAAAACATACAATTAAAATCTTTGCAAACGAAAACCTTAAAATGAAGCATCAAATCATATGAACAGTTGGTGATAAGGAAATACAATATCAAAATGAAAGGAAAACTCAAAACAAAAGCTCTTCAAAATAAGTCCCAAAGTAATAAGGTGCTAGGGTTGGTCCACTCGGATACTCTAACTCTCACCCATCAAAGCCCATCTTCCAACCTAAAACACCCACAGGGAAAAGAAATGCTGGTGAGCTTAAAAGCCCAGTGAGCAGATATAACAAAACGAAAGCTAGACAAAAGCAGAAATACGGAATGAAACAAAGGATCAATAGTAAGGTTGCAACGGAAAGGAAACAATGAGTCAATGAGGATTCTGTAGAACACAATAATAAAGATATCCAGAAAGAACAGATTACAAACAGAACGAAGCAAAGCAATGCATCAATGACATATAAATAAGCACATACAACATGCATACAAGAAATCAGGAAATCAGACAACATATAAGCCAAACAGAAATCTAAAAGCTAGCGGAAGCAAGTAATTAGAAAGAGAGCTTGGCAATCACATAAGTCAAGTAACCCACAGTTAATTACATACAATATCATAACAGGAATATAAACATGGCAGATCAACAATAAGCGGGAAAAGATACTAACAGATATTCATAGACCACGAAGTTAACAAAACAGAGTTTACATGATAAGCCGTCAAAACAATCATTTATACACTAACATGGACCAGACGAATCAAAGAGTCACATAACAATATGGTAAACCGTTTGTCGATTATTAGCATGTCAATAGATGAATCAGACAATCACATATTAATCATATCGTGGCGGGTAAGCAGTGAGTCACATAAGACATGCAAATAGCACAATCAAATTCAATAATCATATAATAACCCGACGTGAGAGGAATGGTAGTAGAATGAGTCACATAAAGTCTTGAGTAATGAGACAATCAATACGAGAATATAGTGCGTTGAGGAATACGGAAGGTACAATATGGGTATATCAATAGTGTAGGTGCGCCGAAATCCATCCCGAGCCAACAAAACAAATCAATATCAATAGTGGCAATAGTCGCCATTAGTATCCAATAGTAGCCATTGTATTCGGAGGGTGACCTCGGAATACCAAAACAATAGGAGGAGACCTCGGTAACCAATGGAGTAGCTAGCTCCCGGGCTGTGAAGGCGCGTGTGCACATGACATCATTCACCGACGGATCATAACATATCGATAATGTAACAAATCTAGGATGCATCCATCGCCCGCATGACGGATAGTGGCCATACAATATATATCGAGCTCATAATCGAGATAATGAAAGGGACGGTGTGGAACATCACTCAACCACACTAGAGTCATGCCATTGGTGCATCAATGACACGCCATGTTACCTTCATGGCTGGGAACAATATTTGGCTCGGTATCAATCGAAGGGTTAAACAAAGGTCCACAGTGTAGCAATATGTTAGTCATCACGATCGAGGTTCAATATCGTAGCTCACAATTTAAAGGTTCATAGCAACAACAATATCAAAGTCCAATATCAAAGGTTCATAATGAGGTTCAATAATGAGGTTCGGTAACAAGGTCCAATAACGGAGGGGTCAATAGCAATGGTTCAATATCAGAGGGTCAATAGCAAAGGAAATCATAGCAATGAAATATCGTAAGCGAACAAAGTCAAAGGATCAGAAAGTCATGAGAAATCCCTACTGAAAAGGGATAGAATATCTGTACCTTAACGCCAATGAAAGGAAAGCAAACGAATGAATGAACACGAAGACACAACGTCACGTCTCCTTCAACGAATCTACACGGATTACGATTTGTTTAATACTTGTTAGCTCATTTAAGTCATAACGGATTAATCGTATTTATATTTTTAGAGTTATTAAGCGTATTCTCATTTTTAGTTATGGATCGAATTAAAATACTTTAGGGTAACAATCATTAATTTGCCAAACTTAGGGGTTATAAGTAATAAATGGTAAACTTAAAGGTTTGCATGTGACATATTACTAAAGATTTAGGGCTTAAAGTGTAACATAACTAAACATTTTATTTTGCAAATAGCTTTCATGTACATTTAATAAAAAAGAAAAAAAACACTTTATAGTATACGTTCGGTCCATCTTTAAGCTTGCTCGCGGTTCATAATATTTACAACTTAGAAACCATGCATTATGATAAATCCCCGTCTCCACTTCCCTGACACGCTTTCAAAATACTAAATGACGCACACGAAACTTCCGCGATCACCCTCAAACTCTCCCCCACGAGTTCATTTCCCATACCACATCAACTACACATTTCTATACATAATAAGAGCACATGACAAATACAAGGTAAGACAACCATGAGCACATACCAGCGACACACTTTCCCCACTCAAGACCAAAACATTTTGATGAGAAAGAATCTAGCACACGTTCATACACACGCACACAAAATTCACAACCCAAGACCCCATGCACAAACATTATATATTGAGTCCAAAATAGATATACATCTCACACATTTATACGTGAGCCAAAAACACTCCACAAAACCATGCATGCACTTCATCTCGAATGACAGAAACATCACCGAATCGATTTGCACCCTACACTATTTGTTATCAGATTCATTATTTGATTTGCAGCTCTACCAGTTATCTTGTACGAATCCTCGCTAGATCGACCCCGACACACACCCACGCAAGGACAACCACTCAACTGATCACATAAACGCACCCACATTGCAGCCTTTATATACACATTCCATGACCAGAAATCAACATACAACATCAGGTTACGTAATGTACATTGCGACATATATCGGGTTGTTTTCAAGATTTTATGTAGCCTTTATATTAGGTTTTAAAAGTGCACATAAGGGGTCATAAACCCATGACCAGGAAACAGAAAAAAACGTTAGAGGAAAACGAGTCATGAAGGTACCTTTGTAGCGTGCAATGAGATGAGAAAACAATGGACAAAACAAGACCAAGGCACCCCTCTTTCTGCCCTTTAACCACGACTACAACAGCAGCAACACACGACCCAAAGCAACCAAGTAAAACCCGTACAAGATGTGTGACGATAGCAGCCTTGTAAGCCCTTTGAATGCCTTCTTTGGCCCTGGTTTTGTCGATAGAAAATGGAGGTGGAGGAGGATTGTTTTTGCCGTATTCTTTGATTTGGAGGCTAGGGTTTACTAGTGGTGGTTTAAACTAAAGAGATTATGCAATATAAGGGATAAGGATTTAGTTAAGTATGGTAGAGATTTTAGGAGCCCTTGGGCGTTTTTTCTTAATGAGATTATTGGCAATCACAAGACAAAATCAAAGCATTTAGTTTCCCTTCCAAAAATACATTAAGTACATTTAATTTTTTTATAAATTAAATATGTGTATTACATTTTAATGTGTTGCTTTTTATTTGCAAGTTAAAATCAAAGTTACAAATCTCAAATGCTCCATATAATTTTATTATCATAAGTATTTGACGAGCTCGATTATTTTACGGATTCGTAGATTAGGGGCATTACGGTCATTTCACAAGTTAACGATTTTAGGGTTTTACAACTCTTCCCCTCTAACAGAAAATTTTCGTCCTCGAAAATTGAAGTCGCAGAGGTACACGAAGATGTACAAGTTCAAGATAGATGTAGCAATCCATAGTCTCACACAAATCATAATGATTTCGGTTCCAAAGCGTACAAAACTTATATGTAACGGATGTCGGTGAGAATCTCACAAAGAGGTACAGAATTCCAAACGAACATGAAGAGTGACAAATAACGGATATAAGTCATATTCCATTCACGTACCAATCCCAGGCATTTCCCAAAACGTCGTATGGTTCCAATAAGTTCAAATTATATGATCTCGGTATTATCACATTGATCAGGCGTCATAATACTTGCATCACATAACAAGCCCTTATTGTCACCATATTCTGTCCTAGGTCATGACAAACCACATAGCCAAAATCACAAAAAAAACATATCACATACAGATACCAAGTAACATACCAAAGCAGACCAGATCACATACATACAGCATATACCACATCAAAATAACTTACCATACCACAAAAGAGAGAAGGCCATCAACTAGCATAAAACGGTTCCTCATGACTCATTACTGACGATCCAAAAGAAAAGCTGAGATATCACCAAAATGCTATATGATAAAACTTCACGATTCAAATCGAGTTCTGAGCAAACCAAAGAAAAGCAATACCGATCAAAATCATCGAACAAAATATCAACCGCCTCAAACGCATGACAAACGAATCGAGTAACATAAGTCGCGCCCAAATCATATGAAGTAGATGAACCTTCTCACCACTAGTTGAATCTTGTCTCCATCTTTTGCGTCTTTGGTTGATCGTCCGGCTTCCTCCAAAGAAACATCCTGATGTCTCCAAAGAAGACGGCGGTCGGTGCGGCTTCGCTTCACGAACCTCTCCGCCGAGGATCATTGCGGCAATGCGGTCGGCACCATCATCTTCGACTCTCGAGAAATCACCATCTAACGATCGACAAACGGATGTGCGAAGACAAAATAAACAAACTCATATGCGAAGAGAAGAAGGCCAAATTAGTGAAGACAAAAGATTATCAAGTCAAATCGAAAAACAACCAAAAGGAATCGAAGAGATCGAGCAGACGGAAGCCTAGTGTCTACCCAAATCCTCACATGTCAATCCTAAGGCCAACAAGATTTAAACACGGCTCGATACCATAATTGTAACACCCCAACCCGACAAGGGTAGAAGTGTCACATTCGGTGTCATATCGAACATACAACTAAAATCTTTGCAAACGAAAACCTTAAAATGAAGCATCAAATCATATGAGCAGTTGGTGACAAGGAAATACAATATCCAAAATGAAAGGAAAACTCAAAACAAAAGCTCTTCAAAATAAGTCCCAAAGTAATAAGGTGCTAGGGTTGGTCCACTCGGATACTCTAACTCTCACCCATCAAGCCCATCTTCCAACCTAAAACCCTTGCAGGAAAAGAAATGCGGTGAGCTTAAAAGCCAGGTGAGCAGATATAACAAAAGAAAGCTAGACAAAAGCAAAATACGGAATGAAACAAAGGATCAATAGTAAGGTTGCAACGGAAAGGAAACAATGAGTCACTGAGGATTCTGCAGAACACAATAATACAGATATCCAGAAAAAACAGATAACAAACAGAACGAAGCAAAGCAATGCATCAATGACATATAAATAAGCACATACAACATGCATACAAGAAATCAGGAAATCAGACAACATATAAGCCAAACAGAAATCTAAAAGCTAGCGGAAGCAAGTAATTAGAAAGAGAGCTTGGCAACCACACAAGTCAAGTAACCCACAGTTAATTACATACAATATCATAACAGGAATATAAACATGGCAGATCAACAATAAGCGGGAAAAGATACTAACATATATTCATAGACCACGAGGTTAACAAAACAGAGTTTACATGATAAGCCGTCAAAACAATCATTTATACACTAACATGGACCAGACGAATCAAAGAGTCACATAACAAAGATGGTAAACCGTTTGTCGCTTATTAGCATGTCAATAGATGAATCGAGACAATCACATATTAATCATATCGTGGCGGGGTAAGCAGTGAGTCACATAAGACATGCAAATAGCACAATCAAATTCAATAATCATATAATAACCCGACGCGTGAGAGGAATGGTAGTAGAATGAGTCACATAAGGTCTTGAGTAATGAGATAATCAATCACGAATATAGTGCATTGAGGAATCTGAGAAGGTACAATATGGGTATATCAATAGTGTAAGGTCCGTCGAAATCCATCCCGAGCCAACAAAATAAATCAATATCAATAGTGGCAATAGTCGCCATTAGTATCCAATAGTAGCCATTGTATTCGGAGGGTGACCTCGAATACCAAACCAATAGGAGGAGACCTCGGTAACCAATGGAGTAGCTAGCTCCCGGGCTGTGAAGACGCAGCGTGTACACACGACATCATTCACCGACGGATCATAACATATCGGATATGAGAACAAATCTAGGATGCATCCATACGCCCGCAGACGGATAGTGGCCATACAATATATATCGAGCTCATAATCGAGATATGAGAAAGGGCGGTGTGGAACATCACTCAACCACACTAGAGTCATGCCATTGGTGCATCAATGACACGGCCATGTTACCTTCATGGCTAGGGAACAATATTTGGCTCGGTATCAATCGAAGGGTTAAACAAAGGTCCACGGTGTAGCAATATGTCATCATCACGATCGGAGGTTCAATATCGTGAGCTCACAATTTAAAGGTTCATAGCAGCAATCAATATCAAAGGTTCGATGATGAGGTTCAATAACGAGAGGTTCGATAACAAAGGTCCAATAACGGAGGGTCAATAGCAATGGTTCAATATCGGAGGTCAATAGCAAAGGAAATCATAGCAATGAAATATCGTAAGGAACAAAGTCAAAGGATCGAGAAAGTCATGAGAAATCCCTCGAAAGGGATAGAATATACGTACTTAACGCCAATGAAAGGAAAGCAAACGAATGAATGAACACGAAGACACAACGTCACGTCTCCTTCAACGAATCTACACGGATTACGATTTGTTTAATACTTGTTAGCTCATTTAAGTCATAACGGATTAATCGTATTTATATTTTTAGAGTTATTAAGCGTATTCTCATTTTTAGTTATGGACCGAATTAAAATACTTTAGGGTAACAATCATTAATTTGCCAAACTTAGGGGTTATAAGTAATAAATGGTAAACTTAAAGGTTTGCATGTGACATATTACTAAAGATTTAGGGCTTAAAGTGTAACATAACTAAACATTTTATTTTACAAATAGCTTTCATGTACATTTAATAAAAAAGAAAAAAATTACTTTATAGTATACGTTCGGTCCATCTTTAAGCTTGCTCGCGGTTCATATGACTAATATTTACGACTTAGAAACCATGAATTATGATAAATCCCGTCTCCACTTCACGACACGCTTTCAAAATACTAAATGGCGACACGAAACTTCGCGATCACCCTCAAACTCTCCCCAGGTTCATTTCCATACCACATCAACTACACATTTCTATGCATAATAAGAGCACATGACAAATACAAGGTAAGACAACCATGAGCACATACCACGACACACTTTCCCACTCAAGACCAAAACATTTTGATGAGAAAGAATCTAGCACACGTTCATACACACGCACAAAATTCACAACCCAGACCCCATGCACAAACATTATATATTGAGTCCAAAATAGATATACATCTCACACATTTATCGTGATCCAAAACACTCCACAAAACCATGCATGCACTTCATCTCGAATGATGAAACATCACCGAATCGATTTGCACCTACACTATTTGTTATCGATTCATTATTTGATTTGCAGCTCTACCAGTTATCTTGTACGAATCCTCGCTAGATCGACCCCGACACACACCCACGCAAGGACAACCACTCAACTGATCACATAAACGCACCCACATTGCAGCCTTTATATACACATTCCATGACCAGAAATCAACATACACCATCAGGTTACGTAATGTACATTGCGACATATATCGGGTTGTGATCCGCGCAAAACAGTCAAGCTAAATCACTCAAACCTGCCACTTGTGAATGGCAGACCGTAATCGACTTAAAAGCGCTCCGGCCACGAATGCAATGAAGATCGGGAGAGTATAGTGTTTCCCAGTTGTTAAGTCCCAGCGGTACATGCGAGAATAGTCAAACGTGTAGTGATCGAGGATTTGAGCGGAAAGGATTTTGATTTATTATAACTACGGAAAAAGCCCATAAACTACAGGGGCTTAAATGCAAATTAAAGAAAGTTAAAAAGGTAAAATCTATTAAATAAACGCTATCACTATAATTAAAATCGATGAACGTTTAAAACTTAAAACTAAAAACTTACGTTTAAAATAAAAATTACGTAGACGTACAAAACAAAAAGTGAAATCTAAGAAATAAAAGTCCTAAAAATATGAAAAATACATTTTTACAAACCTAATGATAAAAGAAAATTTATAGAAAAAGAAAATTATTTTTAAAACTATTTATCTAATTATTATTAATTAAAAACTATTTTTAACTATTTAATAATTACCTAAAATACAAGAAAATAGGAAATAAAGCTAGAAAAATAAAATTAAGACTTAGAAAAGTTTAAAATAACAAACTAGAATTTTCAAAACTATTTTTGTATTTTTCTGATTATTTTTCTATTTTTTATGAATTTTAAACTATTAAAAACTAATTAAAATATTTAAAAATACAATTTTAACTAAGAAAAATATGGAAAAATACTTTTTTGGCTTTTTATATTTATCTTAAACTATTAAAATTGAAAAATTATTTTTTGGAACTTTTTCTCAATTAATTGCAATTAAAGCTAATTAAAAAGGATTAAAAACTATTTTTAATTAAGAAAAATACCAAACAGTGTCTAAAAATTATGAAAAATTCAGGGAAATCCTAAAACATTATTCTAAAGCTGATAAAAATATAAAAACATGGGCTTATTTGGGAAATATGAAGGCTGCTATGTAAACTAACATGGAATAAGCACTTTCAAGATAAGCAAATAAGCACTAGACAGTATCAAATGATTATATAAGCTAAGGCATGCTAAAACCACTCTAAGACAACCAATTACATCTACTCCTAACCACTAATGAGCATTTACCAATGATTAAGGACAACTGATCACTTAAGCTAAACAGGAAACAGGACCCAAGTTTAGGCAGCTGCAACTGCTAATCAAATAAGCCAAAGTGAAAACTAAGAGTGTGGTTTTAAAGACCACCAACCAGAGACTATATATCCAAAATTTTAGCTTATGAGGACTACTAATGAAGAAGTTAAAGAGCAAAGCAAAATCGCATAAAGGAGAGGGCTAACTGATGTGCAGATCAGTGGACAGGTGCCTACTGTTTAAGCTACTGCACAAGCTACTCTAAAGCTTCAAACAGAAAACTAGAAATGTGGGACTCAAGCCCACCTAGCAAAGAGTTTGTAAACCAAATTAGAGCTTCTACTTGTAAATAATAAGCACTGTGCAGGCCCTGCAAGTTCTGCACAAAAACTGTTTTTGACACTCTTTTGACTTTTAAAAACAGAAACTGAATTTGACTTAATTGAAATTCTAGTGATTCTAATTTGATCTAAACTATGAAATGAGCTGCAATAAGACTTGATTAAGCTAGTGTGATGATATCTAAGCCTAATGCTAACCTAATTTGCTAAAGTACCTATCTGATAAAGTCACAAGGGCTGATTATAATCTAAGTTGACTTTTACAGTTTTATTTGGCATATGGTGACTAAATAGACTAAGTTATGACCTATGAAGACTAAAGTAATCGGGTCCAACCACGGATAAGCTATAGAACTCCAAATGGTAGCTTATACCAAACACTGCTTAAAAGCTGAAATGCAAACGAAAGTAGAACAAACATCGAACCAGATAGTACCTTTGATCAAAATGAGTTTATATGATCATATTACAACTATATAAACACATAGAAAACAATTTGTGACCACGGATACACTTATAAGCAAAATGTGTAATTTGACTAAAATGAAAAGTGAGATAGATAACTCATGACTTTGTCCGGTGGTGCGAGGTTAAAACAAAACCCATCCTATCCTAATTAAGCCTAATCCAACCCATTTACACCCACGCAACATACCATATCGACTTCCATTTCACATAGAGTCCAAAATTGACTTTCATTGACCATGGGATAAAAGCGCTTAAAACTTGATTGCAAGGCGATACAAAGCTAACATAAGCTTATACAAGTTTGTTTGAGATAAAATATAAGCTCACCGCAAGCTTAAACATGAGAATTTAGAATTGAAAATTTCAACGATGGCTGAAACATGGATTTTATCTAAAACTTTGATTGAGAACTCAACAACACATTACAAAGATTTGTTAACTTAATGTTGATACATAAAAGCGAAATCACAACATTTGCTTTAAACTAAAACATTAATCTAAAAAGCGACATACAAGAAAAATTTAAAACTAATCTCTTGGTCTTCTACTGTCTTTCTCCTTTTTATACTTCAAGAAGTCTCCACGTGTCCTCTAGATCAAATCCGCCTTTTTGAGCCAATGGGAGAGTTTGGGGCAAATTGGCCACTTTTCCAATTTTGGCGGGAAAAGTGGTTTTGACTCGTGGTATTTAGGCGCAACTAGGGGGTGAGAGGTGTAATGATGAGGTGGGTGAGGTGATAAGGAGATAAGGTGAAAAGATGGTGTTGGGAGAAGGTATGCGAGAGAGTAGCAGGCAAGTGGTGGGGAAGGGATAGGTGTCACAGGTGGATGGTGGGAAGCTGCTAGTTTGTTGAAGTTTTGACCAGGGGTCCAAAATAGAGAGGTCAAGGATTATGGCAGGGGTGCAAATCAGTTTGACAAGTCTAGGCTTAGTTTAATATGACAAGGACCAAAGTGTAATTTTCCAATTCTTGAAGGACCATCTTTGCCATTATACCAAAGTTGTCACAAGGACCAAACTTGACAAGTTCCAATAGTACAAGGACCAATTTTGACATTTTCACATTTTCCGAGGACCAAACTTGACAATTTCAAAAGTTCGAGGACCTATTCGCCATTTAACAAAGATTTATTCAAGGACCATTTTGACAAATTAGAATATTTGGGGACCTTGAATAACATTTTCTTTATTTAGATTTACGAGGACTATTTTGACAACTTTTGAAACTTGGGGGCTAAAGCGCCAATTATGCAAACTTTATCGTTTTCACAGATTTTGATGTTTTGCATTTAAAACACATAAAACACTTATTTGTGATATTTTTATCATTTTGATGCATTTCTGAGTGTTTTCAGATGTTTTTGCAGTTTAAATGGTACAAAAATGATGAGTATTTAGACACTCATCAGGTTGTTTTCAAGATTTTATGTAGCCTTTATATTAGGTTTTAAAAGTGCACATAAGGGGTCATAAACCCATGACCAGGAAACAGAAAAAAAACGTTGGAGGAAAACGAGTCATGAAGGTACCTTTGTAGCGTGCAATGAGATGAGAAAACAATGGACAAAACAAGACCAAGGCACCCCTCTTTCGGCCCTTTAACCACGACTACAATGACAACACACGACCCAAAGCAACCAAGTAAAACCCGTACAAGATGTGTGACGATAGCAGCCTTGTAAGCCCTTGAATGCCTTCTTTGGCCTGGTTTTGTCGATAGAAAATGGAGGTGGAGGAGGATTGTTTTCCGTATTCTTTGATTTGGAGGCTAGGGTTTACTAGTGGTGGTTTAAACTAAAGAGATTATGCAATATAAGGGATAAGGATTTAGTTAAGTATGGTAGAGATTTTAGGAGCCCTTGGGGCGTTTTTTCTTGGCCGAGATTATTGGCAATCACAAGACAAAATCAAAGCATTTAGTTTCCCTTCCAAAAATACATTAAGTACATTTAATTGTTTTATAAATTAAATATGTGTATTACATTTTAATGTGTTGCTTTTTATTTGCAAGTTAAAATCAAAGTTACAAATCTCAAATGCTCCATATAATTTTATTATCATAAGTATTTGACGAGCTCGATTATTTTACGGATTCGTAGATTAGGGGCATTACGGTCATTTCACAAGTTAACGATTTTAGGGTTTTACATTTTCCAACTAAGCCGAAAAAGAAGGATCTTGCGTATCTTCAGAAAGCTATCATGTTGGTACAAAAGGAACAATCTGGACTTCAATTGAGTGCTGAGGAACATGACTTTATGGCTATTATGGATGATTTGGAAGACCTCGAGAAATCAATGCAAGCGCATCTTCATGGCAAATCTTGAGGAGACTAAATCGACAACGACTCGGCACCTCCTCTATGACGCCAACGCAGATGTCGAGGTACCAATCATTGATCCATGCTATAACAATGTCATATTTGATGTGTTTACTCATGACGAACAACATTACGTGACGCCAAGACCTACTTATGATACATACCGGACAATCCGAGTTGTAGCAATACTAACTCTGAAACTCGGATGTGAATCCTAGTGGAGGCGTGTGGCAAAAATCTTGAGGCCGATGAGGAAACACGTGCTTATTTTGAATCATTAATCAATAAGCGTGGCATTGAAATTGAGAAAGTTAGAGCGGTCAATCGCGAAGTTAAGGCGTGAATGCTAAATTGACCGGAGCTTGAGAGTTACAAAGAGAACGCGAGCCTTTGAATTTCATACAAACAAACTATCGAATTAGAAATTGGTTATCGAGATTATGTTTTAAAGAAAAACAATTGCAACTCAAGTATGACACACTTGATGTGAATTTGAACTTGAAAATAAATTCTTTAAACAAGGAAATTTACGAGCTAAATGACCAACTTTCTAAACAAAAAGCACATTTCGATCTTGAAAAGAGAAAAGCAGTTGATTCTTGATTTTTCAAAGCGAGAAGATTATCTTCTTGATGAAATTCGGATAAAATGAAACTATCAAAAAATGGATAATTTGCTTCTTACAACGGGTCATTCCGCTAAAACAAACAAGATGCTTTCTAATCAAGTAAATCCGATTTTCATCACTGCATAAAATGGCTCTTGGTAACACACCTCCTTGTTTCCTAAAGAAAGCTCAGAAAGAACGGAATGTGTTGAACAATGGAAAACCTTTGCATGAACCCATAATTGTTCATGATTCTCTTGAAACGTTGGAACTATCTGAGGAGATTAGATCAAAAATGAAACAAAAACATCCGGAAATCAAACCAATTGATTATAACAAATGGAACAAAATTAATGGTATTTCGTTTGTTTCTCATAAAGAATAATCAACATTTTCTACCACACCAAGTGTTTCATACAAAGTGTCAACACCAGTTTCAAAATCAGTTTCAAAACCAGTTGTTGTATCCAAATCTCTTTCGAACATTGAACAAATGTCTTCAAACAATCCTTTTAACACAAGTGATGCGCGAAGTATTTTAGAAAATGTGAAAACTAGAATTATGGATCTTCAAGAGATCAAAAACTAAAACCAATATTACAACAAACATACGGTTTAATAGTTTTGATAATGAGCAGAAAAAGTTTTTGAAACTCAAATTGCCCTTCATGAATAACATCAACTCAAGGGTAATTCATTTTGAACAAGCATTTTGAAAGAAACAGTGACTTTGTCAAGGACCATAAATCCACAGTAAAGTAAGCTAATGCAAGTGTTGAACACATCAAAGTTTTGGAAAATTTAAATGATTCTCTCTTGAAGATGTTCGACTCTTGATATTATGTCCATCATTTTGCAAACATATTACATTGAAGATCATGAAAGACTCGATCTGAGACCTCCAAAATTGTTTCAAAATATGAAAAAGCTCTTGAAAAACTTGAAAAGAAAATGTCTCATATTTTAAACAACTTGATCGAAAACGAGGAATGCAAGTATGACAAACTGTCGTATGGCGTGCCTACAATGACATGAAAGCGAAAAATGATCTTTTGAGGGCTCACTGGAAAGTCAAAAGGAAAGGCGATGGATACTGTGATTAAAAACCATTGACTGCGGAGAAAGCAAATGTTCCCAAACCGGTTTCCAAACCAAAATATACATTTCTATGCCTCCTCCAAAAGTCAATGAGAAAATGTCTCATCAAAACCGGTCACTCCACCTACCTTGCCTAAACTAATTGTTGATAAAGGAAAAGCGGTTATCGAGAAACCAAAAGTTTTAGCACTGGACTTTTTAAGATGAGTACCACTAATAAATGCCTTCCACATCTAAAACATATGGAACAAACGACATAAGTTTAGAAAAGCACTCTAAAGAGACTAGGAAAATGAAACCACCTCCTTCTTAAAAATGTGAATCCTAATGCATGTGCCTTACCTTCTATAGGACTAGAAAGCACCTCTAGGAGCAGCAGACTAAAGCCTAAGAGCAATACAAGGAACAATAGAGTCTCGACTGCCTCTAGGAGTAGTAGCTTGAATAAAGAGAAGAAAGTAGAAGAACACCCTAGGAATTTACCGCTTTTGAATAAGAAAGACATTTCATCTGAATGTACTGAACCTGTTAGGAATTAGAAATTCCCGGTATTAAAGATTCGGTCACCTCAAGTATATGTAATCATTAGAAAGCTCGTAGTCGTAGTAATTCTTAAGTTAGGTAGTAATTTAGTTAAGTAACACCGTGGAGGACGGACGGGTCTTTACCCACTGTATGCCTGATCCACAGCCCAAAGTGTGGCGAGTTATGTAAGACTATAAATACTCTCTACCTTCCAAGGTAGAGTTGGAGCTCATAATAATATCTTTCACTTTCTCTCACTAAGTTCCCTAAACCTCTAACTTTCTCTCTAGAATTCCATCTATATGCTACTTTGTGTTATGGTTTGATGTGTATGTGAAAAGTTATATCTTACAATTGGTATCAAGAGCCAAGGTTAGATCATATCTTGCACATCTTTGGATTTATAGTGGTTTTAGGTGGTTTTGAGTTTGAAAAAGTTTAGTGGTTTTGCATCATTTGGTTGATCTCTTGTGTTAAAGTTTGAATTTTGTTGGTACTTTTATGTTTAGAATCATCAAAAGTGTTTAGGTTTTCATTTGGTAAGCTTGAATCATCTTGGTTGGGTTGTTTTGGATTGAAAAGTGATGTTTATATGGTTTTCATGGTAGCGACTTAGTCCACGGATAATTTTTCTTCGTGCGACTTGCTTCACAAAATTGTAGCGAGTTACAGTGTTAAATCTAGCGAGTTAGATCTAGCGAGTTAAAGTACAAGTAGTGGACTCTCCACTACAGTAGCGACTTGTGGTAGCGACTTGGTCGATGTGAGTTGCTCTTTAGCGACTTGTGTCTCTAGCGACTTGTGTAGCAATTCTCGCCAAAATTTGGTTAGCGACTTGGTGTGTAGCGAGTTACTACTTAGCGACTTGCTTTTCTGTTAGCGACTTGGTTTTCTAGCGACTTGGCTTTCTAGCGAATTAATTGCTAGCGACTTAGTGCATTTGTCTCTAGCGACTTAGTGCATTATAATCTAGCGACTTGAGTGATTGTTTACGGTTTCTCTTGATTTAGTAAAATCCGTGAAAGAATCTATTTCCGGTTTAATCATAGAGTTATAAAATCCGTATAATCATTAACATGTCTACCAACGTCCCTCATCATCTCCACTTTGCCGAGGATGTACAAGCGGTGGCTCGGATACTCGTCCACCCATGCTTGACAGAATCGACTCGACTCTTGGGCTCAACGAATCGATTGTATTGCCTTGGAAAGGAAAATGGTGTCAACATTCTCAAATCCATTGATGAAGGACCATATCGAGTTGAGGCGACTAGAGACATACTTGATACTAATGAAGATGGTACTCTGTTTACGGAATGGATGGACCTAAGATGTATGATGAGCTTGATGATAAAGAGAAAAGAGATTCGATCGGATATCGAGCTTCAAACATTGTTCTTCAAGGTCTTCCTAAAGACATCTACAAGGCGATCAATCATAACACGATGCTAAAGCGGTTTGGGATAATGTTAAGATGCTTCTCTCGGGTTCGAAATTAACTATGGAAGGCAGAGAATCCCAACTCTATGATAATTTGAGCACTTCAAGATGAAACCGGATGAGAGTGTCTATGAGTACTATGTGAGATTCCATAAGTTAGTGAATGACATGAGGAACATCGAATGACTATGCCTAACATTCACTGAACTCGAAGTTTGTGAACAACATGAATCCCGAATGGCACAAGTTTGTCACGGTGTGAAACTCACTAAAGGACTAAAGAACACAAACTATGAGCAACTCTATGCCTTCCTCCTTGAGAATGAGAGACATGCTATGTTTGAAAAATTGATTCTCAATCGGTTCAAAACCAACCGGGAGAGACGAGTTCGTCAAATGACTCAACAAACTTTCTACTCAAACATTGGAATCACAACCAAAGCATCACAAGTCGTACCCTTGGGTAATGGTAATCACAAACTCATCCACGATTTTATGTTCAAACAAGGCGATCTTTGATGCACATGGGTAACATCATTAATCAACTAGCTCTTCTCATTAGTCAAAACATGAATTCTCTCCACAAACCAACAACAACCTCGAATCGCATCTAACCCACATAATCAAGCCCTTTGTTAAAGATGGAAGGATCGTGGTGCAACCATTCGGAAAGATATATGATCGGGGAAGAGGTGGAGCTGGAGAGGTTATGTTGGCAACGAATCGAGGAAGAAATGGTAACCAAGGTCAAGCTAAGCCAATCAAATGCTATAAGCGTGGTGGTGAAGGACACATTGCAAGGCGCACATCTCCAAGCGTCCATGAGAATCTTGATTACCGAGAGATAAGATGTTCTTGGCACAAGCTCGGGACAATGGTCTTGCGTTGGATGAAGAGGAATTCTTTGTTTCTTCTTGAGGGCAATGCCAAGACCTATGATGCGAGATGTGGATGAGCAGCCTATTCGGAGATAGGTCACAATCATCGAGCGCCTTTCAAGTCGCAGATGTGATGCATCGACTCGATGTAGATGATGGACCTCTGCACACACAATCTTTATGGCTAGCATCTCTCCAATGGTTTCTCCCAAGATCTCTTCTTCACCACAAGTGGCCCATCCAAGGACAAACTCATCTCAAAGGTATTAAAACTATACGATGATCTTGATGTGCAATGATGCATGACAAAGTACAATTAATCGAAACTATTGAATCAAATGTTGAAAATATGGGTAATAACAATATTGTCCCATCGATCAATACGTGAAACAAAGTGAAAGTGAAGTTGTACCAAGTGATGCATCTTCTGCGATCAATAATGACTATGTCTTTGATGAATACACCGCACGTGCTCTCGATGATTCCATAATTTACGAACTAAATGCCTATAAGGGCGTGTTGCTATTTATGAACAACGTGCAAAATTTGAGTTGACCACTCGTGAGCGGGAAATGGATGACCAAGTATGTATAGTAATTAGAAAAAGTAAGTTTAGAAGAAGTATTGAAACAAGAATTACATTCCTTGCAAGAAAAACTTTCTAAAGCAACTAAGCAAAAACAAGAACTTCAAGAAAATGTGAAAATGCTTAAGCAAGAATTTAATGCAAAGGAATCAAAACTCTTGAGAGATTTTCTAATCTGAAAACTTTGAAAAACAAACTTGAAAACAAAATTTGTACATACAAGGAAACACCATTCGAATTTTCACATGATCACGAAACATCGTGTCTTAAGCGATAAGCATAGCATTCCCTTGTAGAGGAACCAAATCCAGAGGTAATTAAAAGGCTAGAAATGCTCATAAGGTGCTTTATGATGGTAATGAAGTCCTTAAGCCTAAGCGAGAAACCTAGTTGCGTTGAGTGCACTTGAGGAAGATAAGATATTAAATGAAATCACTAGCGAAAAGATGAATAAGAAGCAAAATGATCCCAAATGCAAAGAGAAAACATAATCATCTCTCCTCATGATTACAAGAAGGAAAACTGGATTTCCTTGAACAAGTTTAAGCCTCGAGACTTTGTTGACTCCGAACAAGTCTTGGAAAATGGATTTAGATAAGCGTAAAGTCGAAAATATTGTAGAAACAAACCCTCCCTTCGAAAATGCCTAGAGCGATTGTGTATCCTCCTAATACACCAATGCATCTTGTACCTAGAACAATTGCCACTAAAAGCAAGACATTAATTAGCCAATACGTTATATTTCAACTATTTGTTGATTTTGAGAAAACTTGCAAGAAAAGGATCACACCCATGGTATAATCAAGGAGAAAGGGTTTTGAACAAATGAAAGAATGTTATTTAAGCGAGGTCATGCCCTTCTTTAAACTTCTAAAGATCACTTTGAGAGTCTTAAAAGGGGTAGAAACCGACATTAAGGGTATGGAAAAGGAATTTGATGCAATGGTTGTTGAAGTTAGTGACTATGAGCGTGCACTAAAATATAATGAGATTGAGAGAAAGAACACGCATACATTAAATGAGAATCTTATTCTTGAATGTGTTGCTCAAGATGTGTTTCTCACTTTGCTTCAAATTGCTCTATTAATGCTTCCAAATTTCATGAATTATCTGTGGCCTGAAAGTCTCCATGATCGTGTCATTGAGCTTGAAAAACTAATTCCAAACTAAGCGAGAAAATTGAGCTGGATGATCACGACAATTTGGTTAAACATTTTCTAAACTAGAAGTTGAGTACTTTAATGTACAACTAAAATATCAACATCTCAAAGAAAATGTCAAAACTTCAAATGTCAAGACATCTTGAGATGCTCGAGTTTGATGCGTTTTTCAAATTAACAAGCGTGATGAGCAGATTCAAGCTCGGTGCAACACGATCGAAAAGTTGAAAGCCCAAATCTCTCAATTAAAGGGTCAAGCGAACAATATGACGAGCTCCCAAATGCCTCCTCCTTTAGATTCTCGGAATTCTCAAGCGTTTCATCTTCAAAACCTAGTAAATGCTTTACAAAAGGAAAGCGAAAGTTTTCTAGAAGAAAATGAAAAGGTTAAACGTCATTTCAATAAGTTATTTGAATCAATTAAAGTCACTCGTAACAAAAACAACGAACAAATAGCTTCATTGCAAAAGGAAATTGAGAATCGAAGAGTCGGTAAAAGGAAAATGCCAATGATCAATGAGGAGAATGTTGTATCTAAGGTTCACTCGTAATAAATCTGCTTTATCTGTGACATATGTCCCACCTCATCTAAGGAACAACAAACTTGCCATTCAAACGTATTTCTCATCCCTTAAGGATTGCTTAGAATGCCTGCGTGAGATTGTTGAAGAGGATAAGCTAGAGAAACCTCATGATAATGCAATTGGACATGCATGCTTATATGCCAAACGATCTCAAGAAATCTTAGAATGCTTGATCACAATATGCCCAAAGACATTAGGTGAGAGAGTTAACCCTTTGATTCCATGCTCAATGCCCAAGGCCAAATATGATATGCACTCGATTCCCAATGTTTTGAATGTGAGCCGTAATGTACCCTTGAGCGCCTGATTCTAGATCATCAATGCTAAGAAAGAGAACTCAAATGTGCCTTCTAGGAGTACAAATCTCAAGTACCTCTAGTTTTAAGAAAGAGAACCTTAGTTCACTGCATGTAGTTCGGATCGGCGCATCTAAGCGGTGGTGCAAAGAGTAGTAAAACAAACTAATGTTCCCATTCCTCTACAGAGTAATCGGTGACATTAAAGGGAGCGGTCAAAGTCTCAAGACAATACAAGGAATGATAGGACCTCGCAAGCTAAGAATGTGCCTTTGGAAAAGAGTAGAAGAACAATCTAGGAACTTTAAGTTTGAATCAAATAAAGCGAATCGTGTTGATTCTAGTATTAGCCATAGGCGTCTTGTAATTAATTCAATTCGAGACTATTTGCAAACCTTGTCTTGATATTTGCTTGAATTACATTTCTAATCATGTATGTGATGTTAATGTTACGCCTAATGATGTTAATCGTCCAATTAATATTGTTAATGCTAAAATTCATGCTAAAAATGCTAAAAAGCAAAAGCGAAGAAAGTTAGAAAACAATGAAACCCACAGGAAGAACATTCGTGAGAATAGGCTTTTATTGGATACACATTGGTCATAAGACTAATCGAGATAATGCCCACTAGAAAATGGATGCCTCTTGGTAGAACTATTCCTTTAAGTGGTCACATTGTAAGCAGGGCTATCTGAGACACTAGTATTGCATCTATTCACAATGATTCCATTACCTCACCGTCGATATGAATGCTTCTATTTACGATGTGGGTGTTCCAACTGCTACTAACCAAATGGAACCCATTCTTGCATGGGATCCCAATTATCCGATTATCCATTCTTATGCGTGTTCAGCTGCGGATCGTTCAAATCGATTACGTGGTACACGGACTCAGTTGTTCCAAGCATATATTTGGAGACCGGTCACGCTCATGAACCGTGAGCAAATTCATCGGGCTGTTAGATTTGGTAATGATCATTTCGGTGCTATAATGGGTTATGGAGATTATGTAGTTGGTGATAGTGTCATCTCAAGAGTGTATTATGTGGAAGGTTTAGGTCATAATCATTCTCTGTTGGTCAATTCGTGATTACGATCTAGAAGTAGCCTTGAAAACATACATGCTTTGTTAGAGATCTTAACGGTGAGGCTGTTGAAAGGAACTCGTGGCTCAAACCTTTACACCATCTCTTTCGATGACATGATGAGGGCATCTCCAATCGCTTGTTATCTAAGGCTTCAAAACAAAGTCATGGTTATGGCATCGTCGTCTCAATCACTTGAACTTGGCACCATCAACGATCTTTCGAGAAAGGACTTAGTTGTAGGGTTACCTAGACTAAAGTATGAAAAGGATCATCTTTGTTCGGCATGTCAATTGGGAAAAAGCAAGAAGTATGCCCATAAACCTAAACCTACTAACTCATCACGAAGTTCTTCATATGATTCATATGGATTTATGTGGGCCAATGAGGGTGCAGAATATCTTTGGGAAGAAATATGTGTTGGTTGTGGTTGATGATTACTCTAGATTCACAGGGTCAAGTTCTTAAGGACAAAGGATGAAACTCGATATCATCATCAAACTCATCAAGCAATTGCGAGTTCGACTAAACAAAGCCGTCGAATTATCGAGCAGACAATGGGCGGGTTTGTCAACAAACAACTTAGTGAATTCTATGAAAGCGTTGGAATCGACCATCAAAGAAGTGTTCCACGAACCCCTCAGCGAGCGGTGTAGTTGAAAGGCGAAATCGTACTCTTGTTGAAGCTGCTAGAACAATCTTGATCTACTCAAAAGTTCCAATGTTTCTATGGGTTTGAAGCAATCGCCACTGCATGCTACACACAAAATCGTTCCACGATTCACACCATTCATGGAAAACTCCATATGAACTTGTCCACAACAGAAACCTAATCTATCTTTCCTTCGTGTGTTTGGTGCCTTGTGCTATCCAACTAATGAGGGTCAAGACTTGGGCAAACTTAGAGCTAAAGGCGACATTGGAGTATTTGTAGGATATGCACCAAACAAAAGGGATACCGAATCTACAACAAAAGAACCGAAATATCATGGAAACAATTCACGTTCGTTTGATGAGTGACCGGTCAAATGGCTCTGGACACTCCATTTCGGGACCCGCACTTCAAAAGCAGTCCTATTGGTTCATCCCTTGTTCCAAACTCCTCTCAAGAAACTCCATATGTACCTCCATCGAAGATGATGTAAAGAAATTGTTTGATCCATGTTTGATGAATCGTATGAGTCTACTACTAATGAGGTCTTGATCCCTACAACAGAGGATGCTCATATTCCGATGAATGAAGTCAATCCATCGGTTTCAATATCGTAAGTCAAGAAGCACTGCTGCGATCCTTGATCTCATCAACAAATCATCATTCTTCAAATGTACATCATGGAAATGTTTACGCATCAATGATGAAGTTAATCCCTGCGACTCTCGAAGATGCTCCATTTGAAAACATATTTGCTACTCCCGAATCATCATCGAACCATCTTCTTGAGAGACATCGACTCGGCTACCTCGGTTCCTCAACAAATGCCACATGAACACCTCGGAAAATGGACTCACGATCATCCATTAGACAACATCATTGGAAATCCCTCTCGTCTGTATCAACCCGGAAACAACTTGCAACCGATGCCTTATGGTGTTTCTTCAACTCCGTACTATCTAAGATCGAACCAAAAGGCGTTAAAACCGCCATGAATGAAGGCAATTTGGTTCAATGCCATGCAAGATGAAATTCATGAGTTTGATCGTCTTGATGTATGGGAGTTAGTACTGCTCGGAGGCGTGCTATGATTATAGCTCTAAAATGGATCTTCAAAGTAAAACTTGATGAGCATGGTGATGTGTTGAAGAACAAGGCTCGATTAGTTGCTAAAGGATATCGTCAAGAGGAGGGTATAGACTTTGAAGAATCTTTTGCTCCGCTTGCTCGAATCGAGGCAATCGAATCTTTCGGCTAATCTTGCTAGTAAGAACATGGTAGTTTATCGGATGGATGTAAAGACGGCATTTCTAAGCGGAGATCTTAAAGAAGTCGTCTCGTCGGCCAACTGAAGGATTTGTGAATCAAGAGCATCCTAGTCACGTTTATCGTTTGAAGAAGGCTCTTTACGGTTTAAAGCAAGCTCCAAGGGCATGGTATGATACATCACAAAGTTTCTTCTATCAACCGGATTCATCAAAGGAGCGATTGATCCTACATTGTTCACCGGAAGTCGAGCAAACATTTGATTCATGTTCAAATTTATGTTGATGATATTATTTTGCCTCGATGACCCAATGGAATGTGATCGTTTTCAAATGAAATGAGTTCAAAGTTTCAAATGTCAATGATGGGACAAATGTCATTTTCTTGGGATTACAAATTTCTCAAAGTCCGGAGGCATTTTCATAAATCAATCTAAATATGCAACGAGATTTTAAAGAAATTTGGATTTGATTCAAGTGACCTGTTGACACCCCCATGATTGACCGAACCAAACTAGATGAGGACCTCTCGGGGATCATGATTGACCAAACGAAATATCGGAGTATGATTGGATCCACGATGTATCTCATCGCTAGTAGACCGGACATCTTGTTCTCTCGTGTATGTGTGCAAGATACCGAGCTAAGCCTACTAAAAGCACCTTGAAGCGATTAAGCGGGTCTTCGGTATCTCCAGGAACCATCAATATGGGACTATGGTACCGAAGGACACGGTATGTCACTAACGGCCTATGCGATCTTGATCATGCGAGTTGTCAAGATACACGTCAAATACGTCGGAGGTGCTCGATTTTGGGTGATAAGCTTGTGAGTGGTCTTCAAAGAAGCAAATGAGTACTTCTATTTCCTCTACGAGGTGAATACATAGCCATGTCATCTTGTTGTGCTCAAATCTTATGGATGAGATCTCAATTATCGACTATGGCTTTGAATTCAACAAAATCCCTGTCTTTGTGATAATAAAAGTGCTATTGCTCTCTCATGCAACAACGTTCAACACTCAAGAGCAAAGCATATCGACATTCGACATCATTTCATCGAGGAAGTGTGGAAAAAGGTGTGGTGGAACTATATTTTGTGAGGTCTCGAATATCGGTTAGCGAGACATCTTCACCAAAGCTCTTCAAGAGAACGTTTTGAGTTTATTCTTCCACGACTTGGGTTGAAAAGCCTTCAACGAAACTCTCAAGCGTATTCGGGAGGAAGACGAGGAGTAAAGGTCTTTCTTCATCTATCTCTTGTACATATATATTTGAAAAACAAAATACAAAATTATAAAACCTTCAAAATCAAATAGAAAAATATAAAACTTTCAAAATCCATAAAATTTGAAAAATTGAAAAATCTTCAAAAATATTGTCATTTTGTCATGTTTCTTCGGTTCGATAATATCTACGGTCTTTGTCTTTGTCATTCAAAGAATGACACGGGACTTTAGATGTTGTTCAATTCCTAAAAAAAAAAAAAAATATATATATATATTTTTGGGAGAAAGAGAAATGGTTTATTGTCATTTTCGAGCAATAACCCGGTTTTAAAAGAAAGAACGAGCCATGTTTTATCATGTTTTCAAAATTCCATGCTCGATTCTATAAACTTTATCTGCTTTGAAAACTAAAATGCTTTGAAAAATAACTCAATCTCTATTTTTGATAATCATCGGGACTTATTTGTCAAAATCTCTATCTCTCAATCAACAACCTAGGTCATTGATTGAGGGAGAATGATTTCAATTAAATTAAAAAGTTATTTGGCATTAAATTGTTTTCAAAAGATATACATGCATGTTTTATAAATGGAGTTTAAAGTCTCAAAATCCGATCCGTATCGGTTAAAACACTTTCACAATCAAGTCACAATTCTCCTTAAAAGCTTTCAAAATCAATTTAAATCTATACGAGATCACAAATCTCAATTTGATAATTGTGATCGGGGAGAATGTGTGATTTAAATTGGATTTAAAGCGATAATTGGTAAATGGTTTCATAAGTGTGTACATCTTGTCCTTCCCACATGTGACAAACGATTTCAAATTTTCCATGCACATGTTGAGGGGAGCATCTATCTTAAACCTTTGATTTGAAGCGTGATCATTCATCCCAATGTGCGAGTTCCTCTAGTATGTGCAAAACTCTTTTCAAACCTCGAGGCACATATTGAGGGGAGCGAATTTATGGAAACCTCATCCTTCCCGAAATGCTATATCTACTTGATTTGTTGAGGAAGTGATGTTGATATCTTTAGAAAATGGTAATCAAAGAAGTTAATTCTTTCTCTTGCCTCCGTGTGCAAGACAAATACTTGATGCACATGTTGAGGGGAGTTCTCGTTCTAAAAATATCAAAAACAATTCGGTACAAAATGCTTTGATAATATATCACAAGTATACGAATTGATTTTAAAATGGTTTTCAATTGGATCCAATGGCGAGTGAACAATTCCAAATTGACCGACCAACTTTACTTCATGTACGGTGATATAAAGATGATAAGGTTAGGTATGTGTTCCCATGATCCGCCGAGCCGGAGGGATCTACCGAGGACAATCCACTAGTTAGTGTAGAAGTCCTTAGGTATGATGATAAAAGGAGAAAATGAGATATGGGAAGAGTGCGGACTAAGGCCGAGCTAGTCTTGGAATAAACCCAACAAGGTTCTAGCTATGAAGTCTCGGTAAGCACTGAAGGGTTGAAGAATTAAAAGAATTGAATGAGAAAAGGGTGAAAACAAATAGCCTCCATTTATTCAACCTTAGGGCGAACCGGTTCAATTCATATGCTCTTGATGGTAACATCGGTATTGAAGACAAGACGTCATGGACCCAGTGACGCACTGCACTTCAACTTTCCAAACCACTCAAGTTCCTCTTAAAAGGACTTGTTTCATTCTCACGGGGAACCGACATTATCTATCGACTTTCTCTTAGAGTTGGTTGATATTGAAGAAGGAGACCTTCTCCCTAGTCTTCGTCATAGGATCCAAATATGCACAAATTGAGTCTAGAGCCACGAGATCATCAATAAATCTCATTAGGACACTTTCAATAAAGACTCTCTGTTTCACACAATGTGGAAAGAGAGATTATATCTTGAGTCCTACGCATTATCCTTGTGGTATTGCGAGAACATCTGAGTGATGTGTTAACATATTCACAATGAAGATGGAAAGCCTTACGAGTCAACATCAAACAAGCTCTGGTAGGTGGCATGTGAGATCTATTATATGGATCAACCATGTGACAACCGAATGAAACAATGGGGCGATTCAATTTCTTGAATCAATCTCAGTTCGAGATAGGATTGACGGATACCTTTGAAAACCGGTCTTTGTGCTTAAAACTCTTTTCTTTAGCACATCGATGTGTACTCATTTTCAAACCAAAAGGTATTTTTATGATTGATAATTGATTTTCAATAAAACCTTCGTTGTATTGCAAAACAATTTCTATTGAGCAATACGATTGTTTTCAAATCTCTTTTCATCAATCGGTGGACTTAAAATCGTTGGTTCACTCACTCCGTGTTGTCTTCTTTGAGATGTTCGGTTTGAGAACAGCTAGAACATTGCGAAACCCTGTCAAGGAGATTCTTAGGAATCCTACACGATCACAGCGATGCTTGTCTTGATCAGCGGGGCACCGTGGGCCGTGTACCTCAATTCAACGAAGTGATCAAAGACACTTCGTGCGATTTATTGCTAGCTGTTGTATGCGTGCGCTTGACGCTTTGCGGTGATCGAATGAAGCGGTCAATCCATAGCCGCATGCTCACTTATCACATTCATCTCAAAAGAAATCATGATTAGTGCATCAATGACTCGATATTTTCACACCAAGCACACTGCAGCTGCCAATATCATGAATCAACTAAAGCTTCCGCTACTCGATGAGAAGATATCATGATCCGAATGTGAGCATGTCGGTCCCAAAGTCACAACACCACAATGGATGTCTCGAGATT